>JALIZH010012622.1:0-327836 GCA_030522465.1 Rhipicephalus appendiculatus | reverse complement strand
TGGCACCCCATGTCGCCGTTTCCTTTACAAGGAGGATGGGCCATCAGGTGTGGAGAAACAGGCGCTGACTCCAAGGAAGCTGGATGCCCTGAGGAGTAAGCCTTTTTTTTGTATTACTGGTAACTGTTAGCTCTGCTTATGATACCTAGTGCCATAAATCACCTGAGCAAAATGTATTATCTCTTCTTTATAGGAGTATCTCTCAATTTTTTGTACAGTTTAATGTGATCTTTACAAGCAGTAGAATGAGCAAAGTACCAACCACGTACCTCACTGCAAACATTTAACATAATGTTCAGTGATATCTCTGAAAAAATAATTGGGTAGCGTTGAAATATTAATGTAGAAAATCTCATCGGTCTCTCAGAACTCTGTGATTTTGCAATAATCTTACTGAAAACACGATTTGGTGTTTACGAACAAACTTCAGGAGGAGTTACCTTATTTACTCGCGTAATGAACCGACCTTTTTTTTTTGTTTTTTGAGAAAAGTTGACGCTAAAACTCCTCTCATAAGCTTTCCTTTCTTGAAGTTCATCAAGGTTGTCACTGCTGTGTCATCAGCGCCGATTAGGTAGTTTCTAGGGGTGTATTAGGAGTTTGTGGATAGGTGATAGAATATTTCTCTAGTCCATCTTTCTAATGGATATATCATCAATGTTCGTGACCACAAATACTTTTTGGTTTTTCAAGTCTCCAACAGTGCGATAATTTTGATTTCCAGTTGCCAGAGTTCACAGTAAAATTTGATTTTGTGTAGGGGAATGAAATCACCTTTGTTACTGTACTCTTCCAGCTGAATTGCAATTCACTTTCTATTATGTCTTAAATATGCCAATAAATTACTTGTTTGTTCATATAGTGCCATTATGCTTTTGTTGAGAATGCTCCACAGTGCGCCGTTGTATTCAATATTTTATAACACAATTCGATTAATTCTAAAACTTGCCGTTCGCTCATGCGTAATTCTGTTTGGTGGGCTGTTGCGGTTTGGTGGGCTGTTGCGGTCTGGCTGGCACAGACTTCTAATGGCAGATGCATGATCCTACCTACTTGTGTGCTGATCTCTCAGCTTCATAACTTGCAGTGTTTCATGCTACAAAGCTGTTCCAGATGGTATTATTGCAGACAAAAGTTCAAGGGAAGTAAATGCACATGTATACACTTTGCGAAATGCTCATTGAGGGCTTTTACTGGCAATACTTAATTTTAGTTAGTATTCAGGAAATACTTAATTCAAGGTTTTACGTAATGAGATTTCACTGGATTTACTACACTGTTAAATATAGTAAGAAGCACCTAGTTATTTTCCACGCGATAAGCATGCCATTTACATTTTCTTGCATGCGGTGGAGCTCATTCATACACTTTCGTTTTCTATTCACATATACAAAAAAGAAAGCACTATGTGCATTTCTTTTTCAGCATCATTCTGTATGTTGTTTCTTCTGCATACGAACTAAGCTGCCTACATGTGCTTCTGACATGTAATGTGCTCATGATTTATTTTTATGATTTATGTGTTCAGATGCCTACGAGGAACACCTCAAGGCGCATGCCAGCAACGTGCCAGACACTCAGCGTCGCCGGAACCTTAACCGGCCCTTGGCGGATCTCCTCAAGGTTCTCAAGAAATGAGTGCGTCAGCATAAAGGCGGGACTTATTGCAATATAAAGTTTTCATTTTTAAATTGCTGTTGTTGCACTTCGTTTTGCACCATCTTTCTGTGGGTGAGATATCACTCGAGAAGTGACGGTGCAGGGTCACCTTATTTGAACAGTCAAATTGAGATATGCAAATTGACACAGCTAGAACGTGCGAACATATAAAAGAAGTTTTAGTCCTTGCAGCAGGGCTGCTTTTGAGGCGCATGTAAATGCTTATGCCATACCCTAAGCACTGAGAGTGTTAGCTGGTGCTTTTTCTATTACACAAAGCACTGCATCATTTCGTTGCAGTATGACTGCAGCTTATGATGTCCAGCATATTAATTCAGTAGCTTCTTAACACATTTCTTTCTTCTAAAAGCCTTTGTTTGCTCATTAAGGCTGTGTCTAGATACCAATCTTATTTCACCTTCATGCAACATTAAGCAAAATATTCAGAGGATTTCTACATAATACAGCTTTACACACAACATGAATGACCACTCAATTGCCTCGTTACGTTGCTTTCCACGAGATCCAGGACGTCCATCCGATTTCCGCACAATACGGCTTTCCGCACCATACGGCTTTCCGTAGCTGCGGATTTCCGCACGATACGGCTTTCCGTAGCTGCGGATTTCCGCACGATACGGCTTTCCATAAGATGCGGATAGCCGTATAATTTCCGCATCATACGGCTTTCCGTAGTCCAATAATTCCGTATGTACGAATCCGCATATACGGAACGTTTCAGTAGGGTGATGGGGGTTCCATTGTTGACTGCATATTCCTAGACTTCTCCAAAGCGTTTGACAAGGTTTCTCATCAACTGCTGCTTTTGAGACTCAGTAAACTTAAGATTGATCCTAACGTTCATCAATGGCTGCACTCCTTTCTCACTGATCGTTCCCAATTTGTCACTGTTAATAACACCCCGTCCATCCCTTCTGCTGTTGAATCGGGCGTGCCTCCAGGCTACGTGCTGGGACCCTTGCTTTTTCTCATCTATATAAACGACATACCTGATAACCTATGTTCAACCATTAACCTGTTCGCTGATGGCTGCGTTCTATGCCGTGTTATTAACAAGGACTCTGATGTAGATCTTCTTCAGCTTAATATAAACCGTGGTCGTGACTGTACTAACACGTGGAACATGGAATTAAACACTAATAAATGCAAGCACATGCGCGTTTCACGTCGCAATACACGACTGCCCTCTTACTACCTTAATAATGCTTAACTCGAATCTGTGACTTGTTACAAATATCTAGGCCTAATCATTTCTTCTGATTTTTCTGGGAAGCTACATGTAGATCATGTAACAAATAACGCTAATCGCACTCTGGGCGCTACACGCCGAAAATTTATCTTTCTTATGTTCCTGTAAAATTACTTCTTTACAAATCGTTAGTCCATTCCAAACTTGGGGATATGCTGCAGATGTGTGGGACCCCAGTCAAGAAATACTCATCTCTCAGCTTGAAGCCAACCAGAGCCGGTCTGCTCGTTTCATTCTTTCTAACTATCATCGCACCTCCAGCGTCGCTTCCATGAAAACAAGTTTAGCATTACCTCTGCTTTCCCAACATAGGAAAATATCTCGCTTCTGCCCGTTCCACAAGGTATATTACGACAATACGGTTCTCAAGAATAAATTGATAACGCCTTCATTTTTCGTATATGCCAGCATCGACCATCGTCATAAGGTTGGTATTCCCACATGTCACACAAACCATTTTTAAAATTAATTCATCCTACGTACGTCAGCAAGTTGGAATCACATTCCCCGATTTGTCGTCGAGATTATTGAAAACTCTAAATTTAAGGCTGATGTAACTAACCTGTTGTTGTCATGGTGATATTATTTTTTAGGATTGCAGTATTTTCTTTTTTTAGTAGTTTTTGTGTTTTCAATACTTGAACACGACAATATTTTGACATGCTGTCACGACGCCTAATTTACTTCACAGGCCCCTCCTTGTTCTTCAATGTTATTTCATTCGCGTTGATTCCGTGTTGCATGAGACCCTGTTATGCTTTGAATTCTTAATCAACTGTTGTTGTTCTTTTAATGTGCGCTCTTTATTGTTGATTTCTTTCATTGTATTTATTTAATCCCCAAGGTTTTGCTTTTTTAAATATGTTTTATCAAAAATGTATACCCACTCCCCTCTGTAATGCCCTCGGGCCCTAAGGGTACTGAAATAAATAGAAAAATAAATATAATTTGTGACTTCGGATAAGTTCTGTTGCCAAAGTTTGGTCACACCGCGAGATGGGACGATACGCGTGTTAACTTTCCGTATCGGTGCCGAGAAGCAAGACGAGAAGCAATCATACATACCGTGGTCGGTGGTTCCGCTGCAGATCGCAGCATCCCGCTGGGCAACACTGCCAGCGCAGGTCATGGATGGTGGAGGTAGGATCTGCTGGTCAGCTCCCGGCATCACGGAAGGTATTGTCCCGGAAACAGAGTTCCAGGATGGTAGAGCGACCATTACCCAGCACCTCTACCAAATATCAAGGCGAAAGCCTTTACTGTATCATGCGCACGTCCGTCCGGTGTCCATCCGGCATCGGTCCGTCCGTTCGTCTGTCCATCCGTCCCTCATTCCGTCCGTCTGTCCGTCCGTCCGTCCGTCCGTCCGCCTGTCCGTCCGTGCGTCCATCCCTCGGTCCGTCCGTGCGTCCGTCCGTCTGTGCGTCCGTCCGTCCGTCCGTCTGTCCATGTCTGTCCGTCCATCCGAGCTCTGGCACAGAGCCAGGTGGCCGCCGGGATGCGCAAGCGGACGCTGGATCACGTCGCACTCTACGGCACTCGCGCTTTGCTTGCGTAACGTGACTGTGCCCAGCGTTTGCAATCATTCTGACCGACGCCATCTCAATTGACACAGGCGTTCACGGAATACACTTTCGAATTTAGAAAGGGTCCGTCAATCTAAGCGCTGGAACGCGGATGGCGTTTGCACGATGCGCAAAGCGCGAGAAAATACTAACGCATGCCAACGGAGGAAGACTAGTCTGACGTCTCACTGCGATTCGCGGTAAAAAATTAAAAAAAGAAAACACGCACACATTCGGTTTGTGTGTTATGCCACTGAGAGTGTAAAAGATAAAAGACATGGCATAGTCAGTTGAAGGGCCATACGCTTTCGCCGAACACACTTTGGAATGTACAAAGTGTCCTTCAATTTTAGTGTGATTTGTCGAACACATTCCAGGTGGATTGTCGTGCAATGCGTAGAGCATTGTTCGTTACTTCGAGCTTCTGCTGCATGCTAGCGCACTTACCTCTCTATCCGCAATATATGCATTCAAGGCATAAACCGCAGAAATGTCATTTCATTTGCAGTAGAAGTCGTGTTAGCACAATGACTCAGCTACCAGTCTTTCTTCGTATGTCATTTCTATTCGCTTCTATCGTATTCATTGCTTCGCAGTTGCGCTCAAACTATTTTCCTCATTTCTTCTGCGGTTTTGCTCATCGCTGTGTAAAGTAATCTTGATATGTGCACTGTCACCGTTTACGTGAGAAAATGCGAGTACATGGCCTGTAAAAAGAGCCAGAGTAGGGGCTAGTTGGTTGTACATGGTTGACACTTGGGACGCGCTGTCTGAACACAAAGAAATACGCACAGAAAAAACACACTGCAGAGCACCAGCTCTGCTGTTGTGTACCTCGTGTTTTTTGTGCGTGTTCGTGTTCAGACAACGAGTCGCAAATATTAACATGGCCTGAGCTATGCGGCGGCCACCTACAGCGCCGTCACCGACAGATGATAAAAACAAGCCCCCTTTTGGCATCTATTAGCAAACAAAAGTACGAGTTATAGCTGGGGAACAAGCGCCGTTGGATCGCACTGCCCCTTTGATCGCGGAACGGGCTTCACCTGCAGTGCGCCGTCTGTGGCAACAAATCGAGCATCGTGCGGCAGCGCGGTGGGAGCTGCAGGCATCGCCCGTGTCGCGAGCAAAGGGCTACCGAGATCAAACACATACCCAAGAATTTTCGACATCCATTTAACTTTGCCGTTTTCACACCACGTGTCATACCGATCTTCTACTTTCAAAATTAGTGCGATGACGCATGCTGTGGAGCCGACAAGAGGACAGTATGTATAAAAAATAGAGCACGACACCGACTATCACCGCAGACAGTGAACCGCAAACGACGACTGATAAGCTCAACGCGTACGACGAACGCTCGCCGGCTGCTCGATTGGGTATGGATAGTTCTTTGGCGTTGAATCTGTGCACACAATAGGCTTGTATAAACTTTGGATGCAATTCGCTTGTATTTAACTTGAATACAATTCGCTTCCATACAATCCCCTGCATTGGGCATGATATACGAACAGAGGGAAACAACAACACAAAAGAACACTTCTGGAATTCGAGGACGCATCAGCTTTGCTTTCAAGAGTAGATCACGATAGCATTATCGGACCTCGTGCGTATCGCCTTCTTCCACACCGTGCCGGAAGAAAACGAACGAATGTGCGCGTAACATTGGCCGTTTCAATGTATCACTGAGTGCCTAATTATAGCAAGCACAGTTGTTAAGTGTCCACTACGCTATCATTACTCCTCTTGCGAATAGCGAAGGGGCGACAAGCGAACCTACGCAGCTGTAGGGTGCCATTAGAGGATGCTTGCTAGTGCGGACGCACTAGCTTCCGCTCCTGCTTTTGCGCAGGTTTTAGCTCGAGAATTCCTCTCTTGGTGCCCTGTTTTCGACACGACTGAACCAGTTTCTAGCGATCTTCAAGTGGGCAGCCCATTCTTGTGCGTAGGTCCACTTTTCACCGCTTTATCGGGGTATTCACCCCGCACCATGCCGTCGCTCTGCTAGGCCTAACGTTCTAGACCTACTCTTAGAAATAAAAGGGCGCGCTACACATGTGCCTACTAGGATCAGGCGGCCGTTCTAGACGGTAATCTCTTCCAAGAAGTGATGGTCGATGGAGAAGAAATTACTGTAGAAGACTCTACGTCGTCCGGATGTATCTCTGTCACTTCCAAGCAGAAAGCGCAGAAGCGAAATACGGCTAACATCGGAGCCACACGAAGAGATGGAAACGTCGCTGCTCAACCTGCATCTGCAAAGGGACCGCTCAGCAAGCTCATCACGGCGTCGAGACTTCCGCGCCTGCCCAGGACTCACTACCGGATCGTCATTTGCCCCAAAGCAGGGATATATGTTTGAAAGATAAGTGAACTCAAAGTTACTCAAGTGTGGCAATGGCTGCGCTTCTCGTCCCGCCGTAGATAACGGAGGATATAGTGTGCGCCAACCAAATGTAGAACATTTTTATGGCCAGTGCGCCGCAAGAAAAGAACGCGCAGGAGTATTGCAAATTGAAAACGATTCGGGTGGCAAACGCTAGTGCGAGGTATCGACTCCAAACGTCGATACGTCGCACCGGATACGTGCAAGGGAGTGATTCGAGGCATCGACTCCAAATTCTCGGGCTCTCAGCTCAAGGAATTGTTTGTTCACGACAGGAATACCAAGGCGCTGGAAGTCAAGGGAATCAGACACCTCAACCTCAGGGGTACTCTTCCAGGCATTGAGAGTCCCTGACTATGTCGTCTGCGGCTCTATCATGATACGCTGCACGTTTTACCGGTGGCTAATTGATGACGCCGTATCTGTGGGAAGTTAGGTCATTGATCGGATGGGTGTCCAACGCCGACAGTCTCCCCTAGCCCGAACTGTAAGGTTTCCTCACCACCCTGCGACCATGGGTCTGAACCAAAGGGCTCCATCTGTGGAGGGGCACACCCGATTGCAGAACGATCCTGTAAAAACAGGTATCAGGTCCCGTTCATCGTCAGGCGAAGACGACAAAGACGGAGGAGGGCCAACAAAGCATGCAACTCATTCAGGGATACCACGTCGCAGCAAGGCGCGCAGGCCGGGGTCAGCTCGAGAGGAAAATCTGCCAGCCCGCCGCGTGGCAGATCCAACTCTCGCGTCCGGATTCAGGCAAAACCTACCTGGGCGGAGAAGCTCAGCCTAAAAATTGAGTCTCGCACAGCATGCAATTCCCGTTTCGAGAAAAAGCGTAATCGAAGATGCAGCAGCACGAACACGATAACGCCTCGCTCAAAGCTTGCCTTGGACAAATCAGATGTTTAATTGAGGAAATGAGGCAGCATAATCTCGAGCAAAACACGGGAGCAGTCGGAGGTTCACAGCAAGCTGGAGCTCAAACGAGGGGCGGTAAGCGGAGGGCGCTAGATTCCGAAACGGAGATTAGCACTTTTCAAGCAGAGATACGCGATGCCGTACGGGAAATGAACACTGCCATTTCTAATCTAGTCACCTCGCTGAATACTCTCTCGGAGCGGGTCGCGAGAATGGAAGAAAGAGTGGGTAGCATACATGGGGGGGGTCAAAATAGGGATTTACTGATTTGGCAGTGCAATTGCGCCGGCTACATGCGGAAAAGGCCAGTCTTGCAGCATTTCGTTAGATCACAGGATCATAATCCACGAGTTATTCTCCTACAGGAAACGCTCAAGGAGAAGGTGTTCCTTCAGAGATACCGCTCCCAAGTCTGCTGGGGGATGGCAAACGGGGTGTCACAACCCCGATCGCAAAGGAGCTCTCAAACAAGGGTCATGAGGTTCGCTCAGACCTCAAGATAGAGCACATACACATCCTATTGATACCAATTGCATGATTAAAACATTAAATCTTTATACTCAATATGTACAGGTCCCCACAGATAAACGTGAAACTTTTAAGCCTCTCCTCAGCAAAGTTTCCAAGATAGCAGGCAGGGTTCCACTGGTCCTTGCGGGGGATTTCAATGCTTGTCACCAGGCGTGCGGCTACTCTCCAAACACGGCAAAGGGCTACCTCTCCCTCCAGCACACTGGAAACCTCAATATGGAAGTTATCACCAACCATACCTTCCCCACATGGCTGGGCACCTCGGTGCGAGCGATACCACGCCATCCCTGGCGTTTACTAGAAATATCGACAATCCCATATAGCAGAAGTTGTAGGATAAGCTAGGGAGGTATCATGTTATCACCTCCATGTCATCTGAGGTCAGGGCACCAATCCCCTGGAGCTTTAAAGTGGTAGATTGGGAGTAGCACTGAGAGGCGGGCGAGTTGGAACTTATCCATCGTTGGGTAGCGCACAAATTGACACAAGACAAAGCGTCAATCGCCATCATAATCAACGTGCACGTGAAATAACTGAGGCATACCACATGGCGAAGTGTGATAGCCATTGCATTAGTCAGCCATCTATTTCATTATCGGAACAAGAAATCCGTTTCATTGATCGACTGTAATCTGGTGTGGTGCAGGGTTTTTTTTTCTGCATATATATATGTGTATTTTTTTCAAATAAAAATTTCAGTTGTTAGACCAGCGCCTGTCCTGTCCTCTTCTTCGCTTTGTCTTGTGTCAATTTGTGCGCTACCCAACGATGGATAGATTGGGAGGCTTTTCCTCAGAGGCGGAATGACGATGATACTGAATACACAAACTTCAAACATCTACTGGAACAACTGGAAGACGACGTATGCGCAGTCACTAAAATGGTCGAAACAGAATTAAAACTGACAGTATGGATAGTCAGTTAGCCCATCTCCTGGTAGCGACATCCTCCATTATAGCCAGATGGCGCATGAAGCGACTTAATAGGAGAATACGCAAGAAAATTGCACTCCTTAATAAAGAAATTTAGGCACACCGCGAAGCCCTACATCGCCAGCGATGGGCCCAGCTTTGCTGCGCAGTAGACGGGCAAGTGCGTTCCGGAGCAATATGGAACCTGCTTAAAAACTTGGTCGGAGACAAGCCGGCAAAATCGAATCAGATGCACTTATAGACAAATGCAGTGGCGTTCTCGGATGCCCATACTTCAGCAGGCAGCAGATAGTTACCTATCAGTTGGCTCAGCCATAAACTTGGACTACCATGATTATGCAGGTCACGAGGTAGACGAGCTTGACTCACCCTTTAGCATAGCCGAAATCGGAGGGGTTATATTCGAGCTCAACGGCAGATCGGCTCCCGAGCCGATCTGCTGATCTGCCGCATATCCTATGCGGAGAGCATTGGATAAAGCGGGAACAAAGTTTATTTTTGCCCCAAAAAAACTTGCAGTTCCTTACAGTTCTTTGTTGCCGGCATTTCCAAAATACTTGTACACGTTGGGGGTCCACACGCACCCCTATCCACAGAAAGCACCATGTACCGGTGCGATTTTGACACTGAGTGACACTGGAAACTCTGTTTCTCACTGGAAAAGGCGCTGGAGCACGCTGTGAGACACTGGGCAGCATTGCATTTTCGCTGGCACGCAGTGGGCAACGCTGTCATGTCACTGGGTAATGCTGTAATGTCACTGGGCCGCACTGTTGAGCGCTGGAACAGCAATGCGCGCACTGGGTTTGGAACGTCACGCTGGGATAGCGTGCAAAGCCCCACACTGGACGCTGTCACTGGACGATGTTACTGCACGCTGTCACTGGACGCTCTTACTGCACGCTGTCTCGCTACACTGGCAGCGCTGCACTGCCCTTCCGCTGAGATTCTTGGGCGTCGATATATGATAGTTCGGTATTATAGCACGGTATACGTCGTAGCTGCATTGCGCTTCGCAGCAAAGTAGCTAACATGCTACGCCGATGGAAAATATCGTAACGGTAGTTCACTTTTCCCGAAAAAGTAGTTAAATTGTTCTGCAGACCCGGACACGTATATCGCCCTGCCGATCACCCAATTGAGCGCGGCTTTCTGCTCCCCCCTTAAATACTAGCCAGAAGACTAGTAGCTTCGTTATTACAGAGGAGATAACAGTAGTTTAGTCTTTAGGCTGATGAAAGCCTGGCGAAGTTCTCGGATCCCCACGCCGTTTACATCGTTTACTGACCTATGTGTGCGTTACACGCCGCCGCCGTACGCGCGCACTTGCTTCGACGAGAAAAATCTTCCTAGCTTCGCGGTTCAGCTGAAGTGTCGTCATTAACGCTCGCGCGCTGCAATCTTAAGTCGTAGCAATGTAGCATTAGTAACATATTGCCACAGAAACTGCCACCGCTCAAGTGTTGCGCACGTCACTCTGTGCATACATCGCGAACCAAGCTGAACGCCCGACAGCACTCGAGTGCTACGCAAGATTAAAATTACACGTAAGCGCCAACATATGAATGCGACCGATCGAAAGATTTTACCATCGGCCCACACGTGAGTTTAGAGCCACTGCGGCAACTACGTACTACTACTACAATCTATGCGGAGACAGGCGCACGAAAACGCCGAAAACCTCGTGCACTTTGAGCACCCCACATAACTGGCGCTAGTAGTGCGATGTTACTATGCTTTTAGGCGAGTTCTAGGTATTCACCAAAAATTTTTCTTTGCCCCCCATGTTCTCATGGTCTTGTACTTTGGTGGCTTTAAGTCATGAAAGTGCGCCTGTTACGTTCACAACAGGATACTATGCGAAAATAATTCAAGAAAAATTGACTTTGTTTTCATTGCCTACATTAATTGAAAAGTGCCTTGCATAATTGTCCCCATTCAGAAAGAACATTACCACAGCAAGCATGATTAGTGTTTCAAAGCTACCACTGCCCACCTCCCCATTCAATAACTAATACACCAACAAAAATTCATCAAAATGTTCCTATAAAAAATACCTCATTTAGTGGTTATCGCCTAGACATTAAAGCACTTTTTGCAGGATTATGCGACTTATGGGACAACGACAATGTGTATGTATATCAACGTGTGTGTATATCGAGATAGATTCAAAGCTTTTATTTACAGTGCAGATTAGCCAGTAAACTGATATTCATAAAGTGTCCACATAGAGAATGATCAATGTAATTACTTACACAGCACACAACAGACAAGCAGCATTTCAATGATTCATACATGAACTTTTTATTATTGCTCAGTCAGCAGCACCGATGGTGTATTGTACTGAAAAATTATGATAAGCAAACATGCAAGTGAGACCTGCGTATATATGTCAGACCGCGCTAGTCCGAACACTTCATTTAGACAGCATTTGCTCTGTAATAATCTGTTGCTTGTCATATATTTGAAAATAACCTGATGCCACCCAAACCCACCATGTGCAGAAGAAATCACAAAAATAAAGGCTCGCAAAGTGCTTCCATTTCTGTAGAGATAAAGTGAGTATGCCTCTTTGTAAAAGGCCAAATCCATAGACAGATGAAATAGACAGGACAAGTGCTATGCTTGTTTTATTTGGCCCTCTATATACAGAAAATAGCACATTGAAAACATGCACACAACGTCAAGACAACTGATAAAATACTATTCATGGAAATAGATAATGGTTTCATGTTTCATGCATCACGACAGCAACTTTGTTCAGTCTTGCGGTGTGACATAGCGCTAAAAGTTCACCACGTGAAGCAGTGATGGCAAACGCATGTGGCGTTTCACACAATGCACATCAACTCGGCACCACAGCCACAGCAGCCATGTCAATTGAGGCCTAGTGCGAAGACATCTCTGTACTTCATTTTTGGTGCAAGTTAAAAAACTGCAGGTGGCCAGCATTAATATGGATCATCCACCATGGCCTCATAATGTACCTCCAATTTCTTTGTATACCTGCTTTTTAAACTAAAACATATCAACACCCGCACTTTTAGAAACTTATCTACATTGCCGTGCCAGCTTTTTGCATGGCTAAGCAACGTATAAGGCACATTGTCAACAGCAACAGACACAAGCTGCTCGAACCTTTTTTTTTACCACTGTTGTGGACACAAGATAGCACTGTAACTCGTATTAATAACTACCTAGCTCCGGTTGCAGCCCACTCACTATTTTCAGCTAACTCGCAGCTAACTCAGCCACCTTTATTATTGGCTGCGCACCAATGCTGACAAAATGAAGCTCAAATGTAGAAACACGGAGAGACTGGTCATCAAATCAAATCTTTATTTTCCAACAAGTCTTTTCTAACCAGTTGGGGGGTCCCTCAGGCGAAAAGCGGTTATAAAACCACTTGAGAGCGCCTGAGGCCCCACGTACATGGCAGCAGTTTTGAAATCCAAGCTCTCAAAAAAACTTAACTATAATGTAAGCAGGCAAAATCAACAAAAAATTAGACGAATATTATACAAATACAGCAGTAGAACAACTAGACACAGACCAAACTAAATAACTATGTATCTGCACTTATGAATACATTGAACAATATGAAAATAAACTTGACAAGAAATGCGATACAGTGAGTAATGATAAGATAGCATGAGATAAAGATACTAGGCAAGGGTGAAAAAATATTCGCGCATTTTTCTTTTTGTAAACATAAAAAAGTTAGGCTCATCATTTATATATTTATTTAGTAGGGATGCTAGTGTATATGCGAGGGACTGTAGGAAATAATTCCTGCGAGAACGAGGAACGAGCCATCTGTCTATGCTTCGGGTTCGTGAATCCGTGTGTTTCATACTTATGTTTGATAAGTTTTTAATAACTGTTCAGAATTTTTCCTTCGCAAAGAAGTAGTTATTAATTAGTCGAAAATTGTACATGTGTTGCATACTCATTATTTTATAGAGGTGGAACCAAGTACCTGCGGAAGTACTGCTTGGGACATTTGCAATGTAGCGCAGTGCCTTTTTCGGAATGAGTGAATTGTTTTTAAGTTGCCTAAGGTTGTGGTGCCCCAGACAAGTAGGCAGTAGTTTATAAGCGAGGAAAACAACGCATGGTAGATCTGAACCTTAGCTTTTTCCGGAAGAAAGTGCCGACCTCGTGACAGAACTCCAGTAGCACGCGATAATGATTTAGTCAATGATTCCACATCACATGACCCTGTCATATGAGCCGAAAAAAGTCACACCTAGAACTTTATGTTTCTCCACTACTTCCACGGGTTTTCCCTCAAGCGTTAATGATTGGTGAAGATTAAATTCCGTGCCCCTGGATCTCAAAAAGACAGCTTTCGTTTTTTTCGCATTTATTCGTAGGCCATTAGCAGTAGACCAGCGCAGTACATCTGATAATACGCTCTGGGCTTTGGCAATAATTTCAGCTGAATTTTTTCCCGAAACAAAAAGACTGGTGTCACCCGCAAACAGTAGAAATGCGGCATCGTTATTTATGTTGATAATATCATTTATGTAGATATTGAAGAGCATTGGCCCCAAGATGCTTCCTTGAGGCACACCGCAAGAAATGATTTTATAAGAAGAAAAACTGCGAGTGAAAATTGCCGAATAAAATGTGATGATTAAGGGTATCAAACGCCTTGCTATAGTCAATAAAAACCCCCCAGCGTAAGCTTTATTTCTTCGATGTTTTTAATTATCAATACTTTTTGGGTTAACAACGCAGTCTGTGTAGATTGCCACGCTGAAAACCATGCTGATTTTCTGAAAGTATGTAGACAAATATGAAAAAAATAGGGAATTAGCTACACCGCGTGCTCATAAGCGTCTAACTTGCCGAGTAAAACGTGATGATTAAGGGTATCAAATGCCTTGCTATTGTCAATGAAAACCCCCCAGCGTAAGCTTTTTTTCTTCGATGTTCTTAATTATCAATACTTTTTGGGTTAACAACGCAGTCTGTGTAAATTTGCCACGCTGAAAACCATGCTGATTTTCTGAAAGTATGTTGTGTTTGTTAAGGAAACTACTCAGGCGGCAGAAAATTATGTTCTCTAATCCCTTCGAAAATACAGGTATCATTGAAATTGGTCGGTAATTCTTAGCATCATTAGCATCTCCATTTTTATATGTGACTGAAACTTTTGACATTTTCATGAGATTTAGGAAGCAGCCAGACTGGAGAACTAGATTGAACACGTAAGCTAGACAAGGAGCAGGAAGGTCAATTACGTGCTTAATCGCTTCAACCTGAAATCCGTCGACATCAATTGCTTTGCTGTTTTTTAAAGATAAGAATGTGCGCAACTATTTTTGGTTCATCTGTGGGTGCAATAAACATTGTGTCAGAATTGTGGTAAGGAATCTGAGTATGGGCAGTGTCTCCCAGTGGTTTTACCGCATTAGCAAAGCGCTCACTGCAATGCTCGGCTAAAGGTACACCGGATAGATTATACCCGTTTACGGTTATTTCCGTTATATTATTCTAAAAAGCATTGCGGTTCAGGGCCTGATTGATTGCTTTCCAAACTTGGTTGGGGCGCCGTAGATAGATCTCAGAAAACACGTGGTCATAGTACAGCAAGGTATGGGAGCGGGCTAGTTGGTATTCCATAATGATACACTTAAGCGCAAGAAAAAACACGAGCCAGTAATCGACGAGGACAAGCCACGAGGACGCTTTTACTATGACAAGATTTGTCATAGTAAAAGGCCTTTGCCTTTTTTAATGCCGCAGTTAGTTTGTTCCTATAAGCTTTAAAGGCATGAAAGTCCGCAGTATCTATTATACGCAAAAATTTCTTGAACAGTCGATTTTTTTTCTTGATCATTTTGAGGTGTTCACGCCCTACCCAAGGTTTTCTTATTTTTCTGTTAGGCTTGGCATTTATGTAAAGAAAACATGTATTGTAATGAATACTGAATATAGACACGAATTCACGATAGCTCTCGTTTGGGTCTGTCTGAACATAAACAGAAGACCAATCTTCCCTCAGAATCAGCCTACGCAATGAATTCATATTTTTGTTAGACATACATCTGTACCTAACATTGTCATTACAAGTCATTTCCTGTGCAGTAGTTCTGTGAAATGCAATAAAAACAGGCCAATGGTCACTCACGCCTGCGCATATCGTGCCAGCTGCGTTTACATCAATGTCTATGCTGACAATGAACAAGTCTAGGACTGAGTGGCAAGTTGTCACGCGTGTCGGTGTAGTAATGACGCTATTTTAACCACAAGCGGACAATTTGTTAATGAATTCCCGGGAGGTCAAGTTATCTTTCATAAGGTTTATGTTAAAATCACCAGCTATTAAAACGTCGTACTGATTAAGCGTTGAATATTCTAATATTTCCTCAAGAAATTCCAAAAATGTGCTGAGATCACCAGACGGTGGGCGGTAACACGCCACGTACAGGTTGTTCTTAATCTTTATGCAAAGCACTTCATAATCAGGTGCAATACACGTAAATTCCGGAACTATGTCGCAGAGCGTGTGTTTTTTTTACGTGGATTGCCACTCCGCCACCTCGGAGCGTACTTCGATTGATGAAGTACTGATTATTGTTATCAGATTCAACATTTGACTTCCTTCATGATACCATGTTTCAGTCAGCATAATCACATGAAACAGGAAGTTGAATTCGCTAAAAAATGTGCTTAACTCATATATCTTAGGAGCCGCGGAACGCGCATTGGGGTGAATAGCAGTAAACATGCTCTGCGATTGCGTCGGAAGTTTAAGTTCAGATGGCAGACAAAATTCCTGATATTGTATCGCGTGCACAAGAAAAACTCACAAACAGTTTGGCCACAAGCACCCTAGGCAATCTAGCCTAGGTAATAATCAGTTTCAATGCGCAACACTGGACTCGACTGTGTTTTGCGTGCGAGAATTCTTCCATTCTTCGTCCACACATACTGCCAGTGATGCTCCCTGTTTTTTTTGCAAGTGCCTGTGCAAGCAGCCGCTTCAGTGTCGGACAGAGATGCTCATTCACAAAAATTTTTTCTTCGCTCGAGATTCCTACGTTACTATTTCTAATGCGCTTTTTGCGGGATTTCTCGACGACAAGGTCTCGTTTCTGCCTGCTTTTGAACTGAACAACAACATTTGTTTTGCCCTGCTCACGAGTCGGTACGCGGTGGCACACCTCTATATCGCCAGCAGAAATGGGTTCACCTACTACATCGCCAATCTTGCCTACAAGATCAGTCATGTTTTCTTTTTCCATCTCGGCGAGCCCTTTTGTTTCAACGTTCGATCTGCGTGAGTATTGTTCACACTGAACAACCTGCTTCTGCAGTTCGACAATGACTGACTCATTTGCAGTGCATTTAGCTTTCAGCCTCTCGTTTTCCTTCCTTAAGCTTTCTCTCTCGGCGCGCCCTTCTGCTAACTGTTGTTTCATTGTTTTTACATGAATTCAAGTCCCTCTTTCATTTCTTTCATCTCGGCACGTAGTTCACGCATGTCAGAGCGCGCATCCCTATCTTTCTGTGATATTTAAAAAAAAGTCAGATATGCACAAAAGTAATTCGGTAACTACGAAAGCACACCACAAATTTGCAGCGGTAACAGCAGAGGTTTAAAAAAAGCGTATCTATAACAAACAAAAGAAAAGCACCAACCTGCAGTACGAAAATACGTTCAATTAGTTCTGCGCCTACGAGCCGTCATCACTGCCAAACGTCTCGCCGAGTGTCGACTGCTTTCTTTTGTACTCGCGCTGATGCACTATGGGTAGCTTCCGGGTTGTGCCGATGCGTTGCCAACCTTGAACCGTCGGTGAAGGGCACCTTGCACCTAGCGGTTTGTTGCGGCAAGTCTCCTGGTAATGCGCAGTGGGTAGCTGCCGAGCTGCCTCCGATGCTGCGTTGCGGGTAGCTGCCGGGCTGCCTCCGATGCCGCGCTGCTTTCATGCTTCCAGCGAAGGACACCCTAGTGTGTAGCGGTTTCTTGCGGTGAGTCTCTGGCTATCTGCAGTACGAAAAATACGCTCAATTAGTCATGCGCCTACGAGCCGTCACCACTGCCAAATGTCTCGCTGAGTGTCGACTGCTTCCTTTTGCATCACACGAGGACGGGCATGCAGGCCAGAGAAAGTGTAGATCAAGGCACAGAGCTCAAACTTTTAGCACGTACTGAATTTCAGGACTCTATCAGTTCACAACATTCTACGCTCAAAATGGCACTGTATAATGCCTATAAGCATTAGTATATTTTATGTGCACAATGGGATGCCGCGTAGCCGATGAAAATCAATGCAAAGAAACACTCTGTGGTGCCGTTCACAACCCAGAGATAATTTTTGGTCGAGAGAGGCTATATTCGCCTATGAACCTTCACTATTACTTCCACCACCAAGTGTAATTTACAACGTGAATAAAAATTTATTTGGTCTGCTAGTTTCACTCAACTACAAAAATTAAAGGTGCAGCGATATCAACCTCTTTCACGTTTGACTTGATCCATGACCACAACATTGGGAGAGATTGCAGAGCACATACGGCATCTACCTTTTTATTATAGATTTGGTCTCCGTGTCACCATGTTTCAAATATTCGATTTGGAGTGAATATTGATGCATAGGTATCTGTACCACAAGAGAGATATATTACATGTTTTATAAAATTTATGTATGTTTTCCCAAAACTGGTTAGTAGTGCCCAACCTGACAACCGTAATCAGGGCTCGACTTCACTCTCCCTTCAGAGGGCGGTTACAATTTTTGATTTGTACGATACATTAAAGGAAGCTACATTGGGCAATGACTGCACAGCAGATCAATGTTAACCAATTAAGGCCCACGAAAGACTACTCGTCCGATTTTATTAACATTTGTCACATTTTATTCACCACAAGAGACAACCACACATGCAAATTTTCATAGAGTTACGTGTATTTCTTCAGGAGTTATGATACTGTACTTTCAAAAGTACGCTGGGCCTTCAAAATAGCAACCGGAAAGGGGACATGATGCAAGAATGGCGAGTACGCTGGGCCCTTGCGAAACGAATAACAAAGTTATCTTCGCGCATGCAACTTAATCAAAGAGCAGTGCTTTATGGAAAGCGTAACGTCACGCTTTTCGCAACACCATTTCGATGTATTTTCGCAAAATTCAACTGTTTTGCCAGGTTCTTGTGAAAAAAGTCAGCTTCGCCGCAAGGGCGAAGCAATGAATGCGACAGCAACTAAGTGGCATTTGAAGCGAAGAACGGCAAGCAGATCGAAACTTGGAGCGCACTGCTCAAGAGCGAAGGACGCACGAAACATACGTACCAGTATACACAGGACGAGCGTGAACTAACAGGTGTCACGGTTGTTATTTCCCTGGGTTAGAACAGCGCGCTTCTTTCGGAAACGGAGCCTCTGCAGCGAGCGAAGTTACCTTTGTGCACTCTGTAACCTAAACGCAATCTTCCCGGCGAAAGCACATGGCGTAAAACTGCCCCCCATCCCCCCACCCCTAGATAAGCGCACGCGAGCGCACCCGGGCAAAGGTGACTACGCCCTGCAGGCCTAAGTGCAAGTCGTGGTGTTGGGGAGCCAACACGTCGCAACGAGTGGGGCGCCGAGCGCGCACTTTGCGCCATCTCTCTGGTTTGCTGGTAAGGCAGAGGACACGCTGATATTCCCCCGAGATCTGAGTACCGCCAGCGGCGAATGATATATATAAATAGCTCGCCGTTAGTATGCTGTAGCATGTGCGTTCCTGTGGCGTAGCGGCTAGCGTCGTGCGCTGCAAAATGGTTTTCAGAATTATTTTTCTTCGTGGCTTATATATATATATATATATATATATATATATATATATATATATATATATATATATATATATATATATATATATATATGGGAGCATGACGCCAATGGCGACGGCGAAAAGCAGCCGAGAGTGTCCATATAATTGCTATCGCAATAAAATGTCCATAGGAATAGAGGGCTATAGCAAGCACAGTGCAACCTGGAGAACTTTGATACTTCTCTTGGGTACAACAAGGTGCAGTCAGTGCTTTGCTATTATGCGACTAAAAGGCAATAGTCAACGCGTAGATGGTCTGCTAAAACCTCCAGTGTGGTAGCAGACCCTTTATGCGTTGTCTGCGGCTATTTGGATCATCTGGATAAAAAGGGGCTGGTACCACGTTTTCTCAGGGATGAAAATTTTCTAGTCATTCGCAGCTTGATCGTACGGCTCAAACCACCTCATGGCATTGTTACTGCGGATGAAGAAGGAGGACATGGCACTACGTTTCTTTCTTCTTGTCACTGTGTGGGCACCACGATAAAGAGCTTAGTGACTCAACCACGTAGTCTTTCGTCAGCATAGCAACTATGCTGTTGTCTTTGCCATTTTCGAAACAAAGCAGCTCTCCAGAGTCAAAACAGATGTTATCGTACCCACGTTCACTTCGTTCCATGTTTTGTTTTTTTAACGTTAGCGGAGAGCATCCATTCGTACCGTCGTCATTCCCCTCCTCCTCCAAAGTTCCCATGTTAGGGTCAGAATCGATAATTAAAACATCAAGAGGCTCTCTTATATTCACAGTGACATCTTTCGCAGCCTCATGAGTCTGAGATAAGCGAAAAACGGCATTCATAACAAAAAAGCCAGTTGGATCCATGATACAACGCACAACAAGAGTTACATGTATGCTCCCACGAAGTCCCATTGTACTAAATGAAGTACAGACATTTAATTACTCCTCACAGCGAAACTATGCATTCTATAGGCTTCTCGAGCTTTGCAAAGATTGGATTCCTCTTGCTGAAGCAGAAGCAGTCCGTCTTTTTCAACATATAAAATGTAAAAACTCATTTAAAAATTTTAGTACTGACCACGTGCGTCTAACAGGCTCTCATCTTGCTAAAGTTTGACGACTCCTAAAACAGAAAAAAAACATAAGCGGGTCAATATTCCAAATTAGGATTTTCTTGCTGCAACCCTTGGCATCAGAAATTTTAATGAGCAAGATCAGAATATTCTGTTTGTATTTTCTATTCCTGAAAAAGGAAGTGTACTTTGTAAAGTACAGTGGATCCTAATGGATTAAAGATGGTGAGAGTAAAAGCTTTATCACCAAAAAATTAAAAAATATATTGAGGCATTAGCATACTCCTGGTATAACATTAATGTATATATGGAAAGGAGAAGTCCTCGGTGTCTCCACCACTTTCGAAGAGGGTTTATTAATGAACGATGGGTAGCAGGCCGAAAGCTGGCACAGCAAAAACAGTCTGACAGGCTCTGTGCCCACAGCTCACGAATAGAGCTCACGTGTCACACCAAGAAAGCGTATCACTGCTGAATGTCTAGCTCATTTTCCACTACACTAGTAATTTCTGAGGTTTTACATGCGAAAACCAGCATATGATTATGAATTTCTAATTTCTGTGGTTCCACGTGCCAAGACAATGATATCATTATGAGGCACGGCCAAGTGGAGGGCTCCCAAAATCGCGACCACCTGGGCTAATTCTTTACACGTCCACCTGAATCGAAGTACACTTGCCTCCAGCATTTCACCTCTATCGAAATCCCACTGGGATCGAGGTCGTGCCTGTCAGGTCCGTAACCAAGCGCAGTAACAAAGGTACACAGAGCATGCTCCTTAAAACCCGGTTCATCTAAGAAAGCAGTCTTCGGATTTTACAGTATATGCACGATGTACCTACTTGTACAAGGACACTTTCAGTGCTTACAACAGTAAAACCAGCACTGTGAACGCATAGGAGTGTACCAACGTGATAAATTTGACGAGAACTATGACACACAATAAAAGCAAAACAACATACACGCAGCAATGAGAACAAAAGTATTCAAGCATATTTTAACATCTGTTTTGAAAACAGGTAATTATTATGTCCACTGCAACAGAAAATAAAATTGCATGATACAGAAATGATTTTTCGGAGTTCTGGAGCAGCACTATCAAAACACAGCCAGATTCACTTCATTCACATGTCAGTATTGCGCGGCCTAAATAATGTAGCCGAGTGATATCTCAAACCCCAATAATTCGAACTTGTAGATATTTCAGGCTTGACAAGTGAACTGTCACTTGCCGCATAAGGCCTTGTACGTAACAACGATTGTTTCGGACTCCACAAGTCCGAAAGTTTGATTTTTCAGGCTAAAAGTTGTAAGATATAAAATAGTGTAGCTAAATTAGTTTCCCCAGATGTGAAGGAGAGACATCCATTTTTTTTGCTGATATTATAGGGACAATGGTGCAGCCTGAGTGCCAGTGCCCCGTGCCTATGCCACCTTTGTTTTTTTTCTTCGTTAAGAGTCTGGCACGCCCCAGGTTGCTGCGTTGCCTGCTATTTTTCTACATCCTTCCAGGAGGGCAAAGATGAATTGCTTGCTTTGAGCGTGCAGCTTGAACGGCGATAATGTGACCACAACAGTAATACAGAGCCGCTCTTGTGGCTTTTCCACAGTTCCACACTTGAGTTGTTACCCACATGATGACAAGTTCTCAAGATGCCTTAGTGGTCTTATGCTCTCCAAACTGAGCCAGCGGCAGCAAGACGCTTTAAGCGGTCTGTCGGCAATCATGATGCCTATAAGGTCAAAGTCGTCATTGAACTGTGGCACGCTGACGTGCGAGAAGTTCATGGGCTTCTCAGTCACCACATCCTCATTGTTCTCATATACGTGTACCATGTTAGTGTCCATGCGAATCTCACAGTTCGTGCTAAAAAGCACTTGGACCCATGGGCCCATCACCAAGGGTAAGCTGTGGAATGTGTGGTCTACTCAGCTGAACATTTATTCTAGAGATTTCACTTCCTCTTGGGCTTTTCAATTCAATTTTTGAATTCAATTTTATTTCATCTCAAGGATGAGGGCAGGTTCGGGAGAAACGTGACGTTTGTCACTTGAGGAGAACCCCAGCCTCCCTATACATGGCAAGCAACGATGACATAGGTGAACATAGACCATGGAACATACGCCATGAACATAGGCAATGAACACAGACTATGAAATGCTTGGCGCTGTAGAAGTGGAAAGAGGATCAAAGAGTAATGCTATGCACAGGAACTAATATACGTAAGCACTTTCCTACTGCACAAATTCCGAAGTACAATGCAAAATATGATGGAATACAAAAAAAATACTATATATAAGACAACAATAATATGCACAGAAATTGTAAATAAATATATAAATAAACCAATGCCTAAACATCGATTTTCTTAATTTTCACGATGAAAGCACTTCTCTACGTCACGTGCACTGCATTTTTCAGAATATTTTTGCCTGCCCTATTGAAAATCCCAGCATTGCCCACCAAAAAAATTATGCTGGAAATTCTGGTGGGTATGACGGGAAATGTGGTGTACATGCTGGGAATAATGGTGGACATCGTGGGACACTTGGTGGTACGCCGGGTGGATGCTGGGATAGTAGGTGGGTTGGTGGACCCTCGGTGGTTATAATGGGTGGGTGGTGGATACACACGGATGGTGGGTGCCGGGATATGTGGTGAGTGTGCTGGGTGGATGTAGGGACACTTCTTGTTTGGTGGGAGATACGGTGGGAACAGTCGGTGGAGGGTGACATACGTGCTGGGTGCATGCTTGGTGCAATAGATGTGATAATAAAACATGATGAAGAGCGATTGGCACGTATCTTGCTGATTATGAATGCTTGGTGATCAGTTGTATTTATGATGCATCGAAGTACGCATTCGAGAAAATCTTCGATTTGTCGTGATACAACTTTGAGCTCTAGGATTTTGTGCATCAATGTTCAACGCGCATCTACCGGTATTTCAATGCATTGGAAATGGAAGTGAGAAAAGTTCACTTCTGAACCAGCGGGAGAGGCAAGTGTTCCACACGACATTTCACCTAAACCTGACCTAGAACTAATCGGATAAAGCATATAAGCGACATTTTAGAAGTGCAACACTTCTAAAATGACATTCTGCGTCGCCTACATACTCGGCCTAATTGCGCAAAGGTATTGTGTCCGTTGTCACATATTGCTGTACGCGACGGTTACAAGCAACTCAATCTAACGCAAACGTATTGGTTGCTCGGCAGTGCGTTCGCATGAGTACACCGCCGAGCACGATGTACTCGCGCAATGTTAAGATGTACTCGCACGAGCACACCTGTATTACCTGTCCGGCTCCTTACCGCGTTTCAAGAATTTATCCGCCAGCTCCCATTAGACAAATTTAAGAATAGGGGGCCCCTATAACGTAGCTTTCGAGGTACCTATGGGCTTACGCAACCCTGCATGGCGACGTGCGTATTTGCGTACAAAGCGCGACATCACCGCAATAATAATAATAATAATTATACATTCCGAAGCAATCTGTGAGCGATAACACTTGTCGTATTTCATCGAGGGTGCATATCGCGCATGGCAAGGCCATGAAGCTGGCAGGATTGAGCCACAATTTGAACAAACATAAAGGATCCTCGGTATCGGCAAATTGCACCTGTCTACGCTTCGAAAGTAGCAAGATGCTAAAACGGAGCTCACCTGCTGTCAACACTTCTTCCATTTGGTAAACTTTCTCGTTTCTTTGAAATAATCCAACAAGTCTGCAGGTTGACCTCGGTGCGTAAATCTAACGGCAAAATTGCTAACACGTACCGGCCGAAGCAAACACTTACG
This sequence comes from Rhipicephalus appendiculatus, assembly GCA_030522465.1. Lineage (NCBI taxonomy): Eukaryota > Metazoa > Arthropoda > Arachnida > Ixodida > Ixodidae > Rhipicephalus > Rhipicephalus appendiculatus. Next base: position 303,906 of record JALIZH010012622.1, on the reverse strand, counting down.
TACGGAAAGGAGAAAACCTTACCCATTTATTCGAATAAAACTGATTTAGAACACATTGAGAAGGAGATAATATTCACAACACAGGCACACACATCGTTCACGAGCATTCACTTCGGTTCGCACAGACTGCCCATTTCTCTAACTCCGACGGAACAGCCACAACACGGCAACAAAACACACCGCCCGGGGACATTACTGGAATTCATGGCGAATTCCACTGGGAGATCCGGAGCGGCCGCCGAAATCCTGGAGCGAGCCCTCGGATTGCACCAAGCCAACTCTGCCAGTGGAACACGTGAATGCTCCGCGTGAGGTCGCTCCGGAAGTTGCTTATGCATACGTCACGTAAACCGGCTCCTTAACCTCTTCGGCGTAGCCGATTATCTTCGGGCGTGCGCAAAGCAGGTCAGGAAACATTTCTTTAAACATCATTTCGTAGAAGACGCACGGTTCGTCGGTATCGCTGCTGCTAATACTGTCAGAACTTGTGCTCTTGCTATCGCTCAGAGCAAGAGGTAAACCACGCAGCTGGTCCAGCAGAGTCAAAAGAGACCGCTTTTGCAAACAAGTGCACAGCGTGACCACACACAGCCTTAAAAAACGCCGAAGACAGCCGAGTTGCCCGCCTGTGCCGGAAATGACGGCAACGCGTTGCCGGAGTTCCGGCGAAATCCGCCTCCACGAGACGGAGCAACGCGGAACGCTCCGTCGCGGAGTGGGTTGCTCCGAATCTGCCAGTGGAAAATGCGAACTTGCTCCGAATCTACCAGTGGAATGCAGATTCGCGGCCGCGGAGCAAGAAAAGTTGCTCCCGCTCTACCAGCGGAATTCGCCATCAGTCTTGAGGTATCCCCCTTCCCTTGAAGACGCCAGCCGAACGCAGGGAAGCTGCCGCGACCCCCGGGGCTCAACCCGGGAACTGCACACCATGACTTTCACTCAGATCTCACTCACAAATGCAAATGTACCGCACAACCACGTGCATTGAACGTACACAAATGCAAAGACGTGAAAATTAGCGAACATGTTATTGTGACGGGTAGTGTTTAGCCAAAAAGAAATTTAAGTCAAGAAAAGCCACCAGCGCGTATACTTCCTGTCTAGTGATACTTGTTTTTTGGGAGTCTAAATGCACAGTTGCTCTAACATTTTGTTGTAGGAATGAGTTATACGCGCATGAATGGATAATTCAAGCATAAAAACGAGCATACCTTCACTCCCAAGGGCGTCTTTCGTTAGGTGCCCTTAAAACGTCCTCAAGTGGATTTTTGAAAGGTGCCTTTTATTTCACTTTACCTGAAGTTCTCCTCATGAAAGGCCGCTTTTACGCGCAAGGAACGGGTCGTTTGAGAATACAGGCGCGAGCTTCCCGGATAGCACTAGCAGCCCCGACTGACGACTGCGAAATATAAGCAAACATTTCCAAACAAAACGACAATTTCGCTCAACGCGTTCACATTAATTGTGCTGTTATTTTTAGTATTTCAATATTAGGATTTCCGACGGCTCTAACGTCATCAGAGAACCCAGAATTATGTAAAGGTAATTATGTAGAGGGGCGCGTCGCGCACGTCGTGCGACGGATGCGCGCCAGCATTGGTGAAACCGGTGAAACAGAGAGCGCCTAAGGCGCAATGCAATACGTCAGGCATATGATATTTACCCATGATTTACTGCGGACAGGCTTTTACTCAGTTGTCGCACGTTGCACGAACGGTGCGATTTTATGAATTACGAAGCGGCAGAAACATACATGTATATTATATACATAGCGCATTTGCTCTGCGTAAGACGTGACACCGAGATGAAAAGGTTTTCGTGTCATTTGAACTACGTATACAACGCGCGAAATAGCAATCACGGTTATTTAGATTTTGTATCGCGCATCCGCGTGATGGGGATGCGATGTCAACGCCGCATGATAGAGCAAAACGCGCCTAGTTGTACCAAGCGAGAAGTAATAAACCACATGGTTCACAGCAGACTCGCTTTTGTATTAAAAGACACAGTTTAGGCTGAATAGAAACATTCATTAACCTGCGGATGCAAGTACGCGAAAAACGTTCGTGAATGCATGATGTGCATTATCATATTAAGGGTCACGGGCAAACCTCACCTGAACAACTTCATAAACAATTCCGCCGCATTTGTATCACTTGCAGTAAAATTCAATGACAGATACATGAGAAATATATAAGACAGTGCATTTACTTATCGCAGCGTTAGCACGCGTGTTTGAGCTATTTCTAGCAACGTACACGGCATTTTTCAGTTGATAAGTCGATACCGAAACTGAAACTGAGGTGGTGGTGGCGCCCCGATCGCCCTGTCACTGTTTTTTTTCTTTCCTCAGACATAGCGGCCTCCTGCGGTGCATGTGTACTTCGCGGTGTCGACATAGGCGTATCTGCCGGGGGGGGCAAGGGGGGCGCTAGCCCCCCCCCCACAGAGAAAGTTAGGGGGGCGGAGGCCCCCCACTTTCGGCTGCGCACCGAGAAATCATCAACTGAGTAGAAGTCTTACTTCTACACAGCAGTCATTTAATTATACAGTAAAAACTAGTTAATTCGAACTCGAAGGGAATTATAAAATTGTTCGAATTAAGTGGAGTTCGAATTAGCGGGCAGGCGCTAGAATGAACAGACATCGCGCCACACTGTGCGGAGAGAACCCAGAGAAGCCACCTCTGGACTCGTTCCCGCAAATTAGGCGATACTACATGTTTGTGGCAGGTAATTTCGTAAGTTAAGTTCAGGCTCTAACAGCCAACAGAATTTATCGATCAGTCAATGCTACGCGAAAAACAAGCAGCCACTTGCATTCACGTGAGCGGTGAGCCTTAATGCCAAAATATACGAAGCTATTTGTGCTCCAAAACACGTTCATTTACATGGCAGAGTTAACACAATCGAAATTTAAAGTTGTTCTTTTTATTTTACTTACAAAAATAGTGAAATTGTTCAAGGGGACACGGCTAAAGGCAAACATTGCCTGACTGGGCCGTGCCGCCCGTACAGCAGACGACACTTACAACCATAAACGCTGACAGACGACACTGTATACAACCATAAAAGCACACGCGGAAATCAATCACTACACTTGTTTTACACAGGTGAAAGTAATGACTAATTTGGGTGATCACTCTGGGCCGATTTGTGATCATTCTGGGCAGATTTCTGCGAGGAGGGAGGAAAGCCAAGGGGCTCCCACTTCAAACTGACCGTTGTAGATACCGACGCGTTCGAATTATCGGGAGTTTTCCCCCATAAAATACATATAGGGCTGTGCCAGGACCAGGGCGTCAGTTAGAAGTAACTGTAAGTTCGAACTAACCGAGTTCGAATTAAGGAGTTTTACTGAATAATGAAATTTGTCTTAGGCTTCTGCTGTGGAGATTGTCGTCCGTGTGTCACGACCGTGTGGGTTCTCTGCGATGCGGGCCGCCTATGCGGCGCTTGCGCGCTGTGCGCTGCAGCATTGCAGAAAGGGCTATCGCTGAGTTGGGGCTCTATAACGTTAGAACATTCTGTCATGAGTATATTCTGCTGTACGTGGCCTGAAAATCACATTATCGTCGGCGCAAATGTGGGAAGGAACCAGAAAACGTTCTAAGGACCGATTAAAGGCTCACCGTGTTTCAGCAAATAAATTTTCTTTCACCGGAAAGGAATAGCATAACCGCTGCTCTATACCAAAGTTGCTATCAGTCGATAAGTGTGCAGAAGTGTTGAGTATTTTGGTTGGGCCGCACTGGGGGGAGCGAAATAAGGTTTCCGCCTTAGTGTCTGATTAATCTGTTCACCTTGCTTATCTTATGGTAGCTTGCACCGATAACGCCGGCTTGGAATAAGGCAAGGCGTAAGGCAGTTGACTCAAACACATAGGGAAGCTCAACTTTCATGCTTCTCCCGCAACTTGTTCTACCGAAGCAGGGAAATGATCAAGGTCCACGATTTTCTGGACTAAGAAGCCGGGCTAGTTGGTCTTGAGTAATCTCGAATGGACTTGTACAGGGCAAAATACAACTCGTGCGGCATGGAAGCGCACACGAGCAGCGCTATTTATTTCTCTTCTTCCCTCTCTGTCTTAAGCAAGGATGAGTTCAGAGTTGAGTAAGCGCCCAAACAGCTTAACATTGTTACACTATGACTGAAAATATTTATGATACAAATATTGATCCGTCTCAACAGCTGCAATATAAAGCCATTGTTAATGTGATCGGCGGGCACCCTTCTGGAATTACATTCAGAATGAGACATTGCCCGGCTGCTCCAAAAGTGTTTATTTATTGACAAATGCGGCGAGTTGGGCGGGTTGGTATAGATGCGTAACTTCGGACGTTTAGGGCAAAAAAACACGTGTTTTTTGCGCTAAACGTCCGAAGTTATCCATGTTTATTTATTGTTCAGCCTAGAAGTGCGCTGTTTAGTGTGCACACGCCATTTTAACACCGCCATGTTTTACGGATTTGTTATGTCGCCTAGCGAGCACGTAATTTTATGACACACCGAAAAATTTCTGACGAATCGCGAAGAACCAATGGTCAAAAGTATGCCGTATTGAAAATAGTGTATTCTTTTATTTTTTATGTAGTCGTGCATGAGCGGTCATTGCGCGATGGATATTGTAGTCTTTCTTTTTTTCATCGCGTTACGAGCAGGTGTTGTGTGCATGACCCAGAAAATTTGGGCCAATGATAAACAGCTAAAGATCAATACCCAGAGAAACAATGCGGGGTAGTTTAACATTTTATTGACCCGCACTTTTTTAAGGAAAATTTTTTTCTTACAACCTTTGCACAGATGAATGTACTTGGAGGGGCATAAGGGCGAAGTAATGTTGCAAATACAATACGATCAGTATAAAGAATGTACTACGCCTCTAATACCACAAATTCTTACTTAAAAAGAAAAAACTTGTGGTTTAGAAGTTCAAAATAATAAATAATAAGTAACCTAATAACAGTAATGCTAACAATGCGCTAGGAACACTATTACTAGGAGCAAATAAGACAAAAAATACGATACAGAAACCTGGATATGTGCGAGAAAGTGTAGTACTGATTGCGGAAAAGAAAAGGTGCAGTCACGGCTACCTACATTTAAAATTGCAATTATTACTGAACAACGCCTAGACGTTGACGAAATTCCATTGAATGAAACAAACAGAGGCCACCGCCGACATAGTTTACTCAAGCATAAATTTGTGTGGGTAATGTATAAAAATGGTTGCTTTTTATACTGTTACATGCGTAACACATGTTTATGGTTGTCCCAGTGTACGCTACGTAAAACTGCCTGTATTTTTGTATAATGCTAGTCAACGCTGCTAAACATGTTCTATCTCTGTGTATATGAAAGAGCACATCAAATTGAGCGCGAATAAAGTTCTCTCTCTCTCTGTCTCTCTCTCTCTCTCTCTATATATATATATATATATATATATATATATATATATATATATATATATATATATATATATATATACGTAGATTATGAAGAGTCTGGCTTCGGTTGCCGTAGAACAAAATAGGAAAAATATATATACGCTTCTAAAAAACTGTTTATTGGTGACGTTTCGATCGGAGACCGATCTTCATCATATATATAAATATACATATATATATATATATATATATATATATATATATATATATATATATATATATATATATATATATATATATAAAACAACCAACTGGCCGACGGAGTGAGGAAGGCTTGGCCCCCCCCCCACTCGCGAACGAGTTGGTACGCCACTGGGTGTCGAGTTTGTTCATGCGGGTGATTGTTACTGCGTTGCATCGCGTTGTGTGTTGTGTTTGGCGGTTACTGACGTAAGCGCAAGTTCTTCACTGAGTATTACCCGCGGCACCCGGCAAATAGTCGTCATATGCTGGCCCTGCGACTCCGACATGTGCGACTCCTTTGTTCAGTGTCATCGACGGACGTAGTGTTTCCCCCTCAAATGTTACCGCACATCAGTGAGTAGCAGCGCCGCAATCCTTTTTCGATGACGCGCTCTGTGACCCTGGAAAATGCCTTGACGCCCGGGCACTTCAGAAGCGACACCGGGGAACTGCCGGACGCGGGTAGCTTGGCCATTCCTCGCTCGGCGCATCGCTTTAACACCGGCGGTCAGCCTGCAGCGAACGCCGCTAGCGTGCTTTCTTGCAAGAGGTAAGTGATTTTGATCGTTGCGCTTCGTAAGTTGAGTTGTTCTTATTGCTGTATGCGTTATCGCCTAAGTAAATCGTTTAACGTGTTGGTACTGCATGCTGTTGTAGTTGTGTGGATTGTACTCGCGCGCGACGTTTGTCTAGAGCGTAATCGGTAAATTTTTAAAGTTATCGCTTGCGCGCAGGCACTTCTCTACGCTACAATTAGCTGAAAGGAGGCAATATTTTTGTCAGGCACACGATTGTCATGCGTTTTATGTTTACACTTGTCAAGTCCTCCGCGGTAGTGTAGCGGGTACGGTGCTTGGCTGCTGACCCGAAGGACGCGGGTTCAATCCCGGCCGCGGCGGTCGCATTTCGATGGAGGCGAAATGGTAGAGGCCCGTGTACTGTGCGATGTCAGTGCACGTTAAAGAACGCCAGATGGCCAACATTTCCGAAGTCCTCCAGGACGGCGTCCCACATAATCATATCGTGGTTTTGGGATCTTAAACCCAAACAGTTAATATTATGTCTACACTTCTCAACTTACCTGGAGTAACGCAGTAAAACCGAAGGCTCAACATTCATTTATTTTGCACGAGCTCTTAAGGAAAAAATAGTATTCGGCCACCGTGTTGTTCTATGAACCATGAGTCGGTACAGTTGGAGAAATAGAGCGATTGAAGGGATATTCATAGGAGTGCGCACGAGGGGGGGGCAGGGGGGGCGGCCGCCCCCCCTAGTCACCTAAGGGAGGGGGGGCGCAAAGTCTGCCCCATACATTGACTTAATAGGGAGGAGGGGGGGGCGCTGCGATGAACCTTCACCCCCCCTGCGCCCCCCTGAAGGGGAACCCTGCACACGCCTATGGGGATATTATTTAAGCAAGCATTTTGTGCGTCATTAAGTAACGTGACCCGCGAAAGTGTTTAGAATAGCACTCTTGGACACTGTTTATCGTCTTTCCAGCTATAGCGAATGTAGTAGGTTTGCTAAAAATGCAATTGCTGCAGCGTGAGACTGTATTTAGTACGGTCTGTTTGATCCATTTAGTATCCTTCGTGCATGTTGAACTAATTCATTAGACCAGCCGTACTCTCAGCTGAATTTTGAGTCCGTTGCGGTGGAGCAGTGGTTATGGTGCACCGCTGCTCACCTAAAGGCTGCGGCGGTCACATTTCGATAGAGGCGAAATGCCTGAGGCCCGTGTTCTCTGCATTGTCAGTGCGAAAAACACCAGATGGTCGAAATTTCTGGAGCCCACCGCCTCGGCGTCTCTCATAATCATAGCGTGGTTTGAACATGTGAAACTCTAGATATTATTACCAGCCGAATTTTCAATTTATTTGGCACTGTACGTACGTTCAGGCATTGAAGTTACGTGCGACATCTGTATTGAAAAAATCGTGAACACAGGGTCGTGAACACAGGGTGTCTCTGGCACCCTGTGTTCACGAATTTTTCATCTCTTCAAGGTTCCAGCTTACCCTCAAACTCTGCCTTTTTTGGGTGGGTATTACTTCTTTCCTAACTTCCGCAGCTGAATAGAGCGTAGTAAGTTCTCATCACTGTGTTTACACGCTAGTCATTTATGCAAACCATTTATGCAAAACCATATACATGTGTAACAGGCATTATTCCAGTTGTGCATGCTTATTAATGGCACTGCCCACAATCCCTGCATTGATTCAGGGAAATAGGCCCTGGTGCAGCAGAGATTTGTGTGTTATTGCTACAGGGTCGTAGTGAAGGTAGCACAGAATGACAGACACATACACACCATGCAGGGGCACAGCCAGAATTTTTTTAGTGGTCGTGAGCCAGCCTTACTTTATATATGTTTGTGTTTGTGCATGCATTTGTATGTGTGTGTGTTTACACATACAGCGCTTCAAAATTTTGAGGGCATTAGAAATCCCCCCTTCCAGCTATGCCATTACACCATGGCTTGTGATGTTTTGTGCAATATTGCATTCTTTTATGCTGTTCTCATTTCTACATGTGAAACTTCCCTGCAGCACCTTTTTGAAGCGGTCCTATGTATTGAAAGTAAGGTGGTGCTCTCTTTTTTTAGAATGCTGCAGCACTTTCAGGCAATACAAGAAGCACAATTATACACTCTATCGACCCTTGTAGCATTTTCTTTCTCATTGAGAACCACATGGGCTTGCAGTCACTCCTTGCTTTTGTTGTTGCTTTGATTGAACGTTACAAATGGTTGTGAACATTCTGTCCTATAGTTGTAGTACTCATAGTACTTCGGTGACACCCCATGCCTGCGCAGAGATACATGTGGCATAAATTCTTTTGTTGTATGCACACACAGAAGTAATGCATCATAAGGCAAACAGTGTTTGTTCATCTTTTGTGCACACATCTTCGAAGTCATATGATTTCTGTCACGAGAGCCAAGTGGAACAAAAAAAAATTACACCATCTCCCGCTAAAGGGAACCATGTGTAGATGTGAAGCAGCGGGCGCTAACGCTTACACTGGCGGCGGCGTTGACGCTGGCGCTCATCGCAGCGTTGCGCAGGAGAGAAAACTGGGGAGGCGCAAAGCAGGCAGTGATGGAACAGTGTTTCCTACTGGAACATGCCAATCGCTGCTAATGGGCAATGAGAGACAGAAGACTCCGATTGGACACAGAGACCCGCACTCCGCTTTTAGTTAACGCGCACGCTGCGAATTTTTATTGTTCAACAACGCACAGGCGAAATCTTCCACCGGCACCACCTTGGAGGTCAAGATCCATTGCCATATATACGGGATGGCCAGTGAACGGTTGTGCAGCGCGAGCAGTCGGTTTTTTCAACCAAGAAACTCGCTAGCAGACGCTGCCTGCGTCGGCGTCGCGAGGCGAGAGAGGGGGAAGCGGAGGAGAGGAGAGAAAGGGGGTGACACGCATGCGCAGTGGGAGTGTGAACGACGTGGGCAGGGATTCGTAGAGGAGAGAGGGGGGGGAGCGTAGGAGAGGAGAGAGAGGGGGGGACGCGCATGCGCAGGGGGGAGTTAGACGCCGCGGGCAGGGATGGAGAGAGGGGGGGAGTGTAAGAGGGGAGAGAGGAAGGGAGGCGCATGCGCAGTGAGGGTGTGGTTGCCGTGGAGAGGGCATAGAGGAGAGGGAGGGGGGAGAGGAGGTTTTTTATTTTAATTTTTTCTTTAACTGTTTGCGCATGCGCAGTAAGGGTGGGCACGCGGCACACCACCACCACCACCACCACCACCACCGGATTAAGCTTCGCCATAAGATGCTTCACATCTAAAAACAAATACATTCCTCCTATTGCCGTCTGCCTGGTACCGATCTGTGGCGCCATGGTGAATCTATACCATAGTATGAACTTCTCTAGCGCAGAAATATGAATTTTCTAGTTGCAAACGCGACTATGGCATGTTAGGAACTAAAGCTGGAAGCAGAGGCCGTGTTTTCCGCGGGCGAACAAACTTCACATACTGCCAACGCCGGCGTTGCCGCCGACCACGTTGGTTGCCATTGCAACGGCACATAAAACATTTTTCTCTCTTGAAGTTGCATCGTTCCGCCGATAGATATCCGGTGCCATCGCCGGACCAACGGACGCGCGCCGTTGTTACTTTATCTGGTCCAACGCGCCTTGCAAGCGAACCGTGAAGTTGTCCCCAAAGCCTAACCGCACTGTGAAAAAAAATGAGGGGGGAGGGGGGTAGCGGTTCCAAAATTCCTTGACCTTGTTCTATCCCGAGCAGAATGCTGTTTAAGCTACCATCGCCGCAGTACACTGGGGCGCTACGCAGAAGCGTAATAAGATTTAAAAGGGGCTGTTAGCACTAGTCACGGGACACAGCTCATTTTGTTCCTCAGTTACTAATCCATGTATACACCGCATAATTGTGAGTATTATATAGTGTGATCGCTGACGGGAAAAAAATCAGTGGCAATCATTCGGAGCAGTGTATGACATTTCTGCAGACTTAAAGGGACACTAAAGCAAAACGATTTTTCGCGTATTAGTTAAGTACAATTTCCCAATCCCGAAAACACCACTCTTACCGCGACAGGACGCTTGGTAAGCGAGAAAACACGCGAAAAGAAAATGCGGGTGGAGACGCCACCTTGAGATTCCCGCACCAAACACTGTGACGTCATAGATTTTGAAGGCGTCTACTGAGACCTACGTAGCTTCTAATCGATAAAAATGAGGTGCATTGCCATCTGTGGGTGCCATAGACCTAGCGCACGATGTTTCAGAAAATTTCATCGAGCCAATGTCGCGAAAATATGAGAAATACATTTGGAGTTTCTGACGTCACACGCGCTGATATAGGCGCCAAATTTAAAAATAAAACTTCAACCTTGATTTTCTCCGCTAATAATGAACTTATCATAGAGAAACATATGGCATTAGAGTTCTCAGAGTGCAGTTTGTCAATCTAAACCACGAAATTGTTTTGCTTTAGTGTCCCTTTAAGAAACAAGAAAGAAAACCGTGGGGAAGTTTTTTTTTTTTTTGCACCATCCCCACTTGTTACTGCTTTACGAACCTCCCGAATTTCAAAGTCGCCAGCTTCGCAGATCCACATTTGAATTTGCACAGTCAAAGGATTCTAGAGGCGACCCAAGTGCTAATGTGGACTTCGCCATTGTTTGCACAGTGGGGTGGTTCAAAATACTGCTTTTATTGAAATAGCAGCGTCCATGTTCACTGTGTACGAATTTGGTGACGTTGAATGGTTTGTGCATATTTTTATTTTATTTTCTAAATGTAAGGCTTCTCTGTTATACTGCTCCAAATTCAAGATTTTGCGCCTGCCCTGTGTGTTCTTTACTGTGTCCTGTTCTCCTCGCGCTACGCTTCGACATGAATCTGTACAAACTTGCCCAGTACTCTACGTGAAAAAATCAATGTTTTTTTTTTCTCGTAACCTGCTCAAAATTTGAATTTTCGTGCTCAAAAGTAACATTTTGCGGCTCCAAAAATTGCTCCCAATTTTATTTCGGCTGTTGCACCCTTGAATTACATTTGATGCCATCATACCTGCATGTGAGTTAGGCAAGAGTTAGATTGTTTTGTTTTGGTTTGAAAGGACACTAAAATGAAACCTTACATCAGTGTAGACAAATAAATTATTTTTAAATTCTTGAAGAGCTCTAATGTCATTAATTTTGTGTAAACTTCATACGTGAACTAGTGGTAGAGAACATGAAAATATTTCACTTGTTATGTTTCATGATGATTTTCAGCACATGCGTGTTAGGGTGACGTCACAAATATTATGTGTTCTTGCATATATTTGCCACATTTGCTTGCCAAAATTTTCTAAAACCTGCTAAGTTAAGACATTGGCTCTGTAAGAACACAATGTAAACATATAGACTGGCAGGTGCTGGCAAAATCTGCGCTGTCATGCAGAGCTGGTGTAGGGACTTCTACGAGGTGTCGCCTCGTGTATCTGCTTTTTCTACATTATCTCGCTTACGAATGCCAGGAAGCTGAGCTAGTTGGTAGAGATTCATGACAAAAACCGGTAGGCATGCAAACACGGACTCAAGAGAGAAGTCAAGACAACACAAATGCTGACTAACCTTATTCGGCTAGTCGTTTAGTAGGCATTTGTGTTGTCCAGACTTCCCTCTTCTGTTCATGTTTGCACGTGTACTGACTTTCATGAATCGCCTACCACGCATCTTCTCGCATTAAGAGTGGTGTCTTTGGTATTCTGAAGCTTTATTGCACTAAATTACGGAAATAGCTTTATCTCTTTTGGATCCCTTTAACCCTTTCCCAACCGAAAACGAGCTGAGCTCATGCTTACAGTTTGTGCCGCTCCTAGCGAAGAAGAGCAGGGCTCATACACACTGAAAGAAGCGTCTGGGACACCACAATTAAGCTGTTCTGAATATGTTTGCTGCGTTATCTTTCACTTCAACTAATGGTGGCTAATGGAAAGGTAGTTTCTTAGCGCTGGTGTGGACGAGGACAAATAAGAAGAGACACTAGACACATGGGCGCTACTCACAACAATAAAGTTTAATCCTTGATCGCGTCGAACTATAGTGCCCTCACGTACACGTCACAAAATCATGTGACCTTCGTAAGATACATCAGCCAAGAAAACCGGGACGAACAGAAAAAATTTTACTACAGCAGAATCAAACAAAAAATGATAATGTTTTTTTTACGGTTTGCGCAGGAAACTAATCTCTTTGTCAGAGAGGGTTAGCGAAGTCTTGCTGATGCAAGAGCTACCGTAATAGTCAATTTGCTCACTTTCTATTATCAATCGGGTGACTTCGCAGTTGCTCTTTCTAACGATAACAGTTTTGTCAAACAACGGTACACACGCGCATTGTTGGCAATGAATTGCCAGAAAACCATCCGCGGGTGTCTTATTACATTTGTAGTGGTGTTCTCGAAGACGATCGTTCACGCACCTTCCCGTTTGTCCGATATAAAAACGCTGGCAAGATAATGGAATACGATAAACAACACCTGATTTGCACTCAGCAAACTTTCTCTTGTGGTTCTTATTACAGTTGTCATTAGTCTTCGTTGGATTAGTTTTCCTACACAAACTTAACAGTTTCTTAGGCGCTGAGAAAACAACCTGTACATTGTCCCGAGCCGCTATTTTCTTTAAGTTGTGCGATATCTGGTGGATGTATCAGCAAGACTTCATCAGCAAGACTTCGCTAACCAAGTCTTGCTGATGCAAGACTTGCATCAGCAAGACTTCGCTAACCCTCTCTGACAAAGAGATTAGTTTCCTGCGCAAACCGTAAAAAAAAAACATTATCATTTTTTGTTTGATTCTGCTGTAGTAAAATTTTTTCTGTTCGTCCCGGTTTTCTTGGCTGATGTATCTTACGAAGGTCACATGATTTTGTGACGTGTACGTGAGGGCACTATAGTTCGACGCGATCAAGGATTAAACTTTATTGTTGTGAGTAGCGCCCATGTGTCTAGTGTCTCTTCTTATTTGTCCTCGTCCACACCAGCGCTAAGAAACTACCTTTCCATTATGCACCAACAAGCCCACATCACCACCCTCGTCGACTAATGGTGGCTACCGGGGCGTGCCAACGAATGCCAATTGCACCTCGCGTCGGACTCTACAGCGCTCGCGCTTTGCTTGCGTAGCGTTGCTGTACTCAGCATGTCCAATCATGCAAGAAGGGGAGACGGCCACGTCGCATTCTATTCTAACCGACCCCATCTCAATGGGTACAGGCGTTCGCCAAACACACTTTAGAATTTACAAAGTGTCCTTCAATTTTTGTGGAAGCCCCGCAAACCTTTGACATCGACAATACTATCTCTACTTGTGGAACATCACATGGGGCTCGGAATAGCCATACCAGTGGTGACGTCACGAGGTGCTGCCAACTCAGACGAGCACTCACGCTTACTTTAAAACCAAATTAAAATATCTTAGCTAACGTCTGGTACTAAAAATCGGTCAGAAGTGCCCCGTAATCAGGTCAATTAAACAACGCAAACATCTTCATGTTTCAATTTTGGTGTCAGGGTACCTTTAAGCTTTTGGTTGAAGTGATTGCAACTGGTTTCATTGATGTTATTGCTGCATATTGAAGCAAAAGCAGTTTATTTGTTTTTGTTTCACTCTGTTGTAGCATGCCTGGAAAAGTACTTCCAGGCACACCCCAGCCCGGGTGCGCCACCTCAAGGAAACTGCCTTGCTGCCATCTGCAAGCTCCTAAGAAGTTACTTTATGAAGCTAGCCCGCAGGGCATATGTGTTAGGCATCACAGCACGGATAACAAATAAACACAAGTCTTTCGTGCAACATACATTCTTTGACTCCGTGCTGCATCAACATATGTGGCTGCATCCTTGGCCACGTGAAGACACAGACAAGCTTGTTAAGATCCATGGTAGAAGGTAGTCTATAATCATGCTGCGAAGTGCAATGTATATTTTTTCAATTAATTCAGAGTTCGGCCTTGACTCGGGTGTCCAACACCAATCATCAACCCGTCTGTCCATCACTCAGCGTACACCCACCGTCCACCCATCATCTGTCCATTACTCCCACCATCTGCCCATCGTCCACCATCCACCCGTCATCTGTCTATTACTCCCACCATCCACCCATCGTCTGTCCATCACCCACCGTCCGTCCACCACCCACCGTCTGTCCACCATTACCCAGTACCATAATCCACCAAGATGGTGGGTGGTGGGTGCCATCATGCCCACCATTGGGCAAATTTTCAATAGGGTGAAGTAACTTATTTAATAACAAAGGACAGTAAACACAACATTTGTCGCCCAAAATATGTTCTAAAGAATTGAAGGTTCCAGTGTTGTTGTAGACGAGTTGGGTACGGACTAGCATGTGTTTCCAGTAGTAAAATATCTAAGAAGACACGATTGTTATGAAAAAAGAGATTGCTTATATCTTATTGCTAGGCAATACTCGTATAGTTTGTGAATTGGGAGAATATAAAAGCGCTTAAACAGTTCATCAGTGTGTCCATAGTGGTCAACATTTGCTGTAAACCCAATCGCTTTCTTTTGTAATCTCTATTTTTACTTATGTTGGTTGCTGTCGTATTTGACCATACCAAAAGACAATTTACATGTGGCAAAAACAAGCTGTGATAAAGTATAACCTTAACAGAAACCGGAAGAAAATAACGCATTCGTGCAAGTATACCCACACATTTTCATAGGTTGGTAATTAGGTTATTAATTAGAGGATCCCACGACATTGTGCAATTAAAAATTACTCCTAAAGTTTTAACGGTTTCTACAATTTCAATTTCCGCGCTACCAATACGTATTCTATTGTCTAAAGAAATCTGTCTCCGCAAGTGAAAAACTACAGCTTTCGTTTTTTTTTGCATTAATAAGCAATGAATTTCGTTCACTCCATAAGTTTAAGCTTTTTAACGTAGCATTTATAAGTGTGGTGATGGCATTGTTATCGTTACCTGTAAAAAAAAGGCTAGTGTCAACCGCGTATATTATGTATATTGGTTTATCACTGATCTTGACAATGTTATTTATGTATAAGCTAAAAAGTAGCGGTCCTAAAATGCTACCTTGCGGAACCCCTGTGATAATTGCCCGGAGAGAAGATAATGAATCGTTAATTTTACACATTGCGAGTGGTATTAAAATAAGATTTCAAGAGGGAAAGAGGAACGCCGCGAATACCATACATTTCTAGTTTTTCAAATAAAGTATGATGAGACAGACGGTCGAAGGCCTTAGAAAAAAATCTATGTATACACCAATGCATTGTTCTTTGTTCTCAAACAATTTCAGGATTATTTCTTTCTTAGCTAGTAAAGCTGTCTCCGTCGACCTGCGCTTCCTAAAACCATGTTGAGATTGTGATATTATGGTAAACTTCGTACAAAAATCCATGAGTCTTTTAAAAATAATTTTCTCCCAGCCCTTTAAAAATATCGGTAATATAGAAAAAGCCGATAGTTCGTAAGATCATTCTTGTTTCCTTTCTTATACTACACGGTGGCAACGGACGTCTGCATTTGTGTTAGGAAACAGCCTGTTGATAGCGACAAGTTATGTGAGAGAGCACGGAAGCTATGATATGGATTGCATGTTTGATCGGGGAAATCTGAATACCGCGCGGAAAAAAATTGAAACTATTTCTTCATCACCGGTTGGTCCAACGAAGATGTTCTTTGGCTGTCTTGTCATTGCGTCAGTTATAGTTGTCTGCACTGTTTGCGCAGGCTGTACAACGTTTGTGAGAAATTGGTTCAATCTATCTGCAAGCTCTAAATGTCTTTCATTTCCCTTTCATTGGTTAATAACACTTTCTGTAGCCTGCAGAGATGACTGTTGCAAAATCTCCATATTCCCCTGTGCCATTTTGCATGCGGAGATGAGAATCTTAGAAACCTGATGTGAGCCCTCCAATGGAAGCCAGGACGCGTTTTTTTACTGATTGCCACATGACCAAAGTGAGGCGTGAAGTCCAGATTATTACCTGCACCAAGTTGTCCTCCATTTTGTTGACATCACTGTCGAAGAAGCTATTGCACTCGTTGTGTTCCCTCAATGCTGTGTGGTCGAAACGCACTCGAGCAGGCTTTTGCACTTGGCAAACGGCACACGAATGAATGCATGCTGCTCGCTTTGCTTTCGGGAGTCTCTGTGTACAAAAGTCGTTTATTTGCAGCTGCCGCACCCCTTACTACCCTGGGAACCATCAGTGATGCAGCAGAGAGTGTCTTGACGTGTTTGATGGTGATTTTACTTGGTGTGAAGAATATCGAACATGCCCTCCTCAGTGTGGTAGTTGCACAAAAAGTGGTCAGTCTATCACAAGTTGCGCAATTCCAGCATCACCACCATGCTGTCATCGATGTTGATGATGCGCTGTACCAAGAAAAACGTTGACCTGCTCGTCTGGCTTCTCAGCCTTTTTCAAGTTCCTGCCGCCAGCGATGCCATCGTCAACTTGATGACGCTTGTTTCGCTTGGAGATTCAGTAAGGTGGTGGCTACTTTTCAGGTTTGTGAATTGCGCCCCATCAATCCCGATGGCATCAATACACCATACTAAAGGTACGTCGAAGTCTATTGCAGAATTACTGCTCAAGACAAGCAGTGCGCTAGACAAGAACTGGATGTCAGACAATAACAGCTGTTGTACCATCCATCCAAATCTTATCTCTGTCGCTGTTAGTTTCTCATTGATGTGATCAATTTTGCCTGTTACTTTCCAATAGGCATCAGATCCTATGAGCATAATTATGTCGCCGTCTTGCCACATATCCACTTGCCATGTGTCAGCTGCATTATATTTCTTAGCAACAAGCGCCTGCAAGATAGTGTGCTCTAGCACTGGCATATCTCCGGAATCGCTAATACTTCTCATTCCACTGCAGCATCATTAACGTGACTGCGCAGTCGCACAGAGACACACTCGGCAAGAGTTGCCTCCGCAATTTGGTGCTTCCAAATGTGATGAGAGAAAGCTCTCTCCTTCGAACAAGAGAGCACTGAAGTATTATAGCCACATTTGCACGAATATACGCGTAACTACGATGACTACCACTGTCTAAAAGCACTCGAACAAGAAGTTGTCGAGTTCCAGACTCTGCCCATACCACTTTCGCTCGATTGTAACACGAGGAGTGACATTTCCCTGTGTCATGGAAGGAAAAAAATGAAACAAAATTGAAGAATTGTGTGCATCCTTACACTTTTTAACAACTTGAGTTTCGGTAATTTCGGTATTCGATAGTAACACACGGGTCAACATCAGGTCACAGAAATCAGGAAAAAACTTGCATTTGCATTCCGGTTGTCAAGGTTGTCATGCCGCAAGCAGCATGACAACCATGTTCTATTGCACAAAAAGGATAGATAGTAAATAATAAATAAACAACATTGCATGTCATATTGACTATTACCTATACAACTCTGCAGTACGGCAAATGGTACTTTTGTCTCACATATATTGAAAATTGTTCAATTACTAGCACTATTCACAAAGTTTAATGCAGTCCAAAAAGCAAAAAATCAATCAGAGGCTTTACATTGAGTCGAAATGTTTTGCAAATGCCTCGTCATTCCGTGGTTTCCAAACTGTACTGAGAACTCTTTAGTCTCGCTCAATCATTTTGGGAATAATGGCAAGAAAATTAATTTGTTCCATAGCAAATTCAATAAACACACAGCTCCTTATGGCAACTTTTGCCTTAATTACTGTCAATGCACCAGTTGCAGACAAAAACAAGTACTTATGTGCTCAGGAAACGATGAGCTTTCCAGAAAGACTATTTTTCGGCAGAGTAGCAGGGACTGACGCTCTGTGCTACAAGGAAGATGCACTACTTTTTCTTATCTAAAAAGCCATGCTTGGCCTCCAAAAAAGTTGTGCCACTCTTGCTTGGTTTGCTGTACAGAACACAATGATAAACTTGCTTTTTAGAAACACATCTTTCATAGCATTCTACCTCACTGACATCATGGCTGCTATTCCTCAGTGTGTTGATTTCTGTGTCAGTGAGTCTAGCACACCTGACACGTCCAAGAAGAGTGACACCGTCCTCTTCGATGGCGTCCAGAATATCCTTGTGGCCTCGGAATTCCAGGCAGAGTGACTGCTCCTGCTTTGTTAGTTGTGCTGAGACAAGTTGTTCACGCACTGTCCCATCACAACACGTTCTTCTATCTGGTGTGACAAGCCATGGGCAGCTGTCAGATACTTCACAAGTTTGCTGTTGCCACCCTCAAAAACAAAGGCGGAATTAGCCCACAGATATCCTAGCTGCCGAACATTCTCAGCCAGGTGGAGCATCTGGTGAACACTAAATGTTTGCGCAGCCACAGCATACTGAGTCGCACACCTCATCACAAATGAAGACAGCAAGTTTTCTGCAAAGGAGGAAAGCAGCTCATTAAACAATATTTTCAGGTCACATGCCCTCACGAATATCACTTAAATTGTATCTGAAAGCTTTGACTTCTTGAAATGGTCTCGTTTGTGCCTAATATGACCTGTATGACACATAATGTGTCTTTATGATTCAGATCAAGCTGTAATATCACACGAAGACAGATGCATTAAATGGGGGGCATATCAAAGTAAAATTTAACACCTTAGGTCACAAACTGCGGCAGGACACGACTGTAAATGTAGAGGAAAATTTTTAAGGGGGGGAAGGGGGGGTTGGAGTATAACCTTAAACAAAAAATGAAAAGGTTTTATTTCTAGAGTATTCAAGCATCCTTCATGAATGGTTCGCATCTTGGTGGAAGTCACAATGATACACAATTTGGAAAATACTTCAAGTGGGTTGTTTTATGCCTACTGTAACACATTATACAATCGCAGATTTTGAGCTCTGCATTGTGAGGTGTCGCATTCTCTTTGATCACAATGTCTATATGTTAGTACTATGGCCATTTCGATGCTAGCTTGTTACAACTTTATGCTAGTTATGTTTATGTTCGTTATTTACAGCATTGTCAGCAATTGATCACTTATGAAAATTTTCAACCCGGGCACTAAATATTTGTAATGCATAAATAAGAAATTTTCATTTGTGCACTTGAGCTCATTTGAAAGTTGCACCAAACATATGCTTACCTGCCCCATTACTTCAGCTATTCGACCTACAATACATTTTTCATTTTCTCGAAAACACTTTTTCAGCACAAACGAAATGCTTCCTAACTACAAATATTTCCCGAAAAGATTTATCTTTATTTTTTCACAGACTGTTATTAAATCATATTGGCACCTTTTTGCGAGTGAGACTTGATATTTATCAGTGCTCTTGTTAATGAAAAACCCTAAAAATTTCAGCCTTACCAACACAACCTTTTTTTTTTGCTATGCGATTGTAAGAGCCATGGTAGTTATTTTGCTTCAGAAAAGCACCCAGTGCATGCCCAACACTGAGAAAAGTTTTGAGCATTGTAAATTTGTAAACATTTTCAGAAATGTTCATTCAAAAAGGAACGAAAAGGCTTTGATAATACAAAGGTTTGGATATTCCAAGACGGTTCAGTATTTTTTTTACCAAATTTTATACCCCGGTAATAGCAGCCTACTCTGTTTCACGTCCTAATTCTGTTTCATTTTTTGAATTGTTGCCTACCGTATAGCTGTACATACTGTAATACTGTGCGACATTGCAGCATACGAAAACAGTTAAGAAGATCCACAGTCTGCCGACGTGGAACTGCGGGAGCCACTATCACAGTTTTCAAAACACACACACTACTTGTTCCTGTTCACAAATAGACGTAATCCTACACACAAATTTTTCATTACATTTGTAAAGTTACGCAGTCTCTGCCAGTCTGCAACACAAAGGCAGTAAGCAACCCTGTGCGCTGCGTAAGTCACAGTAAAAAAAATAGCATCCATGTGAAATGAAGCTGCATTTAAGGGCGGGAACAAACAATGGTTTTGTTTTCACTGCAATCGGAGCGTGTGAAACAACTGTTAAGATAGTAGAATGCACTTTATTCATTTAGCGGATGTATTACCGAATAGCCCAAGTTCTTTTTGGATGCAGTGACTGTTTTTTAAAACCAAAATCCCAGAAAACAGTGACGGGTTTTTTATGTCAATAAAAATGATAGTTCCACAGCTGCTTTTACATTTTCCATTACCATATACAGGCTTTTGTTGACTACATTGGTAAGTTCACATTCCTCTCACATCCCAAACATATCCATGAATTTCGAATTACACGGACGCTAAAATACTCACTAGCCCAACAACGTATTCTTCATGCGCTGCTAACGAGGTGCGGTGGAATGTGCACCTTCAGTCAAGAATCGACTCTGTAGAGATGACAGTGCGAGTTAATCAGTGTGTGTCACAAACTTTTCGTCTCAGTGTGAGCAAGCTAGGACCCATCACGCAAGTACCTCATGAGAATTTCTTCAATGCAATGACCGAAGAAGTTCCACAGGCACGCATGAGAGAAGATATCCAACACTGCTCTTCAATATTTTCCTTTACTTCAAGTATTTCAACTAATGCCGAGTACCACATGCAAAATAGAACTGCTTGCATTCATAATACCAAACACTATCACAGTAGCTCATGCGTTCTGCAAGATATACAGCTCTTACGTGCATTCAATCTACAAAATGTAGTCAGCACAACAGAACAGTACCTGCATTGTCCACATCCGGAACAGATAATGTCTCTCTCAGGAGAATATGCACTCCTTCAGAAAGTTTTGCCAGATGTCGCCAGTACTCAGGAGGCAACAGACCATCAAGGCATGGAAGAGCATAGTAAAGAACCCAGTGCTTCCATTCGGAAGCCGTCCAGTGACATATGTCATCAATGCGACGAGGAAGACGGGTGACACAATGTGGTGGCTGAATGCTCAAAAGGCGGTCATTAACCTTCCGCAGGCATGAAGCAGCATCTGCGCAGAAAAAAAATTGCATCATATTGCGATTCACGTAAAAGTAGTTTTATGTGATGTAAGTGACTGTGCAGACAGAACTAAAAAATTCCCCATCTCCCGCTAAAGGGTACCATGTGTGGATGCGAAGCAGCGGGGAGATAATTAGCTTGAGCGGGAAGAACGTCGCCGCTCTCATTTCACGACAGCGCTCCGGGCGCTCATCGCGGCGCTGCACAGGAGAGAGAATGAGGCGCGCGCGCTCCGTCATTTTCATACCGCGGAACTACCGTGGCGTCCCCAGCGGAGTATGCAGCTGTCGCACCACCTGTCGTGCCCGCCACTGCGTAGAGGATTCCTAGAGGAAAGGACGGGGGGGGATCATAGGAGAGGAGAGAGAGGGGGAGGGGATGTGCATGCGCTGTGGGGGTGTGGGACGCGGGAGCCGCTCCGTAGAGTAGAGCATTCCTAGAGGAGAGAGGGGGGAGAGGACGCGGATGCGTCCTCTCCCCCTCTCTTCTCTAGGAATAATGTGTGCTTCCCTACTTCATGAAAGTGGCCGGACGCGGGACGGGGGGACGCCGGACGGACATAGCCCCGAGCATAAGATGCTTCGCATCTAAAAGTAATGCCCCTGTCACATGGGCGCCCGCAAACTCCATTAAACTCCATTAATGAAAAAATCCACAAGAGAGTTCAACACCAAGTGGTCGACTTGTCACGCACCACCTATATGTAGTCATCGGAACTGTGAGTTGCTGTAGATCCATCTTGAATTAAAAACGGCGCAAGAATACAGGAACATCGGAAATTGACACGGCCATCAGTCGGCCTTCGATTGCCTAACCACAAGCAGAGGTCGCATACCTGTGAGAGTTTTCGCAGATGAGTTAAAATTGTCAGCCACCTGTTTCATACCTGTTTGTCACTTTCATGTTCTTTTGCTACCTTGTATACGTGAGATGATTTTCGATTACCATTCATCTGCGGTTCTCTGCTTATTCCCTTTGGTTTGCAATAAACTTTCAGTTGTATGTCAGAGCTTATGTCTGTCACTGTTTCGCACTGTTTTTTGTTCACGATGGAAACACTTTTACGAGCTTCAGACAGGAAACACAAGGGGCCCATGAGGCATTATTGTGAAAGTAGATGCTAACACAAGAAAACTAAGTGCCATATTGCCTTTCACTAGTTATAACTGAAACCGCCAAAGGGGCTTTTACATATCTACAATAAGTATATGCCCATTCCCTACAAAAATAATAGAAGTAGGCTCTGTTCCACTCTCCTTCACTACTTCTAGAACATGCTTGCACATTCACCATTCATGTTCGATGCACCAATGTCACACACAGTATGTAACCAAGAATGTTCTGCAGCATTTTGTACATCAAAAGCCATAGCGTTATTCTACAACACAAATACATACAAACATGATATCTCTCAGTAGAGTTGGACGTGTTGAACAGCATGTCAGTAATTTGCCTGGACACTCCAAGCAACACACAATGCAAGTAGTCTACGCTGATACCAGACATCAGATCGAAGCCTACAAAGGCCAAAAGAATTCTATTATTTCTCGATATTTCTTTTTGATAGGTGGTCTTGGAAAGGGGCACAAGGTAGCAAAGCTCTTGTTTAAGTGGATAGCTAAGCAAAAATCTCAAATACAAACAGGCTGTGCCCAACTATTTTCTCTCTTTTTAAAGCTTGCACAAGCATTGTCTGCTCGAGTGATCATTTCAAGGAAATAAAATAAAATATATTTTGTAATTTTGCTAGCCAGCACCATGATACGATTATAACGCATACTTTAGCGGGAACTCGGTGTTAATTTTAAATACCTAGGATTCTTTAATGTTTTCGCTATCAATTAGAAACTGAGCTTGTCCATACGGTTTGTACCGCTTCCAAAGAAGAAACGCTGGTCTCGCCCACACTCAAAGAAGCCTCTTGCAGTGCTGCACTCAAGCTACCCTGATTCATTTCGCTTAGTTATATTTGGCTTCAACACATGGCTTCGTGAAAGATTTAGAACTCCCTGAACGCACACATATCGGTTGAGAAACGACTTAATGCTGGAAAACGGAAATCAAAATGGCATCTTCCTGTGACTGTATGCGCACATGTACCGCAAACAACTGCACTCAGAAATAAAAAAACGAAAAGAGAAGCTCGCTCTTCAAAGCTTTGCAGGATTCAGAGAGTGAAGACTAATTAGTAATTCCTCTTCCCTTCTGAATGTGGCCATGACAACACAAAGCAGTGCATTTTATTCAAACCATAATATTCGGGACAAGAACCCCCCTTCTCGACATATCAGCAGTGGATGCTGATAGAGATAAACAAAACAAGTCTAATTTCATAATTCTAGTATATTCGGCGACAGCTTTTCTTGATAGCACTGTGAAAGCTACGGAGCCGACGCGTATGCCTACTACCACACCAAAAAATAATACTGTTAAGGCGTTTATTTGCCGGTACTCAGAGATACTGCGTAATGGCGACAGCTACGGCCAGGCACGAACTCTCAGCGCGAGCGTACAGTACTTAAGTTTACTGATAATTTTCTCACTTGCCTCGCTGAAATAAATGCAACTTTATTTCTTATGAGACTCAAACAGTTGCGGGACGTCGTACAGTTAGTGTTCACTTTCGACGAATGCCTTCCTTTTCTTTCCATTTCTTTTACAGCACTACCTATTCAGCATGGCCAATTTCCAAAGTAAACATGGCACCCATGACGTCAGTGGGTCAGTGTGCGACCGCAAACGGGCTGTTTAGTTTTCCAAGAAAAATATACTCCTAATAGGACACTAAAATGAACACTGAACCATCGAAGTGTGTCTCTCATTCACAGCTTTCGTGTATATAATTTTTAGACGCACTAACCACGCAAGCGAGCAAAACCGAAATCAGCCGAAAGCTGCCGTACTACTTGCGGAGCAACACGTACGCGCATAAGCCTCACCTCCGCAGCCTTCACTCTAATGTCGTCATACGCTGTCGCTTAGTATCGTCACTTAATTTTTTTTTAATCTTGAAGAGGCAATTTTGCAGTGCAGAGAAGTCAATCCTTTGCATATTTAAAAAAATATTATTTTTGCATGTGTCTTGCTATATAGTGCCTTTCGTTATTATCTTAGTTATCTGAACATACATAAAATCAATTAGGCAAAGAAGAATTATTGGTATTTTAGTCTCCTTTCTGGTCAAAAAGCTCGGTTGGGAAAGGGTTAACATACATGTAATTGAATGCACATGAGTGGTTTTCCATTTCACCATTCTTCAAATGAAGCCACTGTGCTCATGTGATGTTCTCGAGTTTAGTTGCGCAACACATTAGCTGCTAAACAACCATGGTGGGTAAAATATTTCAACGATAACAGAGCTGTTCATTCATTCATTCAACATGCTAGAGTGAAAAGGTGGCTTTGGAAATATTGTCGTCGTTTATCTTCAAGATTCGTTAAGGCTGAGGGACCCTTGATGCAATTCGCGGTGCCACCGGAGGCATAAGAAAGGTGCATGTCCCGGTAGACTTGCTTGTGCATTCTTGGGCGTCCTTGTCCAACATACGGCATGCTGCCTGAAAATTTTGAAGTAGCATGCAGATTACCAAATACTACCTCCAAATTTGCTGAAAATACATCTGCGGATTTCATTTGGTGCGTAAACAATTTCTTTATTGCTGTAGAAATTCAAGCGTTGGTATTGCCCCTTCTATAAGCTCAACTGAAAGCGCACTGCTGAGAAAAAGGATACCGATTAGCAAGAATGTGTGCTCACTGAAAAAGTAAGATTGATACTAAATGTCTGAAAGGTCACGTTTTTAAACAATTCAAGGTGAAGTTGTCCGAATTACAATAGTTGGTTAGGTACAGTCATAGAGTTTCATACAATAATACCTAGAGGGGAATCTGTCGCTGCGATTGTTGTACCACCATGGGAATGATGGGAAGTACGGGCTTCGGATTGGATAGCGTTAGCTAGCGAACCGTCTACGGATCTTTTTCTACAGTTTAAGTTTCACTCTTCGCGCAGCTTGGCTCGTGGGGTGTCGTGCAAACACTCAAGCAGTGTCTTTGTTGTTCAAAAGGGCTGAAGACCGCTAGGTCTCTTTGTTTGCTGCGATGGTGCAGCTTTACATGTTGTATTTAAAAGTTTTAGCGACGCGTCGTGCACTCACCGCTGCGCGTAGACGTAGCGTCCCATGCCAGTGCAGGCTATCCAGATGTTCACGTTTTTTTTATCAGCGCGTTTCCCAAAACTCGTTCAAATCGACTGCAAAACGCCGGCGATGCCAAGTAGACGCACCGTCACGCTCCTCTGACTCGTCTTCACAACAAAACGAAAGCTGCGTTGGGGGAAGGCCACTTAGGCAGACGCACCTGGCATCGCAGCAGACGATACGATAAGTGTTTTTCACTCAATACAGTGCTGTTATTTCCATAAATATATAATGCGTACCTTTGAAGGAAAAACAAGCCTGTTTATTTTCAAGTATTACAAAAAATAATTCATTATAATTTGATGCCAAATCTGGAACACCATTGCAGAGCGACGCATACCCTGGTGGTTGAAATAGTCCAGGTTTCATTTCAAACTGTTTACAATAATCGAGGTCATGCAAACTGTTTACAATAAGTTTAGCGTATAAAAAAATGAAGCAAGTTACAATTGGAAATAACTCCTTATCATTTTCTTTTACACTCAGCCAACAAGAGTCGCGAATCTCAAGAACGTAAGCCATCCCAAGCAGATCCGAAGCCTGTACTTCCCATCATTGCCATGGTGGTACAACGCGCCTGTGAAAGAGCCCCCATAGACACTAGCGCCGGATTTCTCTCTAGGTGTTGTTGTAGGAAACTCTATGGCTACAGTGATACGTGTCCATGAAATTGCCTAAGAAATTAGTGCTTTACACTTCTACTAAGTTGATGGCGACACAATCAAGAAGCACGGAACAAACTTTTGTTGGTACTCCATAAAGAGCCCAATTTTTTAGCGTTGCGGTGCTTACACACACGCAGTTACGCAATCTTCAAAGTATCCTTTTTTTTTCTCTTTTATGCAGTGCATTTTTTCCACCTACAGCATTTGGGCTAACAAAAGTTATTCTGGCACTGCTTTTTGTATTTGTGGTGGCCCATGCACATCCTCTTTGCGAATACGCCTTGACCGGCTCATTTCGATCCAGAATAAAGGTGCAACAAGCCAACAGCATACATGGATTCTATATACATGGATTAAAGTGCACTTAAAGAAAACAGCACAGCTTGGAAGACAAGGCAATTTATTCTGCTTACCTTCGGCATACTGAGCAGAAATAAGGCACCAAGGACATCCGTGGATTCCATTAAACTGAACCATGTGCAGGACAGGTGCCCGGGCAGGCGCATCAACAGCGCAGCACACGACACACACGCGCGACTTGTGCACCGCAGTTTCGTTCTTCCACACAATCGGCCACATGTTCGTCATCTGTTTCACAAAACGCCCAAGAAAGGTCTGCATGTTTGGCTGTATCGATCTATACCACAGCGCTGACAAAACGGGCTGTCTAGAACGCACATTTGGGGGGCAGCTCATTTACACTGTACTGCAACGGCCACAAAGACGTCTTAGGTGACTTGAACACGGGACTGCCGTCCGTATTTATTCTCAGGGTGAAATCATCTTTGTCAATGCTCTCGTCTTCGCGTGGTTCTTCGACACGTGCTGCAGTGGCGATGTCCATAATGTCACCACTCTCTTCATTTCGTCGCGCAAGCCCTTGTTCGAGCGCATCCTTGTTGCGCTCAATTAATGCGCGGATTTGCATCTCCGTATCCATCGTGATAAAAAAGGAACCCAGAGACAGCAGCTTCTTTTTCCTCCTTTTGCTCTTTGCAGACAGTGAAATAGCCACGACTGTTCGACATGCTCAGTAGTCTCTCACAGCCGTCGCATAGTAACCAGTATTTAGGACTGAAGGCCCCCTACCGCAAGCCAAGAACCTCCAACTAGCCGGAGCTTCTCCGCAGCAAGTGTCTAAATAAAAAGTTTTCACCACCACCAGTGTACCCAGTGTACAGTGTACTCAGTGTGGTGTGGACCCAGTGTGCAGTATATCCGGTACGCAGTGTACCTGGTGTGCAGTGCCACACCAGTCCGATAATCAAGTATGGCACTGGCCCAGTGGCACTGGTTTTTCCAATAGGGAGGCTTTCGGCGCTGAGCACGTGTCCAAGGTAGCGCACCTCTGGCTGCAAAAAGAAACACTTCTACAGGTTTAGTCGAAGATTTTGTTCGTGGCAACGGGTTAGCAGAAGCTGTAAATTGCAGTCATGTTCTTGCTTAGTCTTGCCCCATACAAGAATACTATTAAACACAATAAACACAAAGCATATTCATTACTTTCGCCTACCACCGATGACCAAGATAAATTCATGGCGCCGGGCTGCGAAGGGGCCGAGAAGTCGGGTTCAACAGCGAAACTTTATGCGTTTGCTCGGCGTACTCGTTCACCGAGAGATCGTCGCAGTTCCACTCGTGACTTAACTCGAAGCACCTAAAGAGCTCACAACGGTCAGCTTGAGGTAATCTTCGATGTTTTTTCCAGTCGCCTACTTCACTTATTGCGCTGCATTTTTCACGTGCGTCCTACCTGTAAACAAGATGCGATACATAATCACAGGTGAAAACCACTAAATATTCGGCGAGTGAGCGCTAACCCGACAACTAAATCATGTTATACACTATACATACACCTAGAAAAGAGTTACCTTTCTTTCCCAAGCCAGTAGGTAAAGTGTTCAGCTCAGTGCGTTGAAGACGAAAAGTAATATGACCAATTTTCATCGGGAAAAGCAGCAAAACTCAGCACACGGTCACGGATGACATCTGAACTCGTAGGTATACCATTAACCAGCAAAAGCTCTGATTTTCGTTTCAGTTTCATTTTTGTTTGCTGCTGGCCCCTGCGGCAGTACACCTCCAGGATCGACGCGTAAGCAGCAAAATCTATCTATACTCGATCTCAGAAATACCTTGTAGCACTGTGGAAGTTGCAGGACTTGTTAGCCAATATGAAACGCGAAAGCCCCCCTCAAGACGTGTCCATGCGCATAGCGTCTTCTGCTCATCGTCTATTCTGCATAGCGTCTTCTGCTCCTCGTCGGTGAGCGTCAGCTCACCCACCTTGTTGATACTTGTTCCTTGATTTTATACTAAACGCAAAAAGGTCTGCGGGAGCGCCACCTCGCCGTTTCTTTATGTTCACAAACAGACTTGTACAGGACGAATTCTCTGGCTTTTTTGAGGAAAGCGGTTCTGTTCATAAAACGTTCATACTGGTGTTTTCACCGAGCTCATCTTTGACGGCACAGTCGACGCACTTTCAGCAGCAATCAACTCCCATTTTGGGGTAGAACAGCAAATTATTGGCACAGAAAACTATATAGACATTCAGGGTGTTTCAAATCGTCAACGTATCACCAACACTAATGTTGTGGCGACATCTGCTAATTTAACATCAAACCACTTTGACCGCTCGGCACCGCTTCGGTAGTCCTAGCAGCATCAAAGCAAACCAGCGATCTAGATTGGAGCCAAAAGAGACAATTGATGGTGTGCCCTCAGCGTTATATGAGACTAAGCGATTGCGCGATTATACCACTTGTTTCTTGCTGTCAGGACAGAAAGTCAGTCAGAATCACGAATTCAGATGAAAGCAGGTGGTCTGGGGTGTATGGGGCTTGTCATGATGCTGTACGTCATCACTGTTAGGGTGGTTATTAAGGTTAACAGTCGGTAATCTCTGCATTATTTCAGAAATTGCGAAGTGCATGCGCGAAGAGCCTAACGTGGCACGTATCGCCATAAGGCGTCATGCGAGGTCCACAACTAAAGTCCTTATACCTCATTGATAATGAAAGAGTTAAGCCCGGAACTATATTATGCGCTCGTACGCCCCGTAGCTTCGGCAGTGCTGCAAGGTATTTGTGAGATGGAGTACAAGTACTTATTTAACTCCAGGTACAACGGAAATTTATGTTGAATATGTGTTACGCAGGTATACGATCGTACTCTCATTACGGGTGGCAGCGCATCATGACAGGCTTATTTTGCAATGTAGGTCTTCTTTTGTGGATGCCACAGAATACAAACAGTTTCACCGGAAATATGCACAGTTTCTGCGGCTATGTTGTAATCACGTGGGGAAACGTGGGCGTACAACTACCAACATTAAACAGCATTGCTATCACAAAAATGCAACGTTACCTCAACATCACTCATAAAGGTTGCCACATCATTTGTGAGCGTTGTTGAATAATGAAAAGACACTGACGCAACAATGCGAAAAGGTGCGGAACATTCAACAATCGCAACATTACCGCAACATTCTTTCAACAATTCATGCATTGAACATGGCCCATGCCGGAAAATTTGTCTCGTGGTTGGTGTACCAGGAAAGGGCCCCTCTAGCTAGGTAAAAGAGCACGTGCCAAGTTTCGCGGCGTGGTCGCACTTTTCACGAACGTTTACTGTTCGTACGTGGTAAGCCGGTCCTCCACACCATTGTCGTATGTGCCTCTGAAAACACGAAGGGCTCATGGCACGGCGGACCACAGCACATGACAGATAGAGCAGAGGCTAATCGCTGGAACGTCTTCTGAGATGCGTTTTGGGATATGGTTCAAAGGATGGTACTGGATCGGAGGTCGGGAATAGGTTAAGGCGAATCCTATGTGCGACCTTCGATCCACTACCATCTTCTCCACTAGACTCTCGAAGAGCCTGCGAGAGCTATCTGGCAGGGGAAATCTCTCCACTGGCTAATAGACTATTGAAATTGAGTATCAGGGACCGCGATCCCACCCCAAAACGTCTTATATGGACTGCAGGACATCAGTGTCTGCGGGGTAATGAGACTGCACATGCAGCGGCCCGCGCGCTTACTTCCCGGGAGACCCCCCCGTTGCCCTGATAGGCCTGAACCTCCCACACCTTTAACACGGTTCCGAGAAATCAGAGACTACTACACTGAACAACGCCGCCTGTATCCCGCACCAGCGAAGGGACTCTCGAAAACGGAGGAGCGCGTCCTGCGGCGCCTACAGACAAACACGCTGCTCTGTCCAGCCGTACTGAAACATTACGACATGAAAATAAGTAGGCAGTGCCAGTACTGTGGTGAAGTGGCCGACACTTACCATATGGTCTGGGCCTGCCAACTGAACCCAAAATTAACCCCAACCCCGAACCCCAAAAAACAGGACTGGGAGGCGACCCTGCTCAATAGCTCAGAACTAGAGGCACAGCGAACTCTGGTCCAGCGGGCTCGGGCGGCGGCTTCGACCAATGACGTCGCGGACTAGGGATGTCGACCAGCCCGGTGGGGATAAGGGCTCTCTGGAATCTCCAGTTCCAATAAAGGTTTTTCCCTCCTCCTCCTCCACCTCTTGTAAATGTGTTAATTGAAAGTTTACGTAACGGTCGCCCAGTAGCTCAAGCAACAGCTCAAATCAAAGGGTCGGAGAACATTTCGTGTGAATAAATCTGAGGGGCTGATGAGCTAGGGGTTTGTGCCGGAAGTGTATGGTAGTTTCAGTAACGTAGTGTCACTACAGATGCTTATGTTAAAGTTCGTTCATGTGAAACGGTAAATGCGATGAGTCAGTGTCAAGTCCGATGTATATTTAGCTACATTGTTAGTACCTATTCTAGTGGGCACATCTGTGTTCTTGTAAATGGGGAGGCAGTGTTCCGTTAGAAATGCATCAAGTTGGGCTTGTTGGTCTGTCATTAGCGAGTTTTAGTACTACGTACGTAGCGTCCATAACGGCGTTGCATACGTAAGAATGCTGCTTGCCATATGGTGCGCATGAGCAGAAGTTGTGCACATACGCTTTGTGCGAGACGCAGCGTTCTTACGTACACAACGCTCTCACGGATGCTACATACACGGTACTAAAACTTCCTATTATTGGTAAAATTGTTCCGCTTAACAGACGTAAGCAGGATCACAAAGATACACATGGAGCGCACGTGCACCCATAAGGCCCTACTCTTGGCTATGGTGGCTAGAGGTGGGGGGGGGGGGGGAGGGTGAGCAATGGCGCGCCGGAGAGGCAGCATTTTTTAATGATGATTCGGTGGCGCCAATGGGCTCGTGGAGGCGACAGCAGCGCCGCCGCATCAGCACGGTTCAGCGCACAACACGGGCAAAACTGAACGGCGAAGAGATGCATGTGTGCACAGACAGCCGAGGAACGCGTTTCTGCAGACGTGCGATGAACGCGCAACCGCGCTGCCCGCGCGATCCGGATCGGTGGATGCGTCGTGTCGCGGCGACTGGTCGAACGCGCTTGCAGCCTCATGCATCCGCCCCAGCACTGTTCATGCAGTTCGGGCAGCCAAAGGCTCTCGCAGACGACGACGCGCCACCTGTCGGCGTCATGAAAAAGTGCAGCACCGACGTGCACGGCGCAGGCTGGCCGATGCTGACACCGTCCCTCTCTAGCCAACATATCTTGGCTGCAGACATAGAGAGACCTATGGCGAGCCATCCGCGTCTCGGAGAAGACGAAGAACTTGCGCCGCAGCTGCTGCACCCGTTCGAGCCTAGCGCCAGAGAAAAAGACGCCGCCAAGTACAACAGCGTCTGTGGTTGTCCATGTTAGAGCAAGCATAAATAAAATATGTGGGAAACCAAACGCCTCACGTCTCCCCAGAGACCCAATACTTCATCTGGTGCATTGAAGTTACCAAGGAGATAATGCGCTGCAGCAATGGCTCGGGCAAAGAAAGTGTCGCAGCGATGATGTTTTGCCTTGGTCCGGCTATAGATCTTTAATAAGTGTAAAGGTGACGCTTGAATTTTAAAAGGCAGGACCTCCAAAACGTCGTGTTCTACGTCGATACCATTAAACTTAAGATTAGCTACCGCCAATAGATTTTAAATGCGAATTCATTTCTTAGTCTGGGCTATGTCAGGCATCCGGCGTTGTCCGGCGTTGTCCGCGCGCCGGCAGGTGTTATTTCTCCGCTCTCACTCCCTCTCCCATAGCAGCAGCTGCGGGCGCGCGCGCTTATCATCGCCACTAGCAACCGGAGCATGTGGTGCCAGAGAGTGTAGGAGAGGGTAGCTGCAGTGCTTCGCCGCTCCTTCTCTCGCAGTTCGCTCTCTCTCCTCCCTGCGCCCCACTCTCCTGTCCGCTCGCGCCTCACTCTCGACCGTTCGCTGGCTGGGCGCCTCTCAAGGCGATGGCAGAAGTCGGTGTCGGCGCAAGAAATGCATTCGCATTTTCGCATTTCCTCACGATTCCCTCCGGGGAGGTGGGGGGCATTTTTTAAGGAGAGAGCCTTTAATGCCTCATGCACACGTCCGTCAGTCCGTCCATGTCCATCCGTCCGTGTCCGTCCGTCTGTCTGTGCGTCCTTCCCTCCGTCCGAGCGCTGGCACGGTGACAGGTGGCCGCCAGGGTGAGCAAACGCACGCCGGTCGCGTCGGCCTCTACAGCGCTCGCGCATTGCTTGCGTGGCGTCGCTGTTGCCAGCGTTTCCAATCATGCAAGGAGGGAGACGCGCGCATCTCGTTCCATTCTGACCGGCCCCGTCTCAATGGAAGCAGGTGTTCGCGGAACACTTTGGAATTTACACAGTGCCCGTCATTTCAAGCACTGGAACATGGATGGCGTTTGCACGATGCGTAAAGCGCGAGAAAATACGAACGCATACGAACGGAGGCAGATTAGTGTCACGTCTCACTGCGATTCGCTGTAAAAAAAAAAAGAAAACACACACATTCCGTTTGTGTGCCATCTCACTGAGAGTGTATAAGAAAAAGAGTATGGCATAGTCAGTTGAATGGCCACAAACTTTCGCCGAACACACTTTGGAATGTACAAGGTGTCTTCAAATTTTTGTTAATAAAGCTGCGTACGCTCAATTTACAGGTGTAGTTTGCTGTTCAATATGCATCAGTAACAGTTTTTTTTTCGTTGGTTTTCTGTAGTGCAGTGACCGCGGAGAACCAACCGAAACCGCAGAAAAATAGTGCGGCACCTACTATTTCATTTTTCCATTCATGTTACCACAACATCGCAAAGTGGCTTCTTCCTAGCGCAGAGCGCGCTCGAATGAGTGTAAAAGTTCTAGATAACCTCAGAACTTTCCGGTGTCATTACGTGCTAAACGTGGCCATTAGAGCTAGTTCTGGAACTTACGCAGCCGCTAGCATAACCTTGGAATCTTAGACGATACATGTATAAAAGCCGACGCGCTTGACCGTTTGTCAGATTATCGACGGCCGACGCACTGTTCGCCGAGATCAGTGTACAGCGTGTATTGCGTGCTGTAGCCTGACTTTCCGTTAGCCGGCGACAAGTTCGGCTAAATAAAGTTTTATTTTGACACGCCGACTGCTCCCTGTGTCAACGTCAATGCCTTGTTACGATAGGCATGCCGAGTCCTATTTACTACTTCTAGCAAAAATTGGCATGGTTCTTTCTGTTTTTCCTCCCTATTGCAAAACCCAGCGCCGCTGGGTACCAGCGTCCAGTGCCATGCCGGATTATGGGCCCAGTATCGCGCTGGATACTGGGACGCTGGAGCGGCATTTTACTGGGAGGCGCTGGCACTCCCGCGCAATACGGCTCTACAGCGTTGAAATAGCGGTGCCTATGTGCCATAAATAAATATATTAGTGCAAGAAGTGATATAGAACGCATTAACGCAATAAAAAAAAAGAAAAAAAAGCCATATGAAAAAAAAAAGTCTCGTCAGCAGGATTCGAACTTGCCACCTCCGGATTCCGAACTCAGTGTTCTACCCACTACGCCACGCCGGAACATGCTGAACTGTGCGTAAAACAACTATTTAACCAACAAACACACGGTTCGGCTTCATGTTTACATGTCGCACAGTCACGATAGACGCGATCTTCCTTTCCAAATAACAACTGCGTCTTTATTAGACAAACGAACGGCGGCCGGTACCGAATGACATGCCGATAATGGCAAGAGCGCTAAGTTTCTTTAAGAATTCACATGTTAACTACGAAAAATATGAAATACACGTAGAGCAGGCACTGTTTGCTGGCTGTTACTGCCGATTTTTTTAATAGCCGTTTCTCGCTCTTGCTACTGGTCAACATTTACAGAGGTTTTATGATGACTAGTTAGATAAACAGGAGCGTACATGATTGAGTATTGAGTAGTGTTATCGCGCAAGCGACGATACGCCAGTACAGCGGGCGTGCCAGTGTACAGATTTGCAGTTCTATCGATACCTATAACTAAGAAACCGCCCAACTAAATAAAAATACAATTCGGTAAAGGAGTATGTCACTATGTTAGTTCACTAAGGCGTACCAAATTACCGACTGAAAATTATGCGTTCTTACATAAGAGTCACGAGAAGTACCGGCTAGCGCGGCCGGCAGCTTTCGGTGATAGCTTGTGCGCGTTGCTGAAAGCGCGTCGCTTCGGTGGTCATCGCTCCTTGTGCGGACACCGTACACAAGGAAAAATGGTTAATTTAGGTTAACGAATGTCCAAACTGTACTTTACAGTCATTCTTACGCTTTAGAATTGCGTGTACTTAAAGCGCGAAGCGCCGGTAACATGTAGACGGACACGGCCGGCACACTAGGCCTAACGCTCGCTGGGAGTCTCGCTGGGTAGGACCGGTCTCGGCGCAGCGCAGTTGCGATGGTTGAAGTTTCTGCATTCAAGCTTCGGAACCTTTCTAATGGTTAACTAAAGTTAAGCGGAAGTAAGTGGAAGGGCAAACAGTGCCAGAGATGCGTTTCCGGTGTGGTGATATCGAACGGCGGCTGTTTTTCTGGCCTCCGTTGGGTGGGGTTGCGAAGCCAGAGCTGAATTGCTTCTCGCCAACTGTGCGGCGATGTAACGATTTGCTGTTTCTGGTAGGACCGGCGCCTCCAGACTTATAAACACTGCAAAATGGAATCATTACAACAACCAATCCCTGATGCCAGACTGGTATATGTGATGCGCATGCACAAAACGTGCATTCATCGCTGCTACGTGCTCCGCAAGAATTAACGCCGTTATTGAATCTGCGTGAATAAGAAGAAAAAAAAATCAAGCTAAAAAGCAAAATAATCAGCGTTGGCTCCTTTGTGTTATTGACGCATTTTTTTCTGCATTCCAAATGGAAAAATAAAAATGACGGTGATTTCGCATATATATCACATAATGTCTTGCGCTTATCATTCATTCTCTTTCTCTGCCAAGCTAGAAGTTGTGAAAATGTTTGGGACCTGTAAGCAGGCCCCTGGCCAAGGGAGGGGGGGCTAGGGGGCCCGGGCCTCCCCCTCGAAATTCGGATGGAAGGGGGTGTTTACCGAGGAAAAATAATAAAGATCGGTGTTTTTCAAGGCTTTCAACAAGTGCCCCCCCCCCCCCCCCCCCCGAAAACATTGTTTGGCTACGGGCCTGCCTGTTAGGGTAGCATCCATTGGTACCATCGAATCAAACATTCTATATTCAAACATACCGAAACATTCCGCCGCATACACTACAGAAACTTGCATGCCGCACTGGAAGAAACAGTGCAGGCTCCAGTGTGCACCAGCGCACTCCAGTGAAAATTCCAGCGTTTCCAGCGCTTCCCAGTACGCGCCAGCGTCACAGCGGCCAAGCCAGCGCCCCTACCAGTGCGACCCAGCTCTTTCCCAGTGCGCTCACCGAAGTGCCAGTGAATCCCAGCGTGTACCAGTGTTCCCAGTGCGATCCAGCGCCAAAAAACGTACTGGTATCACGCTGGGGGCGCTGGTTTTTGCAATAGGGCTTGCTTAGCATCTCTTCGAGTGCGTGGATTTACTAAGAAAGATATAGATTGAGCTAGGTCGAACACTATCTCTGTTGCTGGTTTCAGCCTTGCACTACTAGTGCAAGCTGCGCACATTTCCTTTACAAATATGTATTACCGGCGTCAAATGAAACATAAACAGCGGAATACGTGTACCAAATAGTTGCTACGGTATAGTGCGCGCCTTGCAGTCATCACCGTTGACAGGCGCGGACATTCGGTTAGCCAGTACTCCATAATGGAAAGCGTGGATGTCGCGCACGAGCAGCCAAACACATGAACTTATCTACCTATATACATGAGGGTGCAAACTGCACCATGTGGTCAACTGCTCCTGCATAGTGCGGCGCTCATTGTACGTGTATCTAGGTTTTACGTGCAGTAACAACTTACCCGATCCACGCTTGTTGTCTGCAATGCAACACTTGAACGTGAACTTCATATTTTATCTTGCCGGCAAACGTTTTCCGTGCAGATATCTATACGGCACCGATCATGGTCGAAATGTTAATTACCGCTCAAGTAAAGTGCTGCGTAGTCAATGCGCCAAGTTTTGCGAAATTGATATCGTCTCCGTTCTAAAGCTGCGTATACTCTAGTTAACACGCTTGAAGACCTTGGCTGTTTGATGTATGATGCATCAATGTCATTTAGAAGGACGTGTTATACTGCTACTTCTGGGGCTTGAGCTTCATCGCTAAAACTGTGGCAATATGGAAAATACGTCACATCCAAACAATTCCTTCCAGCTATCAGTGGAACAAAACATGAAGAAAATGCAGCTCGTAGTCAATGGAGTCTTCTGCTACGCAAAGAAACTATAGTGAAAAACCCTCAATAGAGGGCTTACTTCACTGTACTTGGGAGTCAGTCTAATGACCAAGGTACCTCCACTGGCTCTATTTTTCCAAACACCGGTATCTAGCGTGCTCGATGTATTGCGTGTGGCTGCAAAACTCATCAAGCAAGATACCAGAACTGATTTCTTTGTCTGGAAACCAGGTCCTATAGCTTCTCTGTGTGTGTTCGCTACAAGAAATCGTTATGCACCATCCTTAGAGGGCTTTTGGTCCACCGTCGACAGCAATCTAATTTGAGTATATGGGCAGAAGCCAGCCTTGAATGTTTACTGTATTTGTCCGTATCGTGGTAATAGACACCAGGCCATTGTACCTATCCGAGTCCTACGAGTCGCGATGAAAAGTTTGGCTCTGGCCTCGAAATAACCGTCGTGGCTGCTCAGAAAAGTTGCCAAGGCGGTACCTTGGTCCCTATAAATTTCTTCGGCATCTCATTGACGTTATCTATAGCACTTTTCGCGAGAGTTCGCATCGCTGGAGGCGGCAAACCATGCACCAGAAGTCGTGCACGGGGTTTAGATAAATCCCATTTCTCCGAATAAACTCATGCGCTGCTGTGAGTGCAAACCCCTGTGCTTTGAAATGTTCGGGGAGATACTTTCATAAAAAGGAGGGTCATGTCACGACTAAAGGCCGACAGGACGACAGACGACAACGCCCCGCATGGGCGTCTGCGAGAGCAGGCGTTTGGTGAGTGGCGTCACCACAAACCCAAGCCAAAGGGGGGTTTCGACCCCCCTCCAACGTCTGGCCGTTCGTGCCTTTGCCGTGTTCCGGGGAAAAGGAGATCCTGGGGGGTTGAGCCAAAGCCGGGTGGTTAGACATTAAGGCCCCTTGGCGGAGGCAACACGCCTCTTAGGCCCCGGCTTCACGTAGACCGCAACCCTAGACTGACCCACCAAGGGCAAATTGGTAGTCGCCTTTTCCTGTATCTCTCTGTACATCGTCGTCTTTATCTCTCACTTTCATTCTTTCCTATCCTATCAATTTACTTACGTTTTTCCTCACGGCTAGGGTTAACCTTGTGTAGTTACTCAACCTTGCGTAGTTACATTAAATGCGAAGCATTTCTGTGCGTATTGCACGCACTTTGAGCGTTTCTATCTACGTATATATCTATCTATTATCTAGCCGCCTACGTCTGGGTGCTCTTGTTGTCGCCTCCTTAACTTGGGCTAGACCAAAATTGGCATGGAAGGGTAAGAGGGTTTGATGATTATGACTGTCTGGCCATGACATGAATAATGTGAAAATCCCGTCGCGTACGACGTCAAACCGTTTGCTCCAGAGACGTCTGGCTCATACCCGTATGCCACGGGCCACGGTATGCGGGTATGCGCCACAGGTGTTCGACAGTTTACATCCATCGATGAACGGCGAGAAAAGATATTGGTATTTTAAATGCGAGAGCGTTGAGAAAAACCGACATCGGCAGCGTTGACCCGATAAGCGGGAAGAACAAATGTTATGGTCCAAGCAGGAAGGGAACCCAAGCATTCTGAATAGCAATCAAATATTGTACCACACAGCCACGCCAGGTCTCGGAACTCCTTTGGAAAAAGACCCTATCTTGGTAAAACGTCAATCCTGCTTGCAGCGCTGCCCATCTAATTTTATTTTATTTTATTTTTTTTATTTTATTTATTGAATTCCGATTTACACACATGTACACAGTGGTAAATAGATGTGGATGAGGCAAAAAGCCGCACAGACACGGCTTCAGGGAAACCTCACTCCCTTTGTACAGTATGACTACACATGGTAAAGCACATATCATTTGTAGAAAACAATAATACAGTCACCATGAATTATGATCGTTCTACAATGAATAAAAAAGGAAAGAAAACGCACAAGGGATTACACTACTCAGATAAACTGAGAACAAAATAGGTATGTAATTCATAGCATGCAAGGAAACTAAAAGAAAACATATCACATATAAATAACTTAGAGAGCATTCTAGAGAGGGGAGTGCAATATAGTTTTAAATTCTGGCAATGTCAAGTGCTGTGAATTATAACCTGCTCCATTATATGAGTTAAGAAGTCTAGGTAGATTATTACACAACATTAGATTTGCATAGTTCGTTCTAAAGAGCGGGACCTTCCATACTTCTGGTGTACGAGAGCTATAGCGGTAGAAGTTGACAGATAGGTTGGCAAATTCCCCCAATAGGGTATTGTTACGTTTAGCACTCAAAGAGTATTCACCTAGGAGTCTAGTTTTATACATGTCATGGACGTTAGTTATGTTATATTTCTCAAACAGGCCTTCGGTATGAGCCACATAGGGTACATTAGCGATGACACGTGCTATTTTCTTCTGAATGTAAACATTTCGACAGAAATCTGTCTGGCTGGGTGGAATATTTAAGAGGTTCAAATGGCTCCAGCCAAGTTTGTAGAGAGCCCTTCCTCAGGGGTTGACTAAGTTGGTCGTGGAAGTATCTCCTCGTCTTGTTTCACCACGGCTTCGTGCCTCCGAAACGTGATGGAATAAGCTAGAGTGTTC
The DNA here is from genome assembly GCA_030522465.1 of Rhipicephalus appendiculatus. Classification (NCBI taxonomy): domain Eukaryota; kingdom Metazoa; phylum Arthropoda; class Arachnida; order Ixodida; family Ixodidae; genus Rhipicephalus; species Rhipicephalus appendiculatus. Next base: position 264,687 of record JALIZH010012622.1, on the reverse strand, counting down.
GCGTCTTGCGCGCAATCTTAACCAAACGATGTACAATAATCGCGAAGCTTCCAGAATAATGAGGCGCGGTTCGCGCTGAGCATTGCTGACAGTCTTTGAGGGCGAAAACCGAATAGAGCAAAGTCAAAATAAGAAACGCGCGTGGGCAATATGGTCACCTATGGCACTACCCAATACAGCACTTGTGACCAACAGGGGAGAGTGCTTAGTTATAAATCAATCACGAATAGTTGCGGTATTTACGATTACTCTGGTACTAGAGTGGATTGTTTTAATACAACCGTTCGAGGTGAATACTCTTTCAAAATCTCACCGACGCGTTATATCCGAGCCTATATTCCCATTAAAATCTGCCCCAATGATTAAGTTAGCGTGCTTTTCATTCGCAAATGATAACAATTTATCAAATAAATCAGGAAAATGGGCGAGAATACCATCGGGAGGGCGGTAGCATGCGACAAAGATGCCTTTTTCACCTTAAACACACAGCACTTCGAAATTGTCTGTAATGCGTGAAAAATCTTCAAGTATGTCACAACATATATGGTCGGACATTAATAAGGACACACCTCCTCCGCGTTTCGATAACCTATTGAGGTAGAATGTTTTCTTCTGAGGAAGCTGAACATGTGACTCATTTGTATACCAGGATTCGGTTATCATGACAATGTCGCACAGTTTATCTATCCCCACAAAGAAGCTTTCGAATTCTTCTATTTTGTTGCAGACGGATTGAGCGTTTATATGAACACAGATAATTCCCTTTTGTTTGGCTTTGATGTGGGCAAACCATTCTTGTATAGAGAGCAGCCCTAAGTCATTAATGACGCTGTCGAAAAATCAGCACAACGTGTCCTCAGCAAGGAACATTAAGTAAGTTTGGACAGCTCATCCTCGTGCTTGATGACTACTGCAGGGGCACCATTTTCTTTGCGCACAAGGACATGGCAATTAGCATGCCAGGCGTACTTGTATCTGGAATGCTTCACCCATTCTTTAGCAACAGCCAAAAGCTTTCGCGATCGGCTTGTCATGTTCTCGGCAATGAACACTTTCCAAGGACTATCTCTGAGTGATCGCTTCCTGGCCAGTCAAGCATTGCGTACCTCCTGACGAGCGAACGCACAATAATGCCACGAGTTTTTCCAGATCGACCTGGCAGTCTGTGTACATCCACAACGTCCTGCTCCGATAAGCACTCGATGTCAAGCTGCTGTGCTATTTCGTTCACCTTGGTTAGCTTAGCAAATTCTCACCCCGAGTCTCACGAACTTCATTATTTCTAGGTTTAGGCGCCTACTGTGCCACTCAAGGGCGTCAATATCAGCGTGAAGCCTACTAAGATCCTCAGGACCCTGAGCGCATTCCGTTTTTTCAACCTTTCGCTTTACATTGTTGATGTCCTGTTCGTGACAATCGAGACGTCTCTTAATTTCATCAAACTGATCAGACAGCACCTGTATAGATTGCACGATGACATTCACTTTGCTTGGCAAGTCCGGAAGCAAATTAAGTTTTTGTCCATTTCAACAAGCCTCACCATGCAATCAGTTGGCAGCAGCAGCGGAGAGAAATAAAGGAGGCTTCCAATTGCAAAAAATAAACCAACCTGTAAATAGAAGACCGTTAAGTATTCGTGCCCCATGCGCTCCACCGCTGCAGCCACCTGACGTCTAAGTCAGTTGGCTGCAGCGGTGGAGCGCATCGGGCATACATGAAACCCAAGGCTTCATGTATGTGAGTGCCCAAACATAAACCCTGGTGAATATCTTTACATTCAATTAAAACATGCTGCATCGTTTCGTTAGCTTCTCTACAGCATGTACAGTCACCCAAATATTTTAACTGTTGTACGCAGCGGCGACTTGTCTGTCTGTCAGCGCCACATGACGGAAAGAAGTTCTAAAAATAGTTTTCTAGGCATGTGGTATGTGGACTCGCACTTGCTGTCACCCTCTTTTTTGGAACCTAATTTAGTTGTACAGCGAAGTTATGCAGCAAAGATTGCAGCTCGTGCATGGTAGTTGAAGATTTGAGCGATTTTACATTTTCGTTTACTCAATCTTGCTTTATAATTACGCGCTCTTGGGCAATCTGACCTCTCTTCAAGTAGTAAATGTAAAGCACTTCCCCTTGACATTTAATAAAATGCTTCCCTCCTTTTTTTTGTCTTTGTCCTTTTGCTAGGTACTCAAAACATTTCGTTTTTTCCATCGCTACTATCCAATAAATCTTTTTCGCCTCTATGACTTTTCAACGTCCTATGTTGTCATATCGCTTACACTGCTGGCTGGTGAGTCTCCTAGTTTTGTCCCCACTGTGAGTCTCATCGCTCATCCTATACAAATACTGGAGCACTTTTATTGCCCAGTTACTTTCCTTCATTTTCCTTAGCCTCTCTTTGAACCACGTTTCGCCCTGAGCTTCTGTCACCTCAATTCATGCCCATCCCATACTGCCCTTTACAGCCTCATTTGTAGTCTTCCCGTGATTGCCCAACTCGAGGTGTCCCGCCGTCCTTTGATTCATGTCCAGTCCTGATTGCCCCTGTGACATCATACACACCACTGAGTTCCCAAATACAAGTCCCTGAACCATTACACATTTCTACGAACCTCAAAGTACCTTGTACCTATTGTATCCCCATAACGCTTAGTGATTCAGTATAGTAGCATTCCTCTTCCTATTTATGGCGCTGAATTTTCATGTCGCTTTCTGTATCTATCACCCTCATTAATTCATAAACCGAAGTACTTGTGTACTCTTACTGTCGGTATTTCTTGGACCTGTATTGATGCTACCTGATTATTGGTATCGTCGATTATTATCAGTTAACAGTTTGTTATCATAAATCCTAGTTCTATACCTTCACCTTCCCGTCCGCACGTGTATTATCTTCAAGCGCTCTTTTACTAGTTAAAATGAGCTGTATATCATCGCAGTTATCTGCAAATAAGACAATATCCTCGTAACATAAACCTGGAAGCTGCTGCTCTTGTGTCACATTCACCTATTTGTGTGGCACATGGAAACCAGTGTTGCTTCATTCTAACTTTTTTTTCCATCCTCACCATGTATAGCATGAATAACAGCTGGGACAGTGGACATTCCTGCCACAGCCCCTTGTTTATATCAACCTTCTCGTTGCTACTTATGCTTTCCCATTCCACGCAGACTATAATTTCTCGGCGTATCTTCATCGCAAGCTCATACAGCCATCACGTGTGACAGCTTCTTTAATATAGTCCATAGGATTTCCTAATTAACATTTTGATTTGCGCCAGTGATGTCTAGAAAAGCCGCATTTAATTGTAATCTGTTTCATATTCTAATAGATATTTCTGTACACTGTGTAAGAACGAATAGGTTATCCTCTAAACGCCTGCCAATTTTGAATAAACTGTACGGTTGTTCCAGAATATCTTCTGCCCATGTTTATAATTGTGATTTCATTGCTTGCATCGTCAACCTTTATATTACCGATGTAATGGCCAGTTGTCTATATGAGCAAATGTTATCTTTCTGTGCCTTGCCTTCATAAATTAAGCGCCGGTTTGTGTAAGCACCCCCCCACTGCTGTGCTATATGGTCGTGTATAATGGTGCACATCTGCCCATGCAGCAAACAACAGTGAATACATACACGTTAACTTATTATGAATCTAATAAAACTAGCTTAAAATGTCCGTTTATAATTGTTTCACGATTCATCTAGCCAAATTGGCGGGCTGAAGAAACACCACAGACTGTGCATGTGCTTCACAAATGGGCTTAGGGTCATGCCTTTTGCTAGAAATGTGTTTGATGGGTGTTTATTGCTTTACTTTTCACTTCCCATAAACATTTCTTTCAGGTGGTGTGCAGGAACATGTGCCGACACACTCTGCATCTCAAGATATGTTGCTGCAAGCATTCAATAAATGCGTTTAACTTTTACCACCATGCCGCTTTTGCTGTGCACTATTCACTGGACCAGCACGTCCTGTTGTTGATAAAAGTAGGAACCACGTGACATGCAATAGCAGCCAACTAATATCTGTGCAAGGTCTGGCCAGTTTGAACTGTACTTGATATGAACATATTGAAAACTTTTCAGCGCGCACGGGACGGACCGCAAAGAAGAGGACACTACACAGGACGTGCGCGCTGACAAGTTTTCAATATGAATCAGTTCCAACTCGCCCACCTATCTACTTTATTGATATGAACATTCGTCGAGGGATTTCCAGGTGGAAATTATGCCATGGGAGGTGGTGGTGGTGGTGGGGGGGGGGGGGGCGGATGGGGCAAATGGGACCACTTGCAGGAAAATTTTGCCTTGGAAAGCAATCATATTGAGATTGCATGGGTTCCTGCATCTCAAAATATATGTCATATCAAAGTTATCTCTGGAACTGCTGTGGACGACCTATGAATGTTGACTCTTGTCAAAATGGACATCCTCTAAATATTGTATTAATATTGCCGATATCGTGTCAATATTGTGTGTGGAACTGCTGTGGACATTCTGTGGATGTCCACTCTCGTCAAAATGGACATCCTCTGGATATTGTATAAATATTATATTAAATTTTGTGGACAACCAATAAAGATTAAATATCATATGGTTGATATTTATTTAATGTCCACTGGATGTGAGATGGTTGGCTGGTATATGTTGTGACACAAGCATTGACCATTTATGGCCACTTGCGAACACAGTTAGTACTGACATCATAGTCTTTCACACCGAAATACCCGGGCAATCCAAGGCTTCTCCCCAGCTAGATAACATAAGGTGTAGCATCACGTGGGTGTTCCACCAGTGCCGATCACTTTGCAGCACTTCAGATTCAGTCACACTGAGACATTTCTGGATATGTTTGCAGCCCCAAACATATTATTCAACCACATTTTTGTGGATCTTATCGCGCCATTGCCACCTCGCCAATGCCAAACTTGTTGGCTCTTGTTTACTGTTTCAAGCGTTGGGTGGAATATAATCCGAATCCAGACATTACAGCTGGAACTGTTGCTTCTGATTTTGTAGCAGCTGGCTGGATCGCTTGGGCATGCCGTCCTCAATCAAAGCAGATAGCTAATTTTGGTCGACATTCCACTGCAGCCTACCTCCCAATGAGCAATAGAATGGGACATATATGCGTGACATTCAAGAACACATTGGCTGCAGCCAGTGGCGTAGCCAGGGGGTGGCACACCGGGCACGTTCCCCCCCCCCCCCCCGAAATTTTTTTTCGCCATGGCGTACATAGCGAAAAATGGCCATTTCAAGGATGTGCCCTCCCCGAAATCAAGGAGGTGCCCCCCCCCCCGAAAAAAAATTTCTGCCTACACCCCTGGCTGCAGCACTGTAAAACTTCTTTTCGGGGTGACTGTAGGTCTGCCAAGTGACCACGTTCTTTCAGTCTGATCAACACGAAGCCCACCTTCCTGCCGGTGACTACACATCTCGTCTACATGACATTATGAAGACGCTTCGACCTACTATACTCTGTTTCACCACTACCGTGCAGCACTGCCAAAGCTACGGGATGTAAACAAGCCACACGCTTGCGCAGGAAAACATAGATCCAGATATAATTGCCTTGCAATTGGCAAGATTGAGACAGTTGCGCTTGTTTAGCATCTGCTTCTTCACATCAATAAGTAATTTTTTATTCTTCATCACACAGTACGTCGAATTTTATTAATTGTTGTATCAGTAACCGTCGGTAACTGTGGTTGAAAATCAACATGGCAGCGCCCATGCAGACGCGACCACCCGCTTCGATCCGAACTTGCCTTTGACGCTCGCCCAAAGCACTCACAGCAACAAATGAATGGTGTAATGAGCTATCGCTTTGCGCCATCTCACGATCAGGACTAAGCATCAGGTACGCTCTGTCGTTATTGGCGAGATAGGCTATTGCTTTAACCAGGCCTGCTAAGCCTAACGCGCCGAGAATTTGACAGCGGTTCATGGAAATAGCGCAATGTAGTCATGAATACATTGCTGCCGAAGCTCCAAGAAATAAATCTGAAGCAAATACAAGCATCTGTTTGGAACTTACGGGCCGCAGAGCGCACGACGACGACGTGATAAACTCGAGGCGGAGAGCAGCAGCCTCGATGGGTGCAGCCATGTTCTATTTTTTCGGCGCTGCCGTCTGCTCGCTGAACGAACGTGTGCCCGCAGATGCCATGGGGATGCTAGCAGACGACGCGGCGCGGATGAATACATGTGGAGGGGCTAATCGCCCTTCTTATTGGCTAAGGGCCCCTGTAGCCTCCACAGCCATACTGAAAAAATCCGCATACCGTCATACGGAAAACATACGGATTCCGCATATTTTCCGTATAAAATATATGGATTTTGTACGGACGTATACTGATGCTTACGGAAATTGTAAGGAACATACGGAAGCATCATATGGTACATAAGGAATTCCGTATGGGCGTAGGGATGTGGCCAAAAGGAACATGCGGATGCCATATCTGTTATACGGATAGACTCATACGGCGATACGGAATATAAGGAAAGAACAAACGGAATCCGTATGGGCTATGCGGAAAGATCCACGTGGCAATAGTAGTATACGGAAAGCATGGCGTTCTACGTGAAACCATGACCATAGGCGAGCGCACGGGGGGGGGGGGGGGGGGCGCCCCCTTTTCCCTCTTGTCACTTAAGAGGGAGGGGCCGCCCTCCCTCGTAGCCTCCTCTATACAATTCTGTGCCCGTCAAACGCTCCCTCGGCGACCGTCGTCTTTCCCTCTCACCCACCATGGTATTACGCTACATTCCACCGCGGCACGGCGCCACCTACGTTGGGCTTGCCTTTCGTGGCTTGAGGCGCTCCTGCCAGTGTATCGGACGCTGCCGTGTGTGTGTGTGTGTGCCTGCAGGAAAGGTTTATAATCTGCAGGATCTCGTAATGCCTTGGGAACCCGGAGGTGCATGACGCGACCTGCCACAACGCTAGTTACATCGGAGAACCACCTATTTTTGTGTCACCATGGACTTTGCTTGCTCGACCACGTTTGCCGCTTGCTTGGCATTACAGCTTCGAAGGTTTACCCGCCAGGGAGAATGCCATGCCTTCATTGCAGTTAAGGATGGCGGGTCAATGCGATTACCTCGCAACGGCAGGACCTGTGTGAGAGATTGTGCTATTTCTACAGCCTCATAATATTTAGCATGGTCAGTGGTGGCAGACGTGAAGAAGTGCGTATGTGGTGGTGCGTGCCAGTACAGTGGTGTCGTGTCGTTTCGCATACAGTGCACATTGTTTGTATTTATTCTGCATACGTAGGTACGCGTGCAGAATAAGGGTGTTTTATTGCCAGTGTGAATGCCAGGCCTTCATTGTAGATAAGGGTGGAAGATTAGTGCCATTCCGTTTGCAGTGCCGCGTGAGATCTGCTGCTGTTTCTACATTGTCGTCATATCGGCATGGACAATGGCGGCAAGTGTGAACAAGTGCATGTGTTGTGGCGTGTGCCAGGGTGTCGTGTCATCTGACAGTGTGCATCGTTTATGCTTATTCTGATTGGTGTGTGCCCGGGTGTCGTGTCGCCTGACAGTGCTCATTGTTTATGCTTACTCTGCGTGTGAGAACTGCCACTGTTTCTACATTCTCGACACATGGAGCATAACCAGTGGGGGGCAGACGTGAACAAGTGTGTGTGTGTGGTGATGTGTGCCAGGGTGTCGTCTTGTCTTACAGTGCGCATTGTTTGTGGTTATTCTGCGTGGTGCATGCGAGGGTGTTGTCATCTGACAGTGCACATTGTTTAGGCTTGTTCTGCGCGTACATGTGCAGAGTAAACATTATTCAGTTTACTTTGATCTCTCGATTAAGCTGTCCTCAAACAAGTTCTGACTTAATGGAAGACCTTGCCTGCATTGCATGGACTCGCTAAACCAAAATGACTATGCTATTATGGCATCCATAATACCACATTTCCGTATATATGGAAGCCGTATATACGGAGGATACGGATCCGTATAATCCATATATATGGATTATGTGGATCCGTATCATGTGGATCCGTACCATGCGGATCCGTATCATGCGGGTCCGTAATACCATAATTCCATATGTACGGATCCGTATCTTCCGTACATACGGATTTTTTCACTAGGGAGTGCTGAAGGGAACTTCTGAAACAGAGTATAGCTCCGTGACAGCGCACAGGAAGACACATATGTTAGCAGGGAACTTGACTCCTGCACACATTTTAATGGAATGATACGGGCTGAAAACTGTCCCCTCATCTGTACCAAGCTGCACACTTCAGAAAACATTTACTGAAGTGTTATACAAAAACCAAACAGATGATTTACTACCTATGCAGATGTCATCACCAGTACACAAATGGCCTGAAACAGCAAAAGAATCCTACTTATTTACATAACGTCAATAAACATTCTTCATGAGGCTATGGTTAGAAATGCATGGTGACCGCGGTTTCAAGTAAAGCTGGTGAAAAATGCCTTTACCAGCATCAGTTCTTCAGGCTTTTGGAAATTTTTTTTGTATTTTATTTATGCACCGAATTTGGTACCTCGAAATAATAGTTTACGTGCGAAAAAGACGGACGATTGTATTTATGGCACTTGTGATATGATAACTATAAAAAAATAATGAATAACTGCTCTAGTGTTATATCTCATACAATTGAGTAAATCTATGTTATCGAGAGGTTTGCTAATGTGCTAGGTCTTGAGTGCCACAAATAAAGAGGGAAGAAGTTATTTTAACTTTCTATGGCCTGGAACCTATGCTTTCAGGCAGTTTGAAAAAATAAGTGTAACTTTGTGTTTGATGTGAGCTTGACCTCGGGAACCAGGTCTCACTCAAAGAAGGTTTCAGGCACTATTCTAAATACCTGCATTTTTTATACGTTGGCATAAAAGACAGCATGCATGCTCACGTGCATTGAGCCTTGTTTTATTTGTATACATCAACAAGCTCATTGATTTAAACCATGTTTTTGATTCCCAACTCATTCACATCATAATCGCTGAAGGTAAAGACACACTTAATTGCAAAAATGAAAGATTAAGAAGGTACATGCGCCCCTGGACAGCAAAAAGCAATGTTCGTATAACCAATGTGAAAAATGCTGTGAACCCTGCCCTACGTCAAATGGTCTTCCAAGCATTTTAAGAGGTATGTTTGGTCATAACTTTGATATTGCTTTAGCAATACATGCAACTATATAGGAGCCAGAAAGCTTAAGTAGGACCGACAGTTCGGTGAGTTGGTACGGATGCATTATTATAGAACGACACAACAAAGACGATGAAAAGGCTAATGAGCCACACAAAAACAAGCGCCGACTCACAACTTAAGTTCATTCAACAGTACAGAACAGATTTTTACACCCACATGGCTACCCACAAGAAAAAACCAGCCAAAAAAACAAAAAACAAAAACAAGTTATCCATTAAGGTGAAAGATTTGATTATCCTGCAATGCGATTCAAGAAAAGCTGATACATGAATATTTTTCATTTTGAATGTGCTGTCTCGATTAGTTCTGATTACTTTTGTCGGCGAACTCACTCATGAGTAGACACACTCAGACTCAGATCGAGCCGTGAGTCCGGGTGAGTAATATATTAGGGAGTTTGAGTCCGAGTGAGTCCGGTTGAGAAACATTTTAGTGCATCTGAGTCTGAGTGAGTCCGGTTGAGAGAAAATATTGGTGAGTCTGGGTCTGAGCGAGCCCTAGGTGCAAAATGTGTTTCTAGAGGGAGTCCGAGAGAGCTCTACACTTTTTTGTTGATCTATGGTTCTATTTACTCAACTTCAGCAATCACTATCAGCCTCACGTCGGCTGACGTTTCTACTCACGAAGACTCACACATACTTCAAAGCCCCAACGTTCATACGCCTGCTAATTATTTATTGATCAGAGGCTTGAGTTATGGAGGAGGAGGTGCCGTGGCCTCCAACCCCCCCCCCCCCCCTCTGGAAACTCTTTCCCGGAAATTTTTGATCAAAATATCTCTTGCTAGTCATCTCTTTCATAAAAATCTTTTTTAATGGATTGCACCCACTGATATATATTGGAAGAAACGAGGTCACAAGGTGACAAGTACAACACCGATTGTGCGAGATAGGGGTTTAAAAAGCATTGACACCATGTTCGAGAAAGCCATTTGTACGCTAACAGACTCATGAGTCAGTTCACTCAGATTCACTCATACTCGGGTAAAGCCATGAGTCTGAGTCTGAGTGAGTCCAAGTGAGTAATACTTTGGTGAGTCGGAGTCTGAGTCAGTCCGGCTGAGAAAAATATCTGTGAATCTGTGTCCGAGTGATCTCGGTTGAGGAATATTTTGGTGAATCTGAGTCTAAGTGAGTTCGAAGGGCAAAATATATTTCACAAGTGAGTCTGAGTGAGCTCCACATCTTTTGCCGACCTACGCTTCTGACACATATCCTGCCAAGACTACTCAGGAAGCTTGTGTTTGTGTGGCTCGTTAGTCTTTTTGTCTTCTTTGTCGTGCCATTCTAAAACCGGAAAGCTTACTGTGTGCACCAGACATTCACACAGTAGCTCTTTCCCCAGTTGTTCATGTGAAAATCCACTATTACAAACTCTTTTCTACTTCACTGTTGCCTTAATTGTTATGTATAGTGCTGCCCAATTTATTACTTTTCACGTTCATTCCAGCACACTGAAATAATGCTATTCAGACTCCCAGCAGCTTTAGTTCAATGAACTGAATTTGTTGCTGACAGCTCTAGTCATTGTTGTAAATATTGCTGCAACTAACTGAATGGAACACTAATGCAAAGCTAATTGAGTAAGAGGACAGTGAGGACACTTTTCATTTCGAAAAGATTATTTGCAGAAAGGCACAGCATTAGATTTTAACAAAGGCTATGTAAAGTGAGAAACGTGCAAGTTGAGTCTGACAGGTACTATACAAGCATGCACGTTGATCTTCATTCTGCTCATAAGCTTCTAAGCCTCACTAGTTGAAGCAAGCCTGGCTACTGCCACTCATGTGGAAAGATAGCAGAAACACAGTATAAATATTTTTGTATAAAATACGCACAATGTGACTAGAGCAACATTTTGGTATTTTATTTCTAAGACATGCAGTGTAAGTGCTGCAATAATTAAAAGACGTCTGAATGTTTACACACCAACTATACTGTTTTCTATATTACTTTTTCATGCCTTTCACGTAGTGCAACTACATTAAAATGTCAACGTGACTATAACGGATGGGACAAAAGCGAAAGCTGGTCAAAGATAACCATGCAAGAATACCATGTGCGCGCGCCCCCCGGCAATCTCCTCTGTCTCCTTTAATTTTGAACACACTCCCAGCAATGATGAAGGTGGTGAGCTTAGAGAGAGGAATTCGGCGAGTCATTCTCTATAAGCCTGGAAGCAAGAGGATTTCAACCACCCAGTGATGAGTTGGGTGTGTGCATACCCTTGTTTCACGGAATGGCGAGGGACGGCAGGTTGTTGGAAGAATTTTACGTCGTCTGGGAGGTCGAGATTTAGGTTGGCAATGTCGAGTTGGCACCAGTGGCATTAGGTGTTCAAGACGGTATCCACTCTAGCATAAGTCCGTGCTTGGTGGTTGAGAAATTCATGGGGACGTAATGTAGTCTGCCGTCCTGTCTCGTCCACTTGGCGTTAGCACACTTGAGGGTACATTCAAGAGCTGTACGAAGCGTTTGTTGATGATCCAGCTGTGAGTATGTTCTGTCGGTGCATGGAGGAAGAGCCGGATATATGATTAATGGCTTTCTTTTCCATCGGTGCTTCTGGCATTAGTGTACATACATTGCTTTTAACGTTCTCATGCAACTAATGCATTGAACGTATGTTTTCGTGACTTTTCAGCGTTGCGCCTGAACTGCTCTCGTGGCTGAAAGGCTCTTCTTTTGGTTGTGGTGTTGTATCGGTCGGGGCCACACAGCCTTCAGTCGCTTTATATTTGCCTTCGTAGCATAGCTGTTTGCATGCTTCTTCGGTGCTTTATATTATTGTGAAAGCGGTAACTTGCAGGTGTTGACTGCGGCGCTTTTATCTAGTGTTCTACTTTTTGCTAGATTCATTTGCACGCAAAGCGACAACTCAAAAGCATGGTAATTTTTGCTTTGGGTTTTCTCTTGTACTTTCTACTGTTACTTTCGTCTTTGTCCTCTGGCTGCTGACAACGTCCTGTGGCAGCTCTCCCTCGTGCACTTGTTCGTGCCATGTAGTGACTTACTCGCCTTATCAGCTAAACACCATTCGTATGATGAAGAGAAAGCTCCGTCTGTCCTGGTTTTGTCATCTGCTGATGGCGTATCTTCAAGGTCTTTTCTCAGTGTTCCCTTATCATACTTGGCTGGAAGATCAACATGACTATATACTATCAGCTGTTAGCAGGTTTTTATCAACAACAAGAGCTTGGTTTGCGCGAGTTGGTTCATCATAGTTATATGATGAACTCTTTCCTGTCCTCTTTCCTTATAGGTCTTTCCTGTCCATGTAGTTGCTTCTTACCGTTGTCGCGCTGTAACCACGATATAACCAGGTTTTTATCCACTGTAAGAGTAGTTGCTGCTCCTCTCTTGGACGTCCTGTTTTGGATGGTTGGCGTGTCATTGCTTCTTCTCAGCTAGTGACTGTTTTGTAAGTGGGACCTTGTCGTGGCTGCCTCCTTGAACTGGATGCAGTGCTCACTCAGCCAGGCTTTTTTACAAAGCGGAAAGCTTGAAAAGTGCGAACTAATTGCTGCAGGTGTGCCCTTTCCTGGTTGCAGCTGGGTATCTCTGCAGTGGTGATGTGCTCCGTATATATTCCTAGCTCGAGAAGCAGGACCTTTTCTTTACGTTAGCTCCACATCAGGTGGGCAGAGTACTACTAACACTTGCTAAGATTATATATTTGTTTCCTTTGGGAAAAAATGACGGTTTGCAAGCATACGCTGCACAAACCTTGACAATTTTTTAAGCGTGGGTGCTTTAACCAGTGGGTTGGGCAGAACTTTGTGTGGTGGAGGAGTAAGGCGGTGACGTCCTTGGTCTTAAGTGGCATCCAGGCAGGAATTGTCCAGTATGTGTTATTTTGCGTTCAGTATCCCAATGCAGAAAATTTCGGTGGTGTGTCATGTGCCCGGTGTGCCAATCCCCGTCTACGCCACTGCCTTTAACAACAAAGCGCTCATTTTGCATTTTTGTGCCTTCTGTGGCTCATCAATTAAACTGATTCTCTGGCAAGAGTGGCCATTTCAAAATTTACTAACACAGATAAGCTTAATATCTTCTCTGCATGCCAAAGTAAAGGTGAAAATGGTGTTTGCAGTTCAAAAAGTTTTGAGGAAACATGTTCCTAGCTATAATATATGAATATGACGACTCAATGAGAACTTCATTTGTGTAGAGCAGTATATGATGACAATATATGGTAAGAGCGATATACACCAGCTACTTTGGGTGGCACCGTCCCATTACCCTTAATTGCTTGTAGTTCTGTTCAACTCTCCCACTGATTAGGACCTCCTGAAGGCACGTATGGCACAGAATTGCATACAGAAATATGTGATAAAAATGAAGCGGTCATTCACCACAGCAAAACTGCTAGTCTACACGGAGTCTGGAGAAAGGAAACTAGAAAGAGAAGGATTGAATTAGGTTGAGAGACACTGTGAGAAAGAATTTTAAACAGAGCTCATGCCCTGAGCACAACTGCTGACAGCACGAGCAACAGTTTTCAGTATACTGGTAGTATACTACCAACAGACACTCTCGCCAGCTTGTTGGTTGCAATAACTGCAACTATCGTAGCTTCCGAGATTTAATCATAAACATGCCTTTCAGTTTGATTGACGAGGCCTAGCTGACACCAGCTGCCAAAAGATTCTCCCGATTTTCCGGGAGACTGCCGCGATTTCTGATGTAGGCTCCGGATAGTATGGGAACGTCCACTGATCTCCCGAAAGACACCTAGCCTTAACGCCACCAGGAAACGATAAAATAATAACAAAGGATAGAGGCCGGGTCTAAAATAAAATATTCCACTTCAGTAACCAGCTTGCCAGATATGTGCGGAACGCTCGCCTCTTTCCGTCTCTTTAAGGAGTAGGCGCGCGGTTGGGGGGGGGGGGGGGGCATCTCTGGTTCTGTATTTAATCAAATTAGCACTGCCGCCGTGAGCGTGCGTTGTTTTCGTTATTAAAGGTTCGGCGTGTTATGTCCTCAGCACATGAACTCACGGAAACGCTTTTTTTCTTTTTTGCGTCGTACTGCGCAAAGTCTGCGTACCGCGGAAACTGCTGTTTTGGGGAGCTACAGTAGGGTGCATATAAGCAATGTATCAAAAATGCAGTAAAACGATCGAAGTTCGAACTCGCCACGACCCGGCGCGAAGATAATGTGCCCGACGCCCACGCACTCCGCCACACACCGCCCGTTCGCAGCGATGTTGTAGGCAATTCGTGTGGGACGTCATTCCATGAATATACTGTGCGCGTGTGTGGGTGTGTCAGAAAACGGCCACTGTATACATTATACGATTCAATAACCGTGACGCTCATACTGATAACCCCAACTTCCCACACGTCAAGCACCTGCAAGTGCCGTTAACCGGTACTGCGCTGTGAACGCGAAACAGCCAAATCGGTCATGGCGATAGCAAGCAGGACACACGATACGATTTGTGTCCGATCAGACGTCGAGCGCGCCGTCACGGTTGCGAACGGCAGCGGAAACCGCGGTTGCTTCGTCGTACAGAAGCATCGAATCGTACGCCTGACAGGCGACAAACTGGGTAAATTTTTCTCGGCTAAATAGTCTTGCGCGTGTACGATACGATTTGTGCCCGATCCGACGTCGAGCGCGCCGATTGTACTCGCGCAAGACTATTTAATCGAGAAAAAAATTACCCAGTTTGTCGCCTGTCAGGCGTACGATTCGGTGCTTCTGTACGAGGAAGCAACCGCGGTTTCCGCTGCCGTTCGCCACGGAACCGTAACGGAGCGCTCGACGTCGGATTGGACACAAATCGTATCGTGTATCCTGCTTGCTATCGCCGCGACCAACGATCATGCATAATCAACGACCTGTGTATGATTTAATCACTAAGATATGTTGCTTATGTTGCGTCTGGCACATTACTCTCTCAAACTTGAAAAATCGGCGTGTGAAGTCGGACCAAAAGAGCGCCAAACAACAGCAGGCGCAGTAATTGGCATATAACGGCCCGATGCTATGCCAACGAAGTTCACTCTTCAGCAGACGTCGGCAATATTGTTCGAACGACGGGCCAATAAATCCGGCTTAATTGGATGGCTCAGCCCATATTGGCTTCTGCTTGTATAACTCGGCCCAATGTTTCTGTTCAATTAGGCTGGCACATCCGATATTGGCGGAGAGTTCTGAATGCTGGTCCAACGTCACCGTTCTATTAGACTGGCACAGCCGTTATTGGCAGCACGTTGTCAATACTGGTCCCATATCACCATTCTATTAGACTGGCACCGCCAATATTGGCGGCACATTGTCAATACAGGTCCAACATCGCTGTTCTATTAAACTGGCAGAGCCAATATTGGCGGCGTGTTGCCAATCATGGGCCGTCCTTGGGCCAGGAACTGCCAATCTGTCGCCGACATCGGGCCGACGTTCTGTGCTGCCTGGGTTATTATTGCGATAGCAATTATATGGACACTCTCGGCTGGTTTTTTCCGTCGGCGTCACCATTGCCGTCACCGTAATGTCCCGTATGTGTATATGTATGTATATATTTATAAAAGCCACAAAGAAAAATATTTCAGAAAAATGGTTCAGACGCATGGCATCGAACGAGGGGCCTCGCTCCGCAGCGCGCGGTGTTAGCCGCTGAGCAATGAAGCGCACATCCTTCAACGTTCAAACGGTGAGCTCTTTATATACACCACTTACAACTGGTGATGTGGTACGCCGATCTCCAGCGAAATACCAGCGTGTTCTCAGCATTACCAGCGAGATGGCGCAAAGGGCGCGTTCGGCATGGGCCCGCTCGTCGCGACGGGTGCGATCATGCGCTCGCCTCCCACGCGTACTTTGCCCCGCAGGCAGTAGACGCCCGGGTGCGTGCGCGCGCTTTTATCGCCGTGGGGGAGAATTGTACGTCTTGGGTTTTCATCGGAACGATTGCGTTGTAGTTTCGGAGTACACGAAGGTCACTTCGCTCGCTGCCGAGTCCCCGTCTGCGAAAAGAGTACGGTTTTCAAACACCGCCAAGTCACAACTGGGACACTTGATTGTTCGCACTCGCCCGTACCTTTGAGTACGTTTCGTGTGTCGTTTTTGTTTCAGCAGCGCGTTAAGTGTCGAGCTGTGAACGTTCTTGTTCGCTCTCGTCCTGTGTGTGCTGTTTTCATAAGTCATGTGTGCTTGAGTAGCGCGCTGCACGTTTCGATCTCCTTGCGATTCCGCACTTGACATTCCACTTTGTTGGTATCGCATTCATTGCTTCAGCTTGCGGCGAAACTGTGACATTTTTTACCTGATCAACTCCTTCTTGCGCGAAATTTCTTAGACATTGGAGCGAACAGACATGGATGGGCGTTATCTAAGAAATTTTGCGCAAGAAGTAGTTGATCATGGAGTATTATATAGCTCGAAGAGCTATTTGTTACTGCATGTTAAGTTTGTTAACATTTAAACCTTGTTATGATTTATGTACCTCTGTACTTATTTCTTAATTTAATACAGTACTCTCAGCGCAATTAAGAAATTGTGAAGGGTTACAAAGTACATATTAAGTAATGATGATATAATTACAGCTATCGATTGAATCCCTAGCCCATATAGGCTGACAATAATTACCTACGGGCAATGGAGCCCAATATGTCAAAACTGCACAATAAACATTGAATTCCTGAAACCACGTTCTTTGGGGCTGAGAGGGTTTAATTCCTCCCAAGTCGATACGGCAACCTTTCTCAACATAATTAGAAACAGGGATAGATGCTCAGAGCGCCTCATGAGAGACTACAGCAAGCACTGGAAGCATGGGCCGAAACGGTCACTGACGCTCTCAGAAGCAACGACGCTACCAGCACCTATTTCACCAAGCCGAAATAGGCAAAATCGTCTCCGACGCTGCATCAGCCTGGTACCACAAGAGACTGTTTCACGCTTGTAAATCAGTTAGGGAAGCTGCCCTATCGAAAAAATAGCGATTCCAGTGTCTCCCAGTGCGTTTCAGCGCTGGGAGACACTGGGAATCTTGTGAGGTGGTGTCCGTGAGGCACTCGCTGTCCAGAAGACAGGCGCCCTGTGGCAGTGCGAACCTCGCGCGTAACCGGGGGTTCAGAAACCCTCCGATCCACTCTGACCGCGTTGAAAAAACTGTTTCGTCTGCGCAAGCATATTTTTTCTGATGGAACGCGAGCTCTTCCTTTTTTTCTTTTCATCTAGTGATCGGCCGCTCCATCGTCTGTTCTCGCTGGCTCGCCTTAACGTGCTTATTCACAACCACGTCCACTAAAGAAAGTACATCCTTGTAAAGAACCTGCCGCTGTTGCGTGGAAACTTTGGGCACCTAAGCACACACGCATTTAGAGCACTATCACAGCACCACACTTCCGACCACCGCCAACTCGGCTCTTGTTGAAAGAATCACAACACAGGACAGAAGTTAACCCTCAACTCTAATGAAGGTGTCATAAAAGAGAATTTCATCTACAAGAATGAACACTTTTAAAGAATCAAGTCGAGTATTCACGATGTTCGTGAACTTCGCAAGGGGCTCATCTAGTCCGCCCATACCTTCTCACTGCCTTTTATATGTTGAATGCCGAAGTCATACTCCATAGGCATCAGGCTCGAGCGTAGAATACGGCTGTTGATGTACTTCAGGGACTTGATGTAAATGCGAGGATTATGGTCGCTTTGCGGAATGAGCATGTGTGTAAACAAGTAAATATAAAATTTCTTGACGGACGACGTAAGCACCAAGGCCTTTCTCGCAAATGGCGAATAAGGAGCTTCTTGCGGTTGCTCTCAGTTCCTTGCATATGACACTGGGTGTAGCATATTTCCATGACGCTGCAAAAGCATGGCACCGACGCTTCTTAATGATGCGTCAGTGCCAAGTACAAATTGTTTGAAAACATCGGGTGCTTTCAAGACAGGTTGCGTTGACAGCATGGTATTGAGTGCATCGAAAGCCTTCTGTGCCCGCTGTCCCAAAATTAGTTTAAGAGGGGCTCTTTTTTCTTAGTCCAGCGAGTCGTCCTGCTATCTCGCAATAATTGTGGACGAAGTCCTCGTAATGCCCCGTAAATCTAAGAGTATAGCCTACATATATTTTAATATGCGAAGCAGCTTTTTCTCGGAGCAGTGTCCGTCCCTTGGCGACCATCCGCTTCCCCACTTCGGATGCGCCAACTCTCCCCCCTTTCCTCGCGTGAGCGCGAGGAGGTGGGAGGACGGTAGGGTGGCGTGAGCGCTGCCTCCGCTTCGTTTCTTCTCTCCCGTTTCTCGCTCTCCGGCGCAGCTGTGCGCTAGTATATAATGCGGCGCGCGCTCGCTCCGTTACGCTCTCTTCGCAACGGTGTTATGGATGGCGACGTTGACCGCCAGTTGTAGCGGCATCGGTAACGTAAGCTGTGACAGCAGGGCAAGCAGCACCGCTGATACACAACAGCACACACGAATCAAACATACACGGAATCATTCAAAGGGAAACAACAAATGGAAAGACAAGTGAACGCCAGCGCTGCTTCGCATCCCTCCATCATTCCCTTGAGTGGGAGGTGTAAATTTTAGTCTGTGGACGCTTGGGAGCCTGTATCATGTCAGCATCTTCGAGCTGTCGTTTGGTGATGCCATTTGCGACGCGATGACCCAGAAATTTTACCCACCGATCTCACATTTCAGTGGCCGGGTCATGGGCCCTGATTTTCAGACTCGTCGATAAAAGGTTTCAAGTGTAGCCACGTGTTTGGTCTAAATTTCAGTTGCAATGAGAACATCGTTGAAGTAGAAGTAAACCTCTGGTATGTCTGCTACCACTTTCCTCCTGCGGTGGTTGAAAACACGGGGTGCTGTAAATGCGGAAAGAAACGCTGCCATTTTTTTTACTCTTTATGCAACGGTACCTGCTAATACCCATTGTAAAATTTGGAAAAATATCGCGGTTGCCAGAGTTGCCTAATGATAACATCAACTCAAGCTGTAGGCTCACTGTCGTTCACTAGTATCTTCTTGAGTTGTCTGAAATCAATGCAGAGCCCTATAGTTCGGTCTTTTTTCTTGACGACATTTATCGGCGACTTGTATGGTGACTCAGATGTTTCTATGATGCCTTGCTTCAGCGTGTCTCTAATTTCCTTTTGAACAGATTCTTGCTGAGCAAATAATAGTGTCTACGGCCGTATGTTCAATGGTTTATCCATGGTAACGTACAGCTTGCACTGGCGGAGGTGTGTTCTGCCTGGAACGTCGGTGAATACAATCTCGCATGTGTGCAGTATGACGACGACCTGAGCGCGCTGATCAGTAGACAACGATTTCGATACGTTCACATCGGCAGACGATTTAAAAGGCACGCATGAGAGCAGGCCATATTCTTTATCGTCAGTCTGACAGGCAACTGATAATTCCTGCGTTGATGGTGGTATGAATGGCCATGCGTTCCTCATACTTTTAGAGAAGATTTACATGTAAGAGAGATGATCTTGTTCCCACTTCACTAGCATAATCCACAGCATTACTCCTCTCAAGTACGGTGAAAGAGCCTTTTTACGTCAGAATCAAATTGTTGGTGTGCGAGGGGACATGGTTTAGTTTTTAAATAATGCCTCTCCTTTACCAGTTTCGGTTTTTGATGTTCCTGCTTCACTAGACGGCGCCTTCTAGACATCTCCGCAGGTCAACTACATAACAAAATGAAGCCTTCATGTAAGCGTCGAGATCATTGTCGCCCTATAATCCCTTCATTGTAGTTATGACCACTGTAGCGTAATAGACCCTAGTCCTAGACCAAGAACTACATCTTTTGTTCTACTGCTTGTGCCGAACTTCCTCCTCCCCTTCTCCTTGTTGGCGCCCGTCCGCAACCATCAGCAATATATTCCCAATAGGCCAAGGCAATCACTACGCAGTTACCTCCCTCACTGACTTCCCTTCAGTATGTAAGCCTTCTGAACCGTTTGTATAATTGACTGTATAGAAACAAGTGGCATGGCACAGGTGCGAGCAATACCGTCCTTTTCTGAATGCGCCGAAAGCACTCAGCCCTGCTTGCATAGTAGCGGTCGTCTGCTGCGCTAACCCCACATCATGTTCGTGTAGCCGAGGTGGTTCACGAACAGACCTGTTGCGTGCGGATAACAGTAAAATAAGGTAGGACCACTTTCGTCCTAACCATAGCTCCTCTGTGAGACGCTCACTATAGCGTGCCCGGCGGAGCAAATCTTCGCCTGTCAATAACGTGCCATCGAAAATGCTTAATTCTTGTAGAAAGCCTATGGCATGTCTTCCGAGCAAGAGGTGGGACAGTATCAGCGGTCGCAGTTCATCCGGGCTGCTGTCAAGATAAGTAGGAAGCCGGCTGTTTATGACCGGTTTCACTTCACAGTAACCGTATTGAGGGCCTCCGCATTGAGACTTTTGCGCTCACGTGACCCTTTTGGTGCATCTTTGCCAACTTGAAGAGGCGCTCTGACGAGCCTTCCCACCAAGCAGTTCTCTCAGATATAAACTTCCATTGCATCTTGATGTTAGAAGCATTTCTTGCAGAACTGTCAGAATATCCTTGAACACTCGATACAGCCTTAGAAAGACAGAGCGTAATCAGAGCAAACGGTATCCGGGAATCCACGTCACGGGACAAAATGACGGAACGGCAAAAGCGTTGTTGTCGTTGTCGTCTCGGTCATCCATTACAAATAAATGGCGCGAGCGAATGCACACGAGAATATCAGTATGTGTGCCTTTTTGCTATGAGCAGTGGTGTCACACGTGCAGAGGGGTCCGCATCAATCCAAACCAACGACAGAGAGCTTACTTGCTTCAGACATTCTGTCTCGTTGCAACGAATAAAATAGTGTTATCCCAGCTTCAGGCGTATGGCATGTGCAAGTCAAACAATTGCTTAGAACCATTTTCACAGTCTGTCGTGCTTTCCCAATCCAAAACTTTTTCGAAGCTCGCAAAGCGTGGCCTCTACACCGCTATGAAAGTCGCGCTCATGTACCGCTTGAATACATGCTTAGCTGATAACAGTACTGGGTGTTCGACGTCCAAAGAGGCTGCTAGCTCCTACATACGTCCTCCAACCACGTTAGACCACGTTACCAAGTAAACCAAGTAAACCACGTTAGACATCAAAAAAATATAATCGAAGTGGGCTTTTGGATGGCAGCCCTTTTCCTGTGCACAGGACTTGCACTTATTCGGGAAATATCTCTTCTTGAACTTTTCGCAACCAGCAGTGTTCAGCTTGAGAAGTTTTGCTACTTTTAACGGTCCGGCAGTGGAACATTGCTTCGTCATTATGTTTTCAGCAAAGCGGTAGACCAAACTGGTGACACTTTACAGTCTGTTGAGGCCGCTGTACCTGCTAACAGGTAGTGTGGTGTTCCAAACAGAAACAACAGGACCATTGACGTTTCTTTGCTCTTTTCGAAGTTTTCGAATCGTCTTGGCAATTCAGCACACTCAAGAGGAATTCGTTCTTCGGGGTCATCAAGCCAGGTTGCATAATGTCACCACAATGTTGACTCAAAAATATGAGGGGATGACACCACTCGCGTAAGCAAGTCAGCTGGGTAGTCTTTTCCAGCCCAACGATGCCACTGCGTCCGCCATATAAGGTTATGAACCTCGAAGACTCGATGACGCACATGCAGCTATTGATTAATAGGACTGCACCAAATCCAATGTAGCACTAGGTGTAAGTCGGTTCAAAAGTGAACACGAACAGAGCGTAGCAATGTTACTCCCTTGATGTATGCAGACCACCTTGCACCCATAACGCATAATAAGAGCTTTAGACACGGTAGCGAAACATGTTTCAGTGGAGCCACACGGCCCTTGCTTATGATGAGCTGCGAGTTGCGGGTGCCGGTCTGTGAGGGCACACGTACATACATGCAGGTCCGATAAGCTTTGGTGCTTGCGTCGCAGAAGACGTGTTGCTCGAATGAAATTGTTACATAGTGTGGTCCCAGGAATTTGCAACGCTCACCGGTATTAAGATTCATTCTGGCCAATAGAGTGTGCCTAGTATTCCAGTTCGCTTGTTCGTATTGTGGAAGGAAATCGTACCATGCGGATTTCTTCTGCCACAGGTCTTGAAACTGTAGCTTTGGTCTGAGTGAAAAGCGAGAATAGTGTTAGATATTCCAGCGCATTGTAGACTCTTCATGGTTTAAAAGCAGCGCAAAAAGACGGTACACAAGATGAAGGAGGACACACGACAAGCGCTGACCTGTGTCCTCCTTCATCATGTGTACCGTCTTTTCGCGCTGCTTTTAAACCATGAAGTTCAACCAACTCGCCCAGTTTTGTACGCTGTTGTAGACTCTTGCTAGCTTCTGTAGCACAATGCGCTTGGGAGAAGCCGTGTGCTCCACGAAGTGTCACGCTCGAGCACAGAGAGGATAATTCTGTCACCTCCACGTTCCCAAGCTACACCTGGGGCCTTCCATAGGGTATTTTCTCTCGCTTCTTCAATACCAACGTTGTCTCTTAGGTGGAGCTTCCGCAACAGTTGTCAATTGGAAGCCCACATGCTCACTTCCGCGAATATTTTGCGCGCCTCACTGTAGACGGTAACAGCTTCATCCACATTAGGAAGACCCACGATAAGATCGTCGACGTAAAATCCTTTCGCGACTAATGCTACATGTTCCTGTATCGTTCTCGACAAAACGGTAGGCGATAGCGAATGGTGGCTGCTAGCAAAAATGCACTGGATGCGGCTGTGAACGCGACCCGTGTCATCCTCCACGTGACCACAGGTGAAAATGGGTCAGCCTCTGAAGGCAACCGATCAATCCTGAGGAATCACAGCACGTCATGGTCTCCTCGTCGAATAAGCATTTGCAAGTATGCCTTACGGATATACGTATTTACTCTCTATTGCATGGCGTTCCATATTTGGCACATACCGATTAACATTTTTATAGCGGGTGCAAGAGGACCAGTGGAGAATGTGACACAGTTAGAGTAACCTTTATAGTTACGTGCACTAAATATAAAAAAGCGCTCTGACCACTAACAACAGTGACTGCTATATTTTTCTTGCAACCCATTTCTCATTGCAGAAGCAAGAAAAAATTATTTTTGCATATCCCGTGGCTTCCAAAATTCATGCTCATTAAGGCTCTCCTCAATTCCGTTTTCCACTACGGTATAAAGTCGGAAATCGGTATGTGCCATATTTGGCACAGTATGCATGTGGGTGATGAAATGTGCAATATGATGCCATCTATGTTTCGTTGCACAATGCAAATACAAAAAAACAGAAAGCCTTTGGGAGATCATGCAGTACAGCTCTGTTTTGCCAGATTTCAGTTGTGGTAGTAGGTTTTGAGATGCTTCACGAAATTCTTGAGTGCCAGCAACAGTACTTGGCCATTTGTTGTTACATTATTGGCGTGGGTGCATGAAAAAAGTATGTGAGGTCTAACCAGTGCACGGCGATATTTAGCCTTTACGATTTGTCGGCAACTGACGCTCACAACCACAAGTCAGTGGTTGGTAATTCGGGCAGGAAAGTATAGCAAGGCGGCACCATGCGAACAGGCAAATGTGTAAGTGGCCATCTTGCACGTAGATGTCGGCAGTCAAATGCACTAACGAAAATGTTCAATTAAGCCTGAACACAGGAAACGATTGCCTTGCTTTATTCCACAAATCACGCTAAAAAGACCGCAGTCAGTGAGATTTTGTTTTTCAGCTATGGCAGCAATTTTGCTCGCCCACTTGCATAGTGTGCCATATTTGGCACAAACCTTCATCTTCATTAATACAGTCACAATAAATCTGAAAATTTTTGCAGATATTCTTCTTCATGTAGTTAATGATAAAAAAACACAGCATATCCACGGAGTGAATGATGATGAGTGGGCGAAGCTGCGGAGGTTCATCGGTAAACCGTGAATCTTCCGTGCATTCTGCCCGGTACATCATTACCGACGTGAGATCGGACGCGTTTATACTAAAGGGTCGATGAGAGTTATGGTGACTGAAGCAATCATGGTTACACCGTGAAATCTTCAGTGGTTTCGCCCAGCAGTAATCAAAGCGATAGTGTGTGTGAAATTTTATTCGAACTTCAACGACCGGTCGTCGTGCACGGTCCGCCAAGAAGCACGATCCGGCAAGCGCACTCGTACGGTGGTCCGCGCAATCGGAGAGCAGCTGCACCGCCAACGCCATCTAGCGTACCTTCACCCAACCGCCATAGTGTACGCATGTCTATAGGACAGCGCCCTCTCGGAAAGGAGACGAGAACTGGAGACGACGACACCATATCCACGGAGTGAATGATGATGAGCTGGCGAAGCTTCGGAGGAGCGTCGGTAAACCGGTAATCTTCCGCGAATTCTGCGCAGTACATCATCAACGACGTGAGATCGGGCGCATTTATACTAAAGGGTCGATGAGAGTCATGGCGACTCGCAGCTCACTTTAATTTTACATGTACGTTGTGAATTTTTTATTGTTTAATCACGCACAGGAGATATCTCACACCGGCACTACCTTGGAGGTCGAAATCCAGTGCCTACTGGCTACTCAGAATGCATGGACAACCGAGGACCGCTGAGGTGATGCCATAAGGAGCATCGCCTCTAAATATCTTCATCATATACAAGTACCGCCATCTAGCGGACCTTCCAAGAACTAAACGAGAGGTGGCTACCTACAACATACATCGAGGACGCACGACCCACGGCTTAAGGAGCTTCGCCCCTAAAAATGACCAAATAATTTTTCAAATGATTTTCTCATAATTCATGCAATAGAGGGTTAAGGACCGGAGGGTGACATCGGAAGTCGAGTAGCAGCTGCACACTGTGAACTCCGAGTATCGTACCCTTAAACAGGTCGCCATCAGAAAGACTAGGAGGCGAAAACGGAAACTTCCGATGAGAAATTTGTAAATAGTGTTTGTGTGCTGGAGCCTGCGTATCGACAAGCGGTCTTGTCTTTATCAAGTTGTGGCCTTGAAAAAGACAAGCACACACCCGCTGTTTACGAATTTCTCATGTTGAACAGGATACCATTCAGGAAAGGATGGCCAAGCGCTTGCGAGGAGGTGTCAAACAAAACCAAACTTTTGTTGTTGCGGCGTCTCGGCGAATGCCAGCATTATGGGGCATATGATATACATTTTTCATGGACAGTTGTTCTTCAACTCGCTCGGCGTGCTCTTCGTTAAAATACACTCTGACTGGCAAGTTACACTGCTTTAAGATTCGGGGCTGTAGTTCGAACCTGTTTTATGGGGTATATAGACTGCCGTCAGGTACCCTTCGATTGTCGCTGCCTGAAGATATTCCTGGATATTATCCCAACAGCGGCACCTGGTAGCGCCTCTCCAGCTTGATGATAGCTTCTCCGAATGCTTCATGTTCTGGCGCAGCCTTCTCTTTTGCTCAGTTGGTGGCTTGATTCCGAGGACTTCGAGACGCCACTCCGCCGATGTCGGGCTGCAGTTCAGGAAAAGAGCGCTCGTCGGCTGAATTCCTGGGAGTTCGATTGGTCCTGAACGGTGAAGCCAAACTTCGTTTCCACAGCCACCAGATCGCTGGTCAAGTGCCCAATTCTCCCAGTTGCGATCTTCCAGCGCACGCCGGAAGGAAGTAAGATGCCTATTTCTTGTGGGTACCATGTGTCAGGGTGAAAGCACAGACGCTCCAAGACTGCACCACTCGTTGGCAGTCTTCTTAGTGTAGGAACCCCGTGTGTACATTAACATAGTGCTCCTGTTACAACTTTCTTGTGCCTACTGTCACAAATTCATCTTTCATTCTTTTACACGCACTTTTCCCATTTCCAAGTACAGGGTGGCAAACCGGAGTCTTCTCGTGGTAACCTCCCTATCTTTCCTTCATCTCACTCTCAGGTACCTCGAAGGCCTCCACAGTTTCTGGTTTGTCCCAAAATTGGCCTCGAAAAGCCAGAGCTCCCTTCCCCTGCGCATTACTTCGCTATGAGAGGCCCTAGGCAAAGAAAATTTGTCGGTTCGAAGAGCCGGGTATCTGAGGTCCTTTGAGAGATTTCCTCGAATACATGTGCGCTGGCTGCCGCTGTCGTGAAGAATGCGTACGAGAGCCCTTCGTGACCCACACTCAATCCAGGATCGTCCTGTTTGCAGAAGGACTGAGTTGCCTCCGCTCAGGGCACTAGGGGCAGATGTCACTGGAAACGTGCTCGCGCCTCCCCAGTGATACTTGAGAGAGAGAGATTGTAGAAAGGAGAAGAGAAAAAAAAGACGCTATTTTCTGCCTCCCGTCGTGGGGGCACGGCTCAGCGCCTTTAGGGATGGGGAAGGGGGAAGTAAAGATGATAGAGAGAAAGAGAGAAGATAGCGAGAAGGGGTGAGTAAGTGACAAGAGTGTCTTGTCAGTCCAGGCAGGGAGGACGAAGCCAAGGCGTTCGTCTATAGGGCGTCGAGGTCCGCAGGAACTGCAAACTTGAGAAAGGCTCTCAGGGCTGCTATCCTGGACCGTGCGGGAAAGAGGAAGTCATCCACAGTTGTCGCAGGGAGACCGAGCAGGCGGTCCTGATTAACCGTCATCGCGCTTGTACAGGTGGGTAGGAGGAGCTGACTCGAACAACTAACCGAGGGCCGTTAAATGTGGAAGATGGCACTTGCTCAAGATGACGTTCCGCTAACGTCCGCAGAAACGCGCCACGTGATTCATCTTGCTACCACTGAAGCAGCACAGAGCAATGCGCAAGCGAGCCCTTTTTCCATCGTCCCAGAGCCAGGCGTTGCATTCCGCGATAGTGTGACGAACAGCAACGGCAACACATTCAGAAGTGGACGCCATTCGCAGATGTCTCAGTGGTACTGGCTGAGGTGGAACATGTTCTGAGAGTAAAGCGCGAGAAGCTGACGACGTTCGTCCTGTCCTGCGTTCCTCCCTGATCGCAATCTGAACGCGAAGAAAACTAAGCAGTTCTGCGGCTTGATGATCTTTCTGTTGAGGAGTCGTGATACCGGACGCATTCTGCGGCGCTTCCTGAGGCGTCTGGCGATAGAGCATCGCGAGGTCGTGAAGCTGGCACTTCTTTAGGACGTGATTGAAGAAAACGTTGTACTGGTCGGGTGAGAGGCCCAAACCTGTCAATGCGGAAAGTCGGAACTGGACCTTGCCTTAGAGCACTGGAGACATACCAGTGGGGACATGACCGGTGCTAAGGCAAGGAGATGGTCAACGTGGTTGTTGATCAGCAAGTCTCGTATGCCAAACACTCCATGATAATCTTGGTCGCGATGTTAGAATTATATGTGAGGCGAATGCCTTCGATACCTCTCTTGGTTGATATCGGCAGGTATCTAAAACTTTTCAATCGGCACACATTCTTCTTCGCTTAGGCGTATTGTGGCACTGAAGGGATCCGAGAAGGACTGCCAAACGTGAAGTTCGCCGGAAAACGTAGGAATGTGTAGCTTCGGCAGGACCAAGACGCGGCACGATTCCCACGACACGGCCCGGTAGTGCGACAACGCCGCACGGTTCCCTGAATGGTTGTCACTTGTGACAAGCCACGAACCTTCTTGTTTGTTGAGGTGCTCACAACACCGTTGTCGGTGTTCGGTAATGTATCCTCCGAATTCGTTGTACTTCTGGATGAGGTAGGTAACGTGACAATGAACACATAAGTGGCGCCGCGAACGGAGGTCTGCAATTCGTCAATCTGTAGCATAGTTGTTCTCGTGACGATGACCCTGCCGACGCCACGGTATTTGTGCAGCCGATCAACTGATTCCATCCGAGCTAGTAGTCTTGGAAGGGCGATGACCGGTGGATTTCCGTTCCAGAAAGAATGTCCCGGAAGAAAAACCCATGTCCTTGACCAAGAACTCCATCTTTGTGAAAAAAGGAGCGGTAATTCAAACACGGAATAAGAAGCATCACACGAGAAAGGGCGCTAAAGGAGGGAAATGAAGGCGCGCTTGGTGGCAAAAGTCAACAAGCGGGACTTGCAGTAGGCATCAACGAGCAGGGAAGGCACAACAGCGGGGTTCGGAGTAACATTAAAGAAAGGGGGGCTCGTGGAGGCTGCTGCATGACTTAGAAATGATTGTATGTGAGTTCGTTGGTATGGATCCATCTGAAAAACACATCACATCTGGAATGTGCCCACTGACTACGGGTAAGACCACACAAACGCACACATTCAATTAAAGTATAATGAAGGACAACGGAAGAAAATCACATAGATAGTACCCCGCAGGCGTCAAGATGCAGAAAACATACTGAACGATTTATTCTCTCATTACTTCAAAGCCTGACATCATGGCAAGGTGATAAATTTTCTGTGCTGAAACGTGCAAGGCACTAGGCTGTGTGGCGCACAAAAGATACATATTTATCGGTTAGTGCCAGTGACGTCTGGCTCACACACCTATGACCTTCTTTTTTTATATGCAACGCCTCACAAAGCTCCCTCGTAATCTTGTCCGAGTGACTGAACAACAGCGTGGTGCCTGTGAAATCCGCGGAGCACTCGCAGTCCCTGCAGCCCCAGGAGTGTTAAGCCTCTGTTGGATTACCGGTGGGCCTACTCTAAGATTACAAAGAATGGTATAACCATTACTGTTCTACGAGCAGCCCTGACAAAACCATGTGAACACATAATGGAAGGAAATAACATTCGAAAAGGTGACACCAACCAGCGTAATGAAGGAAAGTAATAACCTATTTTTTCCTTAAATTGATAAATCTCGACGTTTCGGGTCCTACTTGGGCCCTTCTGAACCCTGCTAGTACAAAATAGATAGAATCCGCCTTATTAAGGGATATATCGTGTAAACTGTCCACACGCCGGATTAAAGAAGTGAGCTTCAGGACGGGCATTATCAACACAAAAAACGCTGCTCTAAGACAGACTTTTAAAGGCGCTTACAGACGTCGTCTTCTTTGTAATTTATGTTCTTTACGAATATGTCTTCTTAGCCGTCAGCAATACGGATATAAGAAGTCGACGGCAGTAGGAATATAAGTGGAACTTGAAATACCGCTACAAGAAGGATTTCTAAAGGCCCGTTTTTTTCGCCATGCAGCAGATCACACGTCATTTCGTCAATGCATGCACGGACAACCGTGGACCACTGTGAATTGAAATTTGAACGCGAGCCTGCGCACGCCATCACTCATTGCGATAAAAAAAGTCACGTGCGAAATGACAAAGGCGTGTAGTGTTGACATTCTGCAAGCAGTCATGAGGGCTTCCAAAACTTTACGTAATTTGCTGGCAGCTATAACCGTCCAGCTTGATTTCTCCCGAGCTCTTTAGCGTTGATCTTGTATCCATCCGCGCTACTGCTTCGGCTTCTGCAATGCCAGGTAAGCTCAATGATTTAGCCTGTGCGGTCGCGAGCGTCGGTCATGTCTTGTTTTGTGCTATTTTGAGCTTGTATCGTGATTCTTAAAACTAGGGACGCATCTACAAATTTTTCAGGGCAGTCAAAAGCGTGTTTAAAGGGGAGGAGTTCGGTATTTTTTCTCAGTGTTGGAGCTTTTTCCCATGTCTATTTTCCCTTGTATATTGACTTCCCCCTTTCTTTTTAAACTCGGAACCTCACAGCAGAATTGAAAAAGGTCACACTTGGTTAATTATAACATGCCCGCTCTCTGTCGCCGTACAGTGTTATCGAGTTTTCGCTTTTTCACGCTGTCGTCTGTAAGGTAGTAATGTAAGGCCGTGATCGATACCACGTGAAATTAGTAACGTAGTAATGCCGTGATCGATACCACGAGAAAATTCAACTATGTTGAGTGCACCCATTCACGCTGCAGGCAGCCGACTACAAGGTGGACGTGAACTCGTGGACGATGTGTGGTGCCTGGGCCCAGGCACCACACATCTACAAGTTCACGTCCACCTTGTGTTGTGAGGTGATATCCCGCTGTGAGGTGCCGGGTTTAAAGAGAAAAGGAGGAAATCAATAGAGAAGGGAAAATATAAGCCACAAGCTCCAACACGCCTTTGTCTATCACGCCCTGAAAAATTCGAACCTAATAGAAAAGCGCATCCAGGCCTTCGTCATCATCATAAATGTAGCGCAAAAAACCACGGACACAGAAAAAAGGGGGGGACACATACACAGCGCTGACTATCAACTGAAGTTTATTGATTAACATACACATATATACTCGAGGACCTAGACACGTGATGGAAGAAAATTAAATAAAAGAAGTGTGTTAGTGACTAGCGATCAGGTAATCTACTTCGATAGGGTGCAACACTATCGGTGGCCTCGCGACACATGCATCCCCACATCTGTAGATAAAGTATGCTTCTTCAATCTCTCGCTCCGTCTTTTCGTGAAATCTTGCGAGAACACTTGCTTCCGTCAGCCTAGGCGCGCAGCCGCAGTCCCTGCAATGGAGCGAAAGGTTCGAGCATGGTGGTCCACCCAAAGAGGCCCTGTGGTCAAATAATCTATTATTTAAGCAGCGCTCTGTCTGGCCGACATAGCTTTTCCCACAGGACAAAGGTATGTTGTAGACCACTCGCTTGCCACACTCAACTAACTTCTCTCGATGCTTGATGTCGCACCTGTGGTTTTCCCGACCTTGCCTCTCCAACCTCTTGTGCACCGCGGAACAAAGCTGGCCAAGCTTTATTCCCCCCTGAAAAAAACGACATTACATCCATATCTCGCCCCTACCTTTTTCAAACGATGAGACACCCGGTGAAGGTATGGAATACAAACAAAAGGACCGACGTCGTTTTCTTTACGCTTTTGCAAGTCTCTCATCTCCTTCTTCATTTTCTGGAAAAGCCTTTCTCCAAGGAAGGCTAAGTGGCGCTCAGGGAACCTTGCTTCCCGTAGGCGTTCCACCTGTCTTGCGAAGCTTTCTTCCATCTGATGTGGACACGACTTCCTGAGTGACGCCCTCAGGCAGGACACCGCCACACCATCTTTCACAACCTTTGAGATTCCCGAACGGTAATCAGTCAAGGGCTTCGCACTACGGGGAGCATACATCCAACAAACATGACTCGCCACAAAGCTTAAACACCAGTCCAAAAACTGTATGCGTCCATTATTCGGCACTTAAATGTGAATTCAAGCCCGCCCCCTAATTCTCTAAAAGCTTTCAAGACATCCACCCTCGTATCCACGCATCTATAGTCATCTACCAACACCAGGTAATCATCAACATACCTAAAAATTTTAATTACAACACATTCTAAAGCCCCATCCAATGAACGATCAGGCCTTCGTCATATGCATATTTGTGCCAGAAGCTACGACCTAGTACATTATCGTTACGAAGGTTCTCGTATCCACAGATTTGTTGCGGTGACACAAGAAAGCACGTGACACATGTGCAACTTCAAATTTCTTGCGTGGATCAGGCAGCTAAAGCTAATTTATATCTTGAAACTAGCTCCATCAAGCGGCAAATAAATATTATATACTGTCAGTTTACTGAAGTCAGGTCAAGTAATAAAAACAAGCATGAACGTGCGTTCAAACATGAACAAAAACTATAGCCTACATTTAGGTTAGAACAGCTAAATAATTTATACTCCATGAATCAAGCAGTTACGTACTATTGAAACATGTCGCACAAGCGATTCGTGATACAGCACTAGACATTGAATTTTGATCATTATTTTATTATTTTTGGCGACTTAGCTTCAACTATCACAGTAGCCGGTGGTTTACACCGAATCCGTAACTCTAAAGGAAATAATCGCACATGAAGGTGTCGTGTCCAACTTTCCAGTATAGAAGAAAGGAAGTTCTGAGAGCACTCCACTCGAAAGACGAGGCATGCAAATCTTCGTTGGGAATCTAATGGCACTACGCCTAACCGTCAGTCAGCGTAGCAGTCGCACCACAAAAACATACTTGCATTCTATCGGGCCGATAAGTAGTACGTGCTGTGAAGCACATCTTCAACACAGATGCGTCAAGCACAAAATAAGAGCACAATATAACACAAAACAGGACATGACTGACGCTCGCCACCACACATGCTAAATCGGCGAGCTTAACTGGCATTGCAGAAGCCGAAGCAGCAGCGCGCATGGATTCAAGATCAACGCTAAAGAGCTCGGGAGGAATCAAGTTGGACAGTTGTAGCTGCCAGTAAATTACGTAAAGTTTTGGAAGCCCTCATGACTGCTGACAGAATGTCAACACCACACGCCTTTATCATTTCAAACGTTACTTTTTTATCGCAAACAGCAATGGCGTGCGCAGACTCGACTTCAAATTTCAATTCACGGTGGTCCACGCATGTCCGTGCATGCATTAACCAAATGACGAGCGATCTGATGCTTGGCGAAAAAACGGGCCTTTAGAAATCCCTATTGTAGCGATATTTCAAGTTCCACTTACATTCTTTCTGCCGTCGACTTCTTATATCCGTATTGCTGACGGCTAAGAAGATATATTTGTAAGCAACACAAATTCTAAAGAAGACGACGCTTGTAAACTCCCTTAATAGTCCGTCTTACAGCAGAGTTTTTTTTGTGTTGATTATACCGGTCCCGAAGCTCACTTCTTTAATACGACGTGTGGACAGTTTAGACGATATATCCCTTAATAAGGTGGATTCTATCTATTTTGTGCTACCAGGGTTCAGAAGGGTCCGAGTAGGACCCGAAACGTCGAGATTTTTCATTTTAAAGTAAAAATAAGTTAGTACTTTCATTGATTACGTTGGTTGGTGTCTCCTTTTCGAATGTTATTTCCATCCATCATATGTTCACATGATGTTGTCGGGGCTGCTTGCAGAAGAGTAATGGTTATGCCATTCTTTGCAATCTTAGAGTGGGCCCACCGGAAATAGAACAGAGGCTTAACACTCCTGGGGCTGCAGGGACTGTGAGTGCTCCGCGGATTTCACAGGCACCAGGGGGGCGTGACCAAGGTTCCCTACCAGGCAGACGTGCCTCGCATGGGCTCCGCTGATTTCGCTAATTGCGCCGGGTTAATTGACTTTAATCGACTGGATTTCAACTCCACCGTGTCCGTAAACATCTCTGGACTCTGTTGACACCATTTTTGGCCCGGTTACCAAGTGAGTTCCGAATTTTCGCCGTCTACCGGAGAGCGCGGAGCTAAGCCTACTTGGCCTCGCCTAGGCTTCGCTCGAGTACGGCCGCGGCGCACAGCTGCGTCGGCCGCCCGGAGGCGCCGGCACCTCGGCGCCCGCCGCGCGCGGCTCCCCGACTCCGAAAATGGCCTCGGCATCATCACAACTCAACGTTGCAATGACCCACAACCGTTTTGCGGCCCTCGCCATGGAAGACATGGAACTTGGCGCCGACGAGAGCAACAACACCACCGCGCCGTCGAGGACGACGGAGGTACTCAACAACGCTGGCCGCACCGCCGTTGCGGTCCAAGGCAGCGACTTAAACCCGAGAGACACCGCTGGCTGGAAATTTACTGCAACCAAGCAAGTAAGTCAAATTCAACTCCAGCCTCAGGCTAGCAAGGACACTCAAAACAAGTCAACCTCGCAATTCAGCGAAAGTCAGGCAAAGAAGATCATAGCAAGGGTTACCAAATCGTCGCGTCTACCAGTAAACTTACCGAAAGAGGAGCAGAAAATCATTATGAGACCAAGAGGAGGGCTCTGCCTCGCAAGGCTCGAGGTCGACGTCATCCTATCAGCGGTAATTACAGCAGCGAGCGTTACCAAAACCGAGGCCATGGAAGACACCATTTGCACGAATCCTACGCAAAATATCATCGTGGTAAGCACACCAGATGAAGAGCGGGCAAACAAGTATGCAACCGTGCGCTCCCTGTTCATCGGGGGGCAAAAACTACGAAACGTACGCCTACCGCACCGCCCCGCACGGAACGGCAAAAGGGGTTATCAGAGGCATAGCGCTAGACGCTACAGACGAAGAAATACAGAATGACATTGTGCACCCAGCCAACCCAACAGCGCTGGAAGCACACAGGATCGGAAGCACAGCGTCAGTGGTAATTTTATTTCAAGGAACCAAGGTTCCGAGAAGTGTCAAGTACGGCCCGTGCAGAGTTCCCTGTGGACTCTACAAGCAACATTACGATGTATGTAGAACGTGTGGGACGGTTGGACATCGTGCCGATGTGTGTCCCACGCCGGAGATCAAGATTTGTTTCGCGTGCGGCGCACTGAATCCAGCACCCGATCACGCCGGGCAATGCAAGCCATGTTGCAAGCTATGCGGCGGAGCGCATGCCACGGGAACGGAGGGCTGCACACGCAAATATAAGGTGCCCTTTGTCGTCACCCAGCGCAGATCGGAGAAAAAGAACAATGAAAGACCAACACTATCACAAGCGGACTTCCCGGACTTGCCCCCACCTTCGCGAGGACAATGGAAACAACAACAAGAAAAGCAAGGCGAAAGGCCTGGAATTCAGAGAGGGCGGAGCCTTTCGAAGAAAAGAGATAAAAGCCGAGGCCGCTCTGCGAGCCGGGGAACTACCACACAAGAGAAGATGAACTTCAACCAGGGAAGGCAACCACCAGCGCGGCAGCTCAACCAGGCCCAAGCCACAAGACACCAAGAAATGGCTCACACTAACTCTGCACAAGACCAAATCAACAGAGCGCTGCGGCAAGAGAACGAGCAGCTGAAGAGGAGCTTGGCCGAACTGAACGCCAGGCTTAACTCGTTCATCAATGCGCAGAACAGTCAAGCACCGAAACAAAGGGAGCACTCATCCCAGCAGCCAAAGGTACAGGAAGCAGCCCCGCAACCCCTGGCACCGAACCCACCGGTACCCGGGAAAGAAAAGGACAACATCGAAATGGAAGAGCAACCATGCGCGGAAAATAACACCGAACCCGAAACGGGAGAGGCAGACAGGTCTTGCGGACCGGCACCAAAGAGAAGGGCACTCGAGGGAGCCCGAGAAAGGCGAATCAACATGAGACTGGACAGACTCGAGGAAAGGCAAAACCAACGGGAGGCGAAAATAGACCGCATGGACCAGGGGGTCGGAGCACTCGAGCAAAGAGTTGGAGCACTTTAGCAAAAGGTAGACACATTTGAGCGAAAGGTTGACGCACTCGACCGGAAGATCGACATGATCATCCAAGCACTCGTTGCAGCAGGAATTATCCCACAACCAGCACTGAGCCTAACAACCCATAATGGATAACGCACCAAAGAAAAATCAAGGCAACCACCACGCACGGAAACAACAAAGCGGGACACTCACAATATGGCAGTGGAACGCTGATGGCTTTCAAAAGAAGAAGGCACAGCTCCAACAATACATACTACAAGCCGAAGGCGCACCGGACGTCATCATCGTACAAGAGACACTCTGCAGCGAAACACCAACACTACCAGGGTACAGATCATTTGCGAAACCCCCCCCCCTAGCGCCCAGGAAACGGGAACAAAGAAGGGAAGGGGAGTCTGCACCCTAGTAAAGAAAGGACTTATCGTAGTAGAACACGATCTCATGCCACGGAGTGCTATCGAACACGTGGCAACTGAGATCGTGGTCGGTAAACGCAAGACGCGCACGAGCATCATGATAGTTAATCTATAGTGTAACCCAAGACAACGCAAGCAAAAGTTCAAGGCACTCATCCAGAAGACGAAGCAGATCGCGGGGGATAACATCAACATCATCGCGGGAGACTTCAACGCGCAACACAAGCTCTGGGGTTACCCCGAAATCAACGAAAAAGGAAAACACCTGCTGGACGACATGACAGAAATGGTCTACCAACTAATTAATGATTTGGAGACTACAACACGGAACGCACTAACGTCAACGCAACGGGACACAAACCCGGACCTGACATTTCTGGGCGAAACTACAAGACCACTCAGGGCGAAATGGAGGAATACCGAAGAAACACTGGGAAGTGATCACAAGATCCTCGAGATAGTGATCCCCTTTCGAGGCAACATCAAAGAAAGCAGACAACACATCGTGGACTGGCATGACTACAGACAGAAATTAGAAGCCAACGGCCCGGAAACCATAGAAGACATCGAGGCGTGGGCATACCTGCTCAACGGCACGATCCAGAGCGCAACGCAAACGGTTAATACCGAGGCAGAAGGCGTGCAAATCGATAGCCGCCTAGCCCACCTAATGGAGGCCCGAAACTCACTCAAAAAGCGCTGGAAACAACAACGCCATAACAGGAAACTGAGGAAAAGAATCGCACAACTCAACGTGGAAATCGAAAAACACAGCAAGGTGGTCTGCCGGCAGCAGTGGCACGCCGTGTGCCAAGAAGCAGACGGCCAGCTGCACAAGGGCAAGACCTGGAAATTACTACGGCACCTGTTGGACGAACAACACACCAAGGGAACGCAACAATACATCCTCAACAGAACCCTACACAAGACAGTCACGGAAATGGGAGAAGAAGAGGTAAAGAAACGCCTCAACACCAAATAGCTCCCGGAGACACCGACGGATCCGTTGCCGATATACACCGGCGCGGACAACGCACCCCTGGACAAGGATATCGAAGAATGGGAAGTGCGTGCAGTGCTCCAATCGATCAACTGCAAGTCGGCGCCCGGGATAGACCAGATCACTAATAAAGCACTACGAAATCTAAGTGATACGGCAATATCCGCCCTCACTAAATATTTCAACCGGTGCTGGAGAGACGGAAAACTACCGCAGCAGTGGAAGACCGCCAAAGCGGTCCTAATCCCAAAGCCAAACAAGCCACCGGGTATCGAAAACTTGCGGCCAATATCCCTCACGTCATGCGTCGGGAAGCTACTAGAACATGTCTTGCTGAATCGGTGGCAGCAATACTTGGAAGAAAACAACATATACCCGGACACCATGCTCGGTTTCCGGGCCAAACTCTGTACACAGGACGCAATGCTTCTGCTCAAGCACGAAGTAATGGACAACAAGACCAAGGACCACACGGCAGTGCTGGGGCTGGACCTGCAGGGCGCGTTTGATAACGTGCACCACTCGGCCATCCTCAAACAAGTGTCCCACCTTAACATGGGAACAAGATCCTTCAACTACATCAAAGACTTTCTGACGGATCGCACAGTACAAGTGATAGCAGGGGGACCTGCAGCTCCCACCCAAACAACTCGGGAGCACAGGCACGCCACAAGGATCAGTGATATCCCCGCTGCTATTCAACCTTGTAATGATCGGGGTTGCCAACAAGCTCAACACCATACATAACGTCAAATACACCATATATGCGGATGATATTACGATCTGGAAAACGCAAGGCAGCGACGGACAACTCGAGGCAGCGTTGCAAGAAGCGGTGTCAGCAGTCGAAGATTACCTACAACACACGGGACTGAAATGCTCACCGGCAAAATCGGAATTGATGTTAATCACCCCACGAGGCAAGCGCTTCAAGGAGCAACCCGTAAACATCACAATCAGGACGGGCGATGAAGGAGAAATCCCCAAAGTTAAAGCACTTAAAATTCTGGGCCTCCGGCTCAGGGACAAGGGCAGCAACGAAAAGACCCTAGTGAATGAATTACAAACGAAGATAGTACGATCCGTCCGGCTCATCAACAAGGTTGCCACAAGACAACAAGGCATGAAAGAAGACAGCCTGCTGCGGTTAACACAGTCCTTTGCGATTAGCCACGTTGCATACGTGGCGTCCTATCACAACTGGCGGGCGGACGAAAAGAAGACAATTGACGCTGCCATCCGCAAGGCATACAAGAGCGCCATAGGGCTATACCATCACACAAGCACGGATCACATGCTCGCTTTGGGCGTACACAATACGCTCGAAGAGATCATGGAGGCCCAACGAACAGCGCAGTACCATCGCCTAGCTCAAACCAGAACGGCGAGAGCCATCCTAAACAGGATAGGCATGGAAATACCACATACCTCACCGAGGGAAACGGCCGCCTTACCCCAAGACGTGATGCGCAAGATCCGGATACCACCTGTACCAAGACACATGCACCCGCAGAATGACCAAGAACGAAGAACGGCAAGAGCGGTGGCACTAACAAAGAGCCATCGCAACGATCCACACGCCTACTATGTGGACGTGGCCAAATACCACAACGTGAAGAACGCCTATACGGCGGCGATCCTCAGAGCAAGCACCGGGGAACTCGTCTCCGCAGGAAGCATACGGTGCAGAACGCCAGCGCAGGCGGAAGAATACGCCATTGCACTGGCAATGCACACAACAGACTGTCGCACGATAATAAGCGATTCAAAAACGGCGGTCACCAACATTTCGCAAAACAGCGTATACCCCACCACGGCAAGAGCGCTAACTTCAACAGCACAGAATGGAAGACTGGCAACCAACGTCACCATCAAGTGGTTCCCGGCACACGCTGGCAAGCTGGACGAGTCGGTTGGTCGCGGGCTCCCGTCATCGCTCCCCGACATGCGCGAAGCAGACCCGGCAGAAGCCAAGGCCGAGAACGCGAACAGCGAAGAATTTGCCATCACCAAGTACGGAGAAGTCCTGCAGTGGTACAGGGCAAACCGTAACAAGTATCCACCACCTCATCGGGACCTAACACGCAAGGAAGCGACCACCTTCCGACAGTTACAAGCAAGAGCAATTTGGACTCCGGTATGGGCCAAACACGTCTGTCCGGAAATATATCACACGGACACGTGCCAACGGTATAAAAAGGCACGGGCCACGCAGAGCCATATACTCTGGGAATGCTCGCCTCCCGCACCCAACACCCAAGACCTCGAGATGCCAGACAAGATCGGCAATAAGATTACCAGCACAGACCTCGAGACTCAACGGGCCGTCGTCCAACACGTCCTCGAGCTCCTAGACCGGCAGAAACCCGAAACGTCGTCTCGCTCGCGGGGCAACGGATAAGGGTGGACGCAAGGTCTAGGACGAAGATACGGAGCATCACAACGAAGGCAAGATTACCCACAGAGACAAGATCCAGCACGTGCCACGTTCCCCTTGGAGCGCGAGGCGGCCAGTGCTCGCCTTCGGGCTTGTAGTACGGCCCCCCGCCTCCGAAGGGCCAGCGGGCACGCAAGAGTCTCCATCCCTACCCCCTCCCCTGTTATGCCGGATCGAATCAATAAAGTTGTTCTCTCTCTCTCTCACAGGCACCACGCTGTTCAGTCACTCGGAGAATATTACGAGGGGATTTGTGAGGCGTTGCATATAAAAAAAGAAGGTCATAGATGTGCGAGTCAGGCGTCACTGGAAATAACAGATAAATATGTATCTTTTGTGCGTCATACAGCCTAGTGGCTTGCACGTTTCAGCACAGAAAATTTATCACCTTGCCATGTTGTCAGGCTTTGAAGTGATCAGTGCCTAAAATCGTTCAGTTAAGTTTTCTGCACCTTGACACCTGCGTGGTACACTCTATGTAATTTTCTTCCATTTTCCTTCAATATATTTTAGTTGAAAGTGCGCCTTTGTGCTGCCTTCCCCGTAGTAAATGTGCGCTTTCCAGTTAGAATGTGCTTTTCAGATGGATCCATACCAACGAACTCACATCGAATCTTTTTTAAGTCATTTAGCAGCCTCCACGAGTCCCCTTTCTTTAAATGTTCTTCCGATCTCCGTTGTCGTGTCTTCTATTCCTGTTGATGCCTACTGCAAGTCCCGCATGTTGAGTTTTGCCACCAAGCGCTCCTTCATTCCCCCCCTTTAGCGCCCTTCCTCGTCTGATGCTTTTTAGTCTGTGTTTGAATTACCGCTGCTTTCTTTCATAGAGATGGAGTTCTTGGTTGAGGATTTGAGTTTTTCATACAGGCCATTCTTTGTGGAACCGAAATCCACCGGTCATCACCCTTCCAAGACTACTAGCCCGGACGGAATCAGTTGAGCGGCTGCACAAACACAATGCTCCTGACTGACGAATTGCAGGCCTCCGCTCGTTGTGCCTCTCATGTGCATTCTTACATTACTTACCTCATCCACAAGAACGTGAGGCTTGTCAACCTTAACAAAGAACTCTTCGATGCAACTAACGACGGTGCTACGAGGACGAGCTCAAGGCCGCAAAAGATTACCACCGAAAAGCGCCTTACGCTGGGTCCCGAGCGCGGTTATTCTGCCGAGAAGTTTCAAACAAAGCGAGGACCATCAGTACAACGAAATCAGAGGATGCATTACCGAACGCCGAAGGCGGTGTTGTAAGCACCTCAACAAACAAGTAGGTTCATGGCTTGTCACAAGTGACAAACATTCAGGGAAACATGCTGCGTCATCGCACTACTATGCCGCGTCGTGGGAATCGTGCCGTGTCTTGGTCCTGCCGAAGCTACACATTCCTTCGTTTTGGGGTGAACTTCGCGATTGGCAGTCCTTCTGGGATCCCTTCAGTGCCACAATACGCCTAAGCGAAGAATGTTTCCCGATTGAAAAGTTTTAGATGCCTGCCCCAAACACCCTGATTTGAATGAATCAGCCAAGAGAGGTTCGGAGGCATTCGCCTCACACATAATTATAACATCGCGACCAAGATTATGGTAGAGCTATTTGGTCTACGCGACTTACTCATCAGAAACCACGTTGACCATCTCCTTGCCTTAGCACCGGTCATGTC
This sequence comes from Rhipicephalus appendiculatus, assembly GCA_030522465.1. NCBI lineage: Eukaryota > Metazoa > Arthropoda > Arachnida > Ixodida > Ixodidae > Rhipicephalus > Rhipicephalus appendiculatus. The sequence goes on along the minus strand of JALIZH010012622.1, from coordinate 223,989 downwards.
CCCACTGGTATGTCTCCAGTGCTCTAAGGCAAGGTCCAGTTTTGACTTTCCGCATTGACAGGTTTGGGCGTCACACCCGACCAGTACAACGTTTTCTTCAATCACGTCCTAAAGAAGTGCCACCCTCATGACCTCGCGATACTCTATCACCAGAAGGCTAAGGCACCGCCGCAGAATATGTCCGGCATCACGACTCCTCAACAGAAAGGTCATCAAGCCGCAGAACCGCTTAGTTTTCTTCGCATTCAGATTGTGCTCAGAGAGGAACGCAGGGCAGGACGAACGTCGTCAGCTTCTCCCGTTTGTTCTCCGAAGATGTTCCCCACATTTGCCAATGGCGTCCGCACTTGCTACTGAATCTGTTGCCGTTGCGGAACAATTGTCGTCACACTATCGCGGAATGCAACGCTGCGCTTTCGGCCGCTGTGCTGCTACAGCGGCAGCAAGGCGAATCACGTGGCGCGTTTCTGCCGACGTGAGCGGTACGTCATCTTGAGCAAGTTCCATCGTTGACATTTGACGGCCTTCTGTGAGTTGTTCGAGTCAGCTCCACCTACCCACCCGTACAAACGCGATGACAGTTAATCAGGGCGAGCCAAGTAACACTGGGGAGGCACGAGCACCCTTCCAGTGACATCTGCCCCTAGTGCCCAGAGCGGAGGCAACGCAGTCCTTCTGCAAACAGGACGAGGCTGGATTGAGTGTGGGTCACGACGGGCTCTCGTACGCATTCTACTCGACAGCGGTAGCCAGCGCACCTGTATTCGAGGAAATCTCTCAAAGGACCTCAGATACCCCGTTTTTCGAACCGACAAATTTTCTTTGCCTAGGGCCACTCATAGAGATGTAATGCGCAGGAGAAGGGAGCTTTGACTTTTGGAGGTCAACTTTGGAAGAAAGCAGAAACCGTGGAGGCCTTCGAGGTACCTGAGAGTGAGATCAAGAAAAGATAGGGCGGTTACCAGAAGGACACTCCGGTTTGCCACCCTGTACTTGCGAATGGGAAAAGTGCGTTTAAAAAAATCACAGCATATCCACGGAGTGAATGATGATGAGTGAGCGACGCTCCGGAGGTTAATCGGTAAACCGCGAATCTTCCGTTAAATTCGCCCAGTACATCATCAAAGCATGTGAGACCATATCGCGATGCCATATATCGCGATGCCATGTGTTGTATGGCATCGCGATCGTCATCGTCATCAGCGTCATCGTTATGACGCATAGTGGGTACATTCCATGTGGTGTGCCGTGATGGCAGCGTCATCGTCATCACAAATGGAGGTGGCTACTATGTACTACAAACTACAGGGGACGCACGACCCACGGCATAAGGAGCTTCGCCCCTAAAAGCGGAATTTGTGACAGTAGGCAAAAAAGTTTTAACAGGAGTACTGTGTTGAGCCATTAAGGATCACGAAAGAACTAGTGGTCCGATTTAATTGACATTTTGCATATTTAATTAACCACAACAGATAACCACACGTGCAAATTTTCATAGAGTTACGTGTGTTTCTTCATGAGTTATGATACTGTACTATAAAAAGTACGCTGGGCCTTCGAAAAAGAAACGGGCAAGGTGGCTTCATGCAAGAATGGCGAGAACGCTGGGCCCTTGCGAAACGAATAATAAAGTTATCTTGGCCCATGTAACTTAATGAAGGACCAGTGCTTTAGGGAAAGCGTAAAGTCACGCTTGTCGTCACACCATTTCGATGTATTTTGGCAGAATTCAACTGTTTTGCCGGCTTCTTGTGAAAATGTCCGTATGGATAGAGGGTAATAGCAAGCACAGTGGAATCTGGAGAGCTTTGATACTTCTGTTGGGTAGAACAAGGCGCAGTCAGTGTTTTGCTGTTATGCGACTAAAGTACAATAGTCAACACGTAGAGGGTCTGCTAAAACCTACAATGTGGTAGCAGACCCTTTATGGGTTGTCTGCGGCTATTTCGATCATCTGGGTAAATAGGAGCTGGTACCACTTTTTCTCAGGGGTGAAAATTCTCTAGTCATTCGCAGCTTGTAGTAGAACTCAAACTTTCTCATGGCATTGTTACTGCAGATGAAGAAGGAGGACAGTGGCACTACGTTTTTTTTTTCTTTCCAGTGAATGGCCTCACCGATAAAAAGCATATGGACTCAACTGTGTAGTATTTCGTCAGCATAGCAATTATGCTGTTGCCTTTGCCATTTTCGAAACAAAGCTGCTTTCCCGAGTCAAAACAGAAGTTATCTTATCCACGTTGCTTTCGTTCCATGTTTTTTATCGTTAGCAGAGAGCATCCATTCGTACCATCGTCATTCCCCTCCTCCTCCTAAGTTCTCATGTTAGGGTCAGAATCGCCAATTAAAACATCATGAGGCTCTCGTATATTCACAGCGACATCTTTCCCAGCCTCATAAATCTGAGATAACCGAAGAAAAACAGCATTTATAACAAAACAAGCCGGTTGAATCTACGATGCAACGCACAACAAGAGTGACATGGTGCTCCCACGAAGTCCCAGTGTACTAAATAAAGTACAGCAACATTTGATTACTCCTCACAACAAAGCTATGCACTCTGTAGGCTTCTTGCGCTTTGCAGGGATTTAATTGCTTTTTTTGAAGCAGAAGCAGTCTGTCTTTTTAACATATAAAATGTAAAACTTCACACTAATTTAGAAAAAAAGTAGTAATGACCACGTGCGTTTAACAGGCTCTTATTTTCCTAAAGTATGACGACTCATAAAACAGAAAAAAACTTAACCGTGTCAATATTCCAAATTAGGATTTTCTTGCTGCAACCTCTTGCATGAGAAATTGTAATGAACAAGATCAGAATATTCTGTTTTGTATTTGCTATTCCGGAAAAACGAAGTGCACTTTTATAAGTACAGTGGGCCCTAATGGCTTAATGTACACAGGGAGTGCGTACACTAACAAGACCGCCAACCAGCCTTGCAGTCTTAGAGCGTCTGTGCTTTCACCCTGACACATGGCGCCCACAGGAAATAGGCATCTTACTTGGTTCCGGCGTGTACTGGAAGATCGCAACTGGGAGGATTGGGCACTTGACCAGCGACCTGGAAGCTGTGGAAACGAGGTTTCGGTTCACCGTTCAGGAGCGATGGAACTCCCAAGAATTTCACCGACGAGCGCTCCATTCCTGAACTGCAGCCCGACTTCGGCGGTGTGGCGTCTCGACGTCATCGGAACCAAGCCACCAACTGAGGAAAAGGAGAAGGCTCCACCAGAACATGAAGCATTCGAAGAAGGTATCATCAAGCTGGACTGGCGCTACCAGGTGCCGCTGATGTGAAAAGATCCATAAATACTTTCAGGCAGCGACAATCGAAGGGTACCTGGGCGCAATCTCTAAACCCCATCAAAAAGGTTCGAACTACAGCCCCAAATACTAAAGCAGTGTAACTTGCCATTCAGAGTGTATTTTAACGAAGAGCACGCCGAGCGATATGAAGAAAAACGACTGTCGAAAGAAAATGTATATAATATGCCCCATAATGCTGACATTCACCGAGACACTGTAACAACAAAAATTTGGGTTGTGTTTGACGCCTCCTCGCACGCGCTTGGCCATCCTTTCCTGAATAATGTGCTTTTCAACATGAGAAATTCGTAAACGAAGGGTGTGTGCTTGTCTTTTTCAAGGTCACAACTCCAAACAAAAAGACAAGACCGCTTGTCGAAACGTAGGCTCCAGCACACAAACCCTGTTTACAAATTTCCAACCGCAAGTTTCCGTTTTCCCCTCCCAGCCTTTCTTTTGGCGACCTGATAAAGGGCACCACACCGGGAGTTCACATTGTGCAGCTGCTACTCGACTTACGATGTCACCCAGTGGTCCTTATTGCGTATATCAATAAGGCGTACTTGCAAATGCTTATTCGACGAGAAGACCACGACGTGCTGCGATTTCTCTGGATTGATCGGTTGCCTTCAGAGGCTGACCCATTTTCACATGTGGTCAGGCGGAGGATGACACGGGTCGCGTTCACAGCCGCATCCTGTTCATTTTTGCTAGCAGCCGCCATTCGCGGTCGCCTACCGGTTTGTCGAGAACGATACACGAGCCTGTAGCATTACTAGCGAAAGACTTTTACGTCGACGATCTTATCGTGGGTCTTCGGAATGTGCATGAAGCTGTAACCGTCTACAGTGAGGTGCGCAAAACATTCGTGGAAACGAGCATGGAACTACGCAAGTGGGCTTCCAATTGACAACCGTTGCGGTAGCTCCGCCTTAGAGAAAAAGTTGCTAATAAAGAAGCCATAGAAAATACCCTGTGGAAGGCCCTAGGGGTAGCGTCGGAACGTTAACGTGACAGAATTATCCTCTCGGTGCGCGAAGCGTGTGACCTCGTGGTGCAAACGGCTTCTCGCACGCGCATTGTACTGCAGACGCTAGCAAGAGTCTACAATCCGCTAGAATATCTAACACTATTCTCGCTTTTCACTCAGACCAAAGCTACTGTTTCAAGAGCTGTGGAGGAAGAAATACGCATGGCACGATTTCCTTCCACAAGACGAACAAGCGAACTGGAATACTAGGCACATTCTATTGGCCAGAATGAATCTTAATACCGGTGAGCGTTGCAAATTCCTGGGACCACACATTGTAACAATTTCATTCGAGCAACACGTCTTCTGCGACGCAAGCACCAAAGCTTATCGGACCTGCATGTATGTAGGTGTAACCTCACAGACCGGCACCCGCAACTCGCAGCTCATCATAAGCAAGAGCCGTGTGGCTGCACTAAAACATGTTTCGCTACCGTGTCTAAAGCTCTTAGCATGTGTTATGGGTGCAAGGTGGTCTGCATACATCAAGACAGTAACATTCCAACGCCCTGTTCGAGTTCACTTTTGAACCGACTCACTCATAGTGCTACATTGGATTCCGTGCACTCCTACAAAGCAATAGCTGTTTGTACGTCATCGAGTCTTCGAGATACATAGCCTGACATAACCGACGCAGTGACATCGTTCGACTCGAAAAGACCACCCAGCTGCTTTCGTTACGCGAGCGGCGTCATCCCCTCATATTTTAACGCGACAGCGTTAAAGAGCTCGTTTCGCAGAAATTCCGGCGTCGGCGTCGGCGGCGGCGTCGTTGGTTGTGAGCGGAAAATCATCATATTATCCGTGACCGAAAAATCGAGAAAGATGCAAATGAAATAAATAATAAAAATTTCCGGGCCCGAATGAGGATCGAACCCGGGTCGTCTGCGTGGCAAGGAGGTGTTCTACCACGCAGCCACGCTTCTGCTTGTGATTACATATAAAACAACTTCCTCTGCTTGGAAAAGCTGCGAAAATAAATTCAATGCTTTGGAAACAAGCGCGTCCTGTATACAGGCGTCACAATATGACATTTAATATCGCAGTAATATTGCGTGTTACAAGCGTGCATAGCCATCGGGCGTCAGAAGATGGGAATATCATAACGAGATGGTGGTTCAAAGCCATGTACCCATTACAAAAGGCACACACGTTACTGCGCGTATTCCTTTAAGACCACGTAGTGGGTGCATAGCAACTTCGAAAACATTTCGCGCATTTACCGCGCATAATTGCTCGTGGTTGAAAGCATGCTACGCATTACATAGTGTGCACCAAGGGATTGAAGTACGGACTAGGGGCAGGATATCGCTATTGCGTTCAACTCTTAACGGCAAAGTTTAAGGGTCCCCCCAATTTTTTTTTAGCGAACATTGTGGTGACATCACCTAAACTGTCTTGATGATCCCAAAGAACGAATTCCTCCTTAGTGTGTTGAATTGGCAAGACGATTTGAAAACTTTGAAAAGGGCTAAGAAACGTCAATGTGTCCTCTTGTTTCTATTTGGAACACCACACTACCTGTTAGCAGGTACAGTGGCCTCAACCGACTGTAAAGTGTCACCGGTTGGGTCTACCGCTTTGCTGGAAACATGATGACGAAACAATGTTCCACTGCCGGACCGTTAACAGTAGCAAAGCTCCTCAAGCTGAACACTGCTGGTTGCGAAAAGTTCAAGTGATATTCTCCGAAGAAGTGCACGCCCTGCGCGCAGGAAAACGGCTGCCATCCACAAGGCCACTTCTTCGATTATATTGTTTTCACCTTTAACAAGTTTACTTCGTGTTGGCGGACGTATGGAGGAGCTAGCAGCCTCTTTGGACACCAAACATCCAGTACTGTTACCAGCCAAGCATGTATTCAAGCGGTACATGAGCGCGACTTTCACAGCGGTGTAGTGGCCTTGCTTTGCGGGCTTCGAAAAAGTTTTGGATTGGGAAAGCACGACAGACTGTGAAAATGGTTCCAAGCAATTGTTTGACTTGCACATGCTATAAGCCTGAAGCTGAGATAGCACCATTTTGTTCGTTGCAACGAGACAGAATGCCTGAAGCAAGTAAGCTCTCTGTCGTTGGTTCGGATTTCTGCGGACCCCTCTACACGTGTGACACCACTGCTTATAGAAAAAAGGCACAAATACTGATGTTCTCGTGTGCATTCGCTCACGCCACTTATTTGTAATGGATGACCGAGACGGCAACGACAACAACGATTTTGCCCTTCCGTCATTTTGTCCCGTGACGTGGTATCCCGGACACCATTGTCTCTGGTTACGCTCTGTCTTTCCATGGCTATGCTCGAGTGTTCAAGGCTATTCTGCCAGTTCTGCAAGAAAGGCTTCTAACGTCAAGATGCAATGGAACGTTATTCCTGATAGAGCTGCTTGGCTGGTAAGAGCGCCTCTTCTGATTGACAAAGATGCACCAGTTAAACACTTGAAACACTTGGGCGCAAAAGTATCACTCAAGAGGCCCTCACTACTGTTATCTACGAAGTGGAGCCGGTCAAAAACAGCCGGCCTGTTGTTTATCGGGACAGCAACCCGGATGAACTGCGACCGCTGATACTGTCCCACCCCGTGCTCGGAAGATGCGACATGAAAATTAACGCTTCTAAAACACAAGTTAAAACATTTTCGAATACTCTCAGTCCCCCCCCCCCCTCGCTGAATTCCTACCTGATTAACGCAATGTCAATAGCACACGTTTCATCAATGAAGTACTTAGGCGTGCACCTTTCTGCCAACCTGACATGGAATGCCCACATTGACGCAATAACATCTAAAGCATCTAAAACACTTGAATTCATTAGACGCCACTTACATCAAGCGAACATGAAGACAAAACTTACAGCATATACCTCACTGGTTCGATCTAAATTAAAATATACCTTATTCATTTGGAACCCATATCTGATATACTTAATTAACAAACTTGAATCTCTCCAAAAGAAAGCTGCTTGATTGTAACGAGAAACTACTTACGTCACTCGAACATCACTGATATCAAAGCATTACTGAAACTCCCATCACTGGAGAAAAGAAGACTGCTAGCCCTGCTATCTCATTTTCACAAGCTTTATCATAATCATTCGTCATTTTCTACCACTTACATATTGCCTGCACATCGCTATTTTCCGCGCCTAGATCACCTGTTTCAAAGTTTTAGCTCCTTATGCGCGTACTATGTTATATATCTCGCCTCTCATGTGTGTTATCCGTCATTTGAATGATTTACCACAGGATGTTGTGTCTGTAAAAAACCACGACGCGTTTGTAGAAATGTTAAAGTGTTCGCTAATATTGTATAAAAAAGTTATCATTTTTTAAACCTGAGTGTCTAAACCTTGTAATATATTTTGTGTGTGATAATGTTCTTCATTATTTGCTTCGCTTATGCTGCTGTTAACAAGTGTGTGTATATTCATATAACCTCATCCTCCTCGTTTACTGTAATCCCCCTCCAATGTAATGCCCTACAAAGGCCTTTAGGGTATGCCAATAAAAAATATGCTTTCCACAAGAATCCAGCATCTGCGATGGCACGTCATTGACGGGAGAGGATTCGCTCTGCCGCGCATGCTATCGTGAGCGTCTCACAGAGGAGCTATGGTTAGGACGAAAGTGGTCCTACCTTATTTTACTGTTATCCGCACGCAACAGGTCTGTTCGTGAACCACCTCAGCTACACGAAGGTGACGTGGTGTTTGTGCATGATGACAGCAGACGACCACTAGTATGCAAGCTGGGCTGAGTTCTTTCAGCGCACTCGGAAAAAGACTGTATTGCTCGCTTCTGTGCCCTGCGACTTGTTTCTAGACAGTCAATAATACGAACTGTTCAGAAAGTTTAGATACTGGAGACAAATCAGAGAGGAAGGTAACTGCCTAGTGATCGCCTTCGCCTATTGGGAATATATTGCTGATGGTTGCGGACGGGCGCCAAGAAGGATAAGAGGAGGAGGAAGTTCGGCACGAGCAGTAGAATAAAAGATGTAGTTCTTGGTCTAGGGCTAGGGTCTTTATTATGCGACAGTGCCCATGACACTATTGAAGGGATTATAGGGCAATAATGATCTCGATGCTTACATGAAGGCTTCATATGGTTATCTAGTTGACCTGCGGAGATGTCTCAAGAATATACTCGTGAACGACAGTGAACCTATAGTTGAGTTATTTATTTTTTTTAGAAGAAACCTTACAGGCCCTGTCGAGCATTGAGTAGGGGGGGTATTGATACAATAATAGGTGAAATACAACAGAAACCGCTGGAAAATACATTTAAAGCAACTGCACAGTGAAAAAAGAACACGGTGAACAAGCAGAGCAGTAAAACATGGTGAACAAGCAGAACAACAAAATAAATCAAGGCAGATTAAGTAAAAAGTGCGTACAGACGATCAGGAAATATTTTATGATCGCTTATCGAAACAAGTTCATCAGAAAGATCAATCCAGTGGGATATGGCACAAGGTACAGCTGAAAAATTGAAAGCAGTAGTTTTACAAAAAATCCGCTTGAAACTAAGGTGATTATGTAATCTTGAGGATGTCCGTGTGGGCGTTTCGAGGGGTAATATGCTACGCTTATCAGAATGGACATACTTGTGAAACAGACAAACCAAAGAAATGTTGCGACGGATATCTAGGTGCTGTAAAGAAATATTGCGCTTAACCCATTAATGCCCACGGAAGAACTACTGGTTCGATTTTATTGAAATCTCGCACATTCAATTAGCCGCAACAGACAACCATACGTGCAAATTTTCACAGAGTTGCGTGTATTTCTTCAGGAGTTATGATACTGTACTTAAAAAGTACGCTGGGCCTTCGAGATAGCAACGGGCAAGGTGACTTGATGCAAGAATGGCCAGTACGCTGGGCCCTTGCGAAACGAATAACAAAGTCATCTTGGCCCATGCGACTTAGTCAAGGACCAGTGCTTTAGGGAAAGCGTAACGTCACGCTTTTCGCAACATCATTTCCATGTATTTTGGCAGAATTCAACTGTTTTGCCAAATTCCTGTGAAAATGTCCGTATGGATACAGGGTAATAGCAAGCACGGTGGAAGCTGGAGAGCTTTGATACTTCTCTTGGGTACAACAAGGCGCAGTCTGTGTTTTGCTATTATGCGACTAAAGTACAATAGTCAACGCATAGAGGGTCTGCTAAAACATTCAGTATGGTAGCAGACCATTTGTGCGTTGCCTGCGGCTATTTCGATTATCTGGGCAAATAGGCGCTGGTACCACTTTTTCTGAGGGAAGAAAATTCTCTAGTCATTGGCAGCTTGATCGTAGAGCTCAAACCCCTTCATGGCATTGTTACTGTGGATGAAGAAGGAGGACAGTGACACTATGTTTTTTTTTTGTGTGAATGGCCGCCACGATGGAGAGCATAGTGATTCAACTGTGTAGTCTTTCGTCAGCATAGCAAATATGATGTTGTCTTTGTCATTTTCGAAACAAAGCTGCTTTCCTGAGTAAAAACAGAAGTTATCTTACACATGTTCCTTTCGTTCCATGTTTTTTATCGTTGGCACAGAGCATCCATTCGTACCGTTGTCATTCCCTTGCTCCTCCTAAGTTCCCATGTTAGGGTCAGAATCGACAATTAAAACATCAAGAGGCTCTCGTATATTCATAGCGACATCTTTCGCAGCCTCATGACTCTGAGATAACCGAAAAAACGGCATTCATAACAAAAAAGCCTGTTGAATCTGTGATGCAATGCACAACAAGAGTTACATGTATGCTCCCACGAAGTCCCAGTGTACAGCAACATTTGATTGCTCCTCACAGCAAAACTATGCACTCTATAGGCTTCTCGCACTTGGCAGGGAGTGAATTGCTCCTGCTGAAGCAGAAACAGTCCGGTTTTTCAAGATATAAAATGTAAAACTTTAAATTAATTTATAAAAAGTTGTACCGACCACGTGCGTTTAACAGGCTCTAATTTTCCTAAAGTTTCACGACTCGTGAAAGAAAAAAAATCACAGCATATCCGCGGAGTGAATGATGATGAGTGGGCGAAGCTCCAGAGGTACATCATCAAAGGCGTGATGGTTTACATCAGCGTCATCGTCATCATCCCCACTATGATGACGCTGCCCTTATGGCAGCGTCATCCCCATGTGTTGTATGGCATAGCGATTGTCATCATCATCAGCAGGTGGCTACTACATACAAGGGACGCACGACCGACAGGCTAAGGAGCTTCGCCCCTTAGCACCGAGTCAATATTCCAAATTAGAATTATCTTGCTGCAACCTTTCGCATCAGAAATTCTATTAGGCAAGATCAGAATATTTGGTTTTGTCTTTTCTATTCCAGAAAAAGGACGTGTACCTTTAGATGCGAAGCATCTTATGCTCGGGGCTCTGTCCGTCCCTCCCGCGTCCCGTGTCCCGCGTCCCCCGTCCCGCGTCCGGCCACTTTCATGAAGTAGGGAAGCACCCATTATGCGAACCAGAACACTGTAGTGATATGAAGGCTGTCAACCACTACTACCGTAATCAGAGTCATGGTCGAGAGCACAGAGAGGCTGCTTAGCAATGGCTAGGCAGGTGGTGTCTGTCGCCAAGGTTGACCCCATCTCTTGATCTTGTTTGCATGTGTTTGGAGGGGGCTGGGCTATGTCCGTCCCTCCCGCATCCGGCGTCCCGTTTCCGGCCACTTTCATGAAGTAGGGAAGCACTCATTATGCGAAGCAGAAGACTGTAGTAATATGAAGGCCGTCAACCACTACTACAGTCATCAGAGTCATAGCCGAGAACACAGAGAGGCTGCTAAGCAATGGCTAGGCAGGTGGTGTCTGTCGCCCAGGTTGACCACATTCCTAGATCTTGCTTGCATGTGTTTGCAGGGGGGCTTAGTCCGTCCCTCCTTCCGCGTCCCACAGCGCATGCGCGTCTCCTCCTCCTCTCTCTCTCCTTTCCTACGCTCACCCCCCTTTATCTACTCTATGAATCCTCGACTCTACGGAGCGGCCCCCCGCTTCCCACACCCCCCCACAGCGCATGCGCGTCCCCTCCCCCTATCCTGTACTACGTTCACCCCCTTTCTTTACTCTAGGAATCATCTACTCTACGGAGCGGCGCCCGCGTCAACATCCCCACAGCGCATGCGCGTCCTCTCCCCCTCTCTCCTCTAGAAATCCTCAACTCTACGGAGCGGCTCCCGCGTCCCACAGCGCATGCACGTCTCTTCCCCCCTCTCTCTCCTCTCCTACGGTCACCCCGTTCTCTTCTCTAGGAATCCTCTACGGAGCGGCGCGCACGACAGGTGGTGCGACAGCTTCATACTCCGCTGGGGGGCGCCACGGTTGTTCCCCGGTATGAAAATGACGGAGCGCGCGCGCCTCATTTTCTCTCCTGTGCAGCGGCGCGATGAGCGCCCGGACCGCTGCCGTGAAACGAGAGCGGCGACGTTCCTCCCGCTCAAGCTAATTATCTCCCCGCTGCTTCGCATCCACACATGGTTCCCTTTAGCGGGAGATGGCGAATTTTTTCAGACATTTTGTACTTCGTACTGACGCATCATTAACAAGCGTAGGTACCATGCTTTTGCAGAGTCATAGAAATATGCTACACCTAGTACCGTATGCAAGCCGCTGACAGCAACCGCAAGAAGCTCCTTATTCGACATTCGAGAGAAAGGCCCTGGTGTTTGCGTCGGCCGTCTAGAAATTTCACATTTACTTCTTTAGACACAGGCCTATTCCGCAAAGTGACCATAAACCTCTGATTTACATCAAGTCCCTCATGTACAGAGGGGTTCACTGTTAAAGGGAACACCGGAGCGCGTGTCGTCTGCTCATCGCGACCGCCGGCCGGCTGCGGCAACTAGTTTCGTGCAGGAGCATTGAGGGCTGTGGGCGGCGCTCGTTTGTCGTCTGCTACAGTTGCGGCCGCGCTTTGGATCGCCGCGAAGCCAGCCGTCCCCGCGCTTTGAAATATGTCCGCGGGATGCATGGCCACGCTCAGATGGAAAGCTGTGGAAAACCTGAAAGGGAATTATATTATGTAAAATACTACCTCACTGATATTTTTGTTCGTTCTTTTAAAAAGGCATTACTTCTTTACGGACGTCGCTTTCTGGCACAGCGTGCGTGACGCTGGGCAAACTGAAGGCGCTAGTTCTTGTTGGCGGTCTGTAGGAGGACCTTCTGTGCCGTTGTTCAGCTTTTCAGACCTGCCTGATACAGGCGGCGCTTCACAGTGCTCTTCGAAACGTTCAGTCCAAGATTTACCTTAATCTCTTGAGAAGAGCAACTAGGGTTGTCCGCCACAACAGTTACGATGGCAAGGTCTTCCTCATGGCTCGTGGCTCGACGCCGGGGCTTCCGAGGAGCGTCCTTTATCCGTCGGTCGACCTTGTACGCTTGGACAATGCGGTTCACTGTTTTAAGTGGCCTGTGCGTTAATTTTGCAATAGCGCGTAATTTCGTAGCCACAATTCAGCAATACGCTGCCTCTCATCGTGTGGCACTCGACCCATCATGGAATCGCAGCAATCGGCGCCCACCAGAAAGCTTTCCCGAAGCGGGCAATTCTTTATCTAACGTGCAGGCGAACGAAAGACGGCAATCCGGCTGATGTGTTACGTGACATTTATCTGATTATAGATCATTCCCGTCAGTTTCCTTCTAGCTCGAAGAAAAGCGACTATTTCCAAAATTTTGCGACTTCGGCTGCGCTTCGTGACGAGCTGTGAAGCGCGGCCGCATTTGTAGTAGACGACATACGAGCGCCGCCCTACAGCGCTCACTGCTCCTGCGCGAAACTAGTTGCCGAAGCCGGCCGGTGGTGGCGCAGAGCAGACGACACGGGCTCCGGTGTTCCCTTTAACAGTGAACCCCTCTGTACATCAACAGCCGTATTTTATGCTTGAGCCTGATGCCTATGGAAAATGACTTGGGCATTCAATATATAATAGGCAGTGAGAACGTAGGGGCGGACAATATGAGCCCCCTGCGAAGTTCATGAACATCGTAATCACAAGACTTGATGCTTTAAAGGTGTTCAGTCTTGTAGTTGAAATTTCCTTTTATGACACCTTGATTGGAGTTGAGGGTTAACTACTGTCCTGTGCTGTGATTCTTCCAACAAGTGCCTAGTTGGCGGTGCTCGGAAGTGTGGTGCCGTGATAGTGCTCCATGTGCCTGTGTGCTTACGCGCCCCAAGTTTCCACGCAACAGCGGCAGGTTCTTTACAAGGATATACTTTATCTAGTGGCGCTGGTTGTGAACAAGCCCGTTAAGGCGAGCCAGCGAGAACAGACGATGGAGCGGCCGATCGCTGGATGAAAAGGAAAAAGGAAGAGCTCATGCTTCATAAGAAAAAAAATGCTCACACAGACGAGACAGTTTTTGGAACGCGGTCCGAACAGAGCGGAGGTGTTCTGAACCCCCATTTACGCACGAGCTTCGCACTGCCACAGGGCGCCTGCCTTTTGGACAGCGAGTGCCTCGCGGTCTCCGGCTCACAAGATATGTTACGCGGCCTGCTGTGATTGTGGAACCCGCATCTATTAGCGAGGTTTACTCTACCGGCCTTCGTGCCACCTTTGCAACACGCTCCTTGCTTGACGCTGAAGAGACCCCGGCTGTCACTGCGAAATGGCGGCTACGGAGCGGCGGGTCGCCGATTCGCTTCATGACCATTGCTGCTTCTCCGTCACTACCACGCCGACAGCTACCTGATGACGACTACTTCACTGCCGGGACCCTACCTGCCCTCCATATCCCAAAATATAGCACCGCCCACTGAGACAATCGACTGCTGTACGTTCTCTCTTCATGTATTTTATGTGTGTGTGCCGTCCAGTGTAATTGTCACGTGGTTTTTGAAACCTGCCCGCAGCTCATCTTCAACTTGTCACACGCTATGGGGCCTGACGATCACAACATTACATCACATACTCTCTTTTTCTGCTCTTGCACTTGATCACTGATTAGGTGGCGCTGTGACGACGAATCACGATATGGCTATTGTGGAATCGGGTCCGCCGAACCTGTGTTGATGATAATGCGTGTGCGAGACGCAGGGTTGGTTCGCATTTTGTCTATTTGCGCAATGTCGAATACCGAAACGTTCTTCGATAGCACTCCCACTAATTTTCGGCGTTTGCTTGTGCTCAGCCACTTATTTATCACTGATAAAAGGGCCATTTCCGGATTTTGACCACCAGGTTCTTTCGAAATATCTATAAGCACGACCACCGATGATGGCGCGGGTTCTCTGCTGACCCAGGCTAATATGAAACCGTCTGGTATCATGGCGGACTCTCAAGAATAGTTCATATTCCACAAGCCTTTGTGTACGCTGTTTATGGACACTACACAATGAGAAATCATTATTTTCCATCACAGAGTTATTGTTCATCGCCTCTACGCTTGCGTCGAAGCTGTCGGAATGGGCGGCGCAGCAGCGAACAGGCACATGAACGGAAGATGACGCCGACAGACAATGTAGTTTCGCCTTCCGCACAGTTTTCCAGTAGTCCTGATGGCAGAACACTAACAAATACTTTCCTTGTGCGGCACCTACGTACTGCACACACCGATAGGACGCAACGGCTCGCCACTCAGTCCATAGAACATTCAAGTTTCGTCCCACCTAAGATCAACTTTGCACCCTAACACGTCCTTGAAAGAAACACTCTTTACGGAAATTGTCGCCCGCGTGTCCACCAGGGTCATCAGAGAAACACCATCAGCAAGTATACGCACATTGCTTTTAAGCATCAACCCAGTAGGTATTTCTGTTATTAGCACATCTCCAGCGACCTCACCACCATCCGCATGCGCTAACTAGTTTTGCGGGGGGTGAAGGAGACGTGGTGTAACGCAGCGGTGAGGCAGAACGGGGAGCATCGTTGGAGGCATCAAACACCTTTTAGATCCCGGCGTGTGATTCAACATGTTGCTTAAACAATAGTAGTTGCCAGGTGGTCCGCCCTCCTTCCCGCGTCCCACAGCGCGTGCGCGTCCCCTCCCCTATCCTCTCCTACGCTCACCCCCTTTCTCTCCTCTAGGATTCATCTACTCTACGGAGCGGCGCTCGCGCCCCGCGGCCTACACCCCCCACAGCGCATGCGCGTCCACTCGCCCCTATCCTACGCTCACCCCCCTTTCTCTCCTCTAGGAATCCTCTACTCTACGGAGCGACCCACACACCCCACAGCACATGCGCGTCGTCTCCCCCTTCTCTCTCCTCTCCTCCGCTCACCCCCCTTCTCTCCTCTAGGAATCCTCTACTCTACGGAGCGGCTCCCGCATCCAACACCCCCCACAGCGCATGCGCGTCCCCTCACGCTCTCTCTCCTCTCCTACGCCCCCCCCCCCCCCGTTCTCTCCTCTAGGAATCCTCTACGGAGCGGCGCGCACGACAGGTGGTGCGACAGCTGCATACTCCGCTGGGGGCGCCATGTTGTTCAGCAGTATCAAAAGGACAGAGCGCGCGCGCCTCATTCTCTCTCCTGTGCAGCGCCGCGATGAGCACCCGGGACGCTGCCGCGAAACGAGAGCGGCGACGTTTCTCCGGCTCAAGCCAACCATCTCCCCGCTGCGTCGCATGCACACATTGTTCCCTTTAGCGGGAGATGGGGAATTTTAGATGTGAAGCATCTTATGCTCGGGGCTATGTCCGTCCCTCCCGGGTCCCGCGTCCGGCCACTTTAATAAAGTGGCCGGACCAGAACACTGTAGTAATATGAAGGCCGTCAACCACTACCACAGTCATCAGTCATGGCCGAGAGCACAGAGAGGCTGCTTAGCAATGACTAGGTAGGTGGTGTCTGTCGCCCAGGTTAACCCATTCGTCGATATTGCTTGCGTGTGTTTAGGAGGGGGCTTAGTCCGTCCCTCCTTCCCGCATCCCAAACCACCACAGCGCATGCGCGTCCCCTCCCCCCCCTCTCTTCTACGCTCACCCCCCTTTCTCTACTCTAGGAATATTCTACTCTACAGAGCGGCCCCCCGCGTCCCACACCCCCCCACAGCGCATGCGCGTCCCCTCCCCTATCCTCTCCTACGCTCACGCCCCTTTCTCTACTCTAGGAATCATCTACTCTACGGAGTGGCGCCTGCGTCCCACTTCTCCACAGCGCATGCGCGTCCTCTCTCCTCTAGGAATCCTCTACTCTAGGGAGCGGCTCCGGCGTCCCACATCCCCACAGCACATGCGCGTCCTCTCCCCCCTCTCTCCTCTAGAAATCCTCTACTCTACGGAGCGGCTCCGGCGTCCCACACCCCCACAGCGCATGCACGTCCCCTCCCGCTCTCTCTCCTCTCCTACGGGCCCCTCGTCCACTCTTCTAGGAATCATCTACGGAGCGGCGCGCACGACAGGTGGTGTGATAGCTGCATACTCCGCTGGGGGGCGCCACGGTCGTACCGCGGTATGAAAATGAAGGAGCGCGCGCGCCTCATTCTCTCTTCTGTGCCGCGCCGCGATGAGCGCCCGGACCGCTGCCGTCAAATGAGAGCGGCGACGTTCCTCCCGCTCAAGCTAATTATCTACCCGCTGCTTCGCATCCACAGCGGGAGATGGGGATTTTTTTTAGGGGCGAAGCTCCTCTTAGTCTAAGCTTGTCCTGCGTCCGGCGTAACCGGCAGTATCTCGTGATGTTGATGATGATGACGCTGATTTCCATGAAGAATACGCGCGTTCCAGAGCACCTGTAGTTCCTATCGTGTGCACTGAGGAAGCAGAGCGTCCCGCAGGCGGTGTGGCCCTCTATGTCAAGCAGAACACTGTAGTACAATAAGGCCGTCAACCACTACTACAGTCACTAGAGTCATGGCCGAGAGCATAGAGGGGCAGCTTAGCAATGTCGAGGCAGGTGGTGTCTGTCGCCCAGGTTGACTGCAGTCCTTGATCTTGCTTGGATGGGCTTGCGGGGGGCTTAGTCGCCCAGGTTGACTGCAGTCCTTGATCTTGCTTGGATATGCTTGCGGGGGGCTTTGTCCATCCCTCCTTCACGCGTCCTACACCCCTCCAGAGCATGCGCGTCCCCTCCACCTCTCTCTCCTCTCCAACGCTCGCCCCCTTTCTCTCCTCCAGCCATCCTCTACTGTACGGAGCGGCGCCGGCGTGCTACACCCCTCCACAGCATGTGTGTCCCCTCCCCCCTCTCTCTCCTCTCCAACGCTCACCCCCCTTTCTCTCCTCTAGGAATCCTCTACTGTACGGAGCGGCAGCGGCGTCCTACACCCCTCCAGAGCATGCGTGTCCGCTGCACCTCTTCAACGCTCACCCCCTTCCTCTTCTCTAGGAATCCTCTACTGTACGGAGCGGCGCCGGCGTCCTGCACCCCTCCATAGCATGGGCGTCCCCTCCTCCTCTCCAACGCTCACCCCCCTTTCTCTCCTCTAGGAATCCCCTACTGTGCGGTGCGCGCGTCCCCTCTCTCCTCTCCTACGCTCACCCCCTTTCTCTCCTCTAGGAATCCTCTACTCTACGGAGCGGCGTCCGCGTTCCACTTCCCCACAGCGGATGTGCGTCCTCTCTCTCCTCTACGCTCACCCCCCTCTCTCCCCTCTAGGAATCCTCTACGGCGCCATATAAGAACCCCTATCACTCCACCGACCATAAAGCCGTTATAATGAAGGGGGACTGGAAGCCACGTCTAGCTGCCATTTACGAATAAATAAAATTTCTTGTATATATACACACAGTGTTTGTCACGTCTTTGATGATGTACTGAACGAAAATTCACGGTTTATCGATGAACCTCCAGAGCTTCGCCCACTCATCATCATTCACTCCTTGGATATGCTGTGATTTTTTTATTACTAAGGCAACCATTTTCAAAACAAGCCAATATTTGCACGCTTTCAATGATAGAAATAGAAACGGTACAATTATTTTTAACTGTCGCAAGATATCCACGTGTGGTAATCTGGTATACTGAACAGAATGCAACCTTCAAGATATTTTGTAAATAATGCTGTAATTAGAGCTGTGACAGTAGCGCTCGAGGTGATATAACCAACTTGTCGTGGTTTGGGGTATTAACCCAAGCAAGTATTATAATAAACTAACGTTTAATTGTGCAACAATGTAGTACACAAATAGCAAAATGTGTAACAAAAAAGTGGCACCTCTAAAGCTGCATGCTCCTCGCAGGAAAAGAATGTAAACACATGTGTTGAAAATTATAAATGCAAGATAATACGCTACTACAACACATGCGCCTGTCGTTTTATAGTAAATGCGTGCAGAAATTTGTGTTATGAATCTAACTCCAGCTGACTCCTGATCTTCGGTTTTTGCTGTAGGTGCGCACTATAAAATTGCAACTTGGAAGCAAATTCGAATAATGAAAACCAAGTGCAAACCGTCCATTTTTTTCGAATATTTGCAAGGCGAATGGTACAGCAACGCATTGTCGTTGGGAACACAAATGTCGCATCCAGAAGTTTGTTGTAACGGATATGATCTATATGAAGTTTATGTCTTGTACAGCACTGCTGCTTGGGAGTACCCCTTTTGCTACTTCTAATGTTGTCACATGTTAAGGTTCACGTCATGCTTTCCGCACTAGGTGCACTTTTTTTCAAATAGGAGGACCAATTCTACCTGATCGGCGTAGTGATTATAGACAACTGCCAAGAGGTGGTCCAAGAAAAAGCGTTAGTGTGCTGAATGCTACGGATCGCTGTACTGAAGCCGAAAATTTTACGCAAAAGAAATGGTTGAAATTCACATAATACTTACACGACAATCGCGTGAGAGGTATATTATCAAGTGTGAGAGACGCCCACGTCTCCGTAGTTCCGGCATGCAGTCTTTCAGGCAGCCGCCACTCTAATTTGACAGCATCCAACTTTACTTCTTTGATGTATTTGTGCTTTCCTGTGTCATGTTGCTATACACGAAACATATCAATGATGCGGCGTAAAAGACCACTTGCGCGCCGTAATTGAAGTTCTCCGTAGCGATCCGCGTACAAACCATGTGCTTATTTGTGGCGCTTCACGGCAGCAATGAGCAGACGGCGCGGCTGCCTGGTGTGCTGCTGCAAGCAACTCGGACGTCATTACGCAGCAGGCACTACCATCTCTGTCCTTTCGAATTTGAAGACACAGCAGGCGTGCCCAAAGGCTACGGTTGTTTGCAAGCGTAACGTTATAGCCATGCAATGGCTGCACGCAAGCAGCAATTCTACATGGTACTTTTATGTTTATACTTAGCAGGTAGTTGCAAACACTGTAAGGACAGTTTTGAAACTGAACGACAACTTCTTGGTGATCTATATTACCCAGCTTGGTTGCCTTGGAGCTTACTCAAATTTGAGATTTGAGATTTGGTTTATTTTCACCATAATCGATACAATTATAAC
This sequence comes from Rhipicephalus appendiculatus, assembly GCA_030522465.1. Lineage (NCBI taxonomy): Eukaryota > Metazoa > Arthropoda > Arachnida > Ixodida > Ixodidae > Rhipicephalus > Rhipicephalus appendiculatus. The sequence continues at coordinate 204,307 of JALIZH010012622.1, read as the reverse complement.
AGGATGAACAAGAAGAAGGAAAAAAATGTATCATTTATGATGAGGATAGCAGTGTAAAAGCTGCAATAACTGCAGCTTGACAAGCCTGCAGTTAAATTAACCTGCTTAATTAAATAAGTGATTAAGGGGAACACAAAATCAGTGTGACTTACACCTAACAATTGGCAGCATATAGTGCATCGGCATCATATGGTGTACCGGGGAGCTTTTTAATCTAGGCTAGAGTTACCTGAGGCACCGTTTATGAGTTTAGTTCAAGCCATGCGTGGCGGCTATGACAATGCAGCGTTATCTGCTCCTAACCCTTTAACATTCATAAGGTATGTATTGTAAATATTGATGCAAGATTCTTTGAAAACGCTATTTATTATTCAAGAAACAGAATGCGACGTCAAAAGTTTCCTTACACAACGTTAAATTAAAAGTATTAGGGTGGGAATAGACTTACCCATGGGCCTTAGGCCGAACCGCACCAATGGCAGGACTTTTGGAAGCATGGTACGGCATGAGCGTGAACATTGCGCGTAGAGCAAACAGTCTTCGACCTCTTGTCATTTTGTTCACTTAAACAACACCATTACCATTTAAAGGATCATCATCCTCTTGGAAAATGAAGTACAGGTGAAAGGGGCGCTTGGTCTGGTACACCTGAAGTTTTTTCGGTTAACTCGGAATGGGCACGTGCATTGCTGACTTTTATTTTCAACGATATCTCTTCAAAAATGGTGCCTGGAGCTAACGCCTTGCTTTGCAGTCGTGTGCTGAATGTGTATTGCATCACCGTTTGAGCGAGCGATTATGCATTATGGTAAGTCCTCGTCATCACCTTCCTCGATGTCACAAAAGTTTTTTACATCATTAGGTAATGATGCATTGGACGGACTGTTCCTTTGTGGTCTATGTGAAGCCGTCAAGGACTCTGCCAAGAAACACCACTTTTCTCTGGTAGAATTCACTTTTCTTCTTGTTTATTTTCAGGTGTGAATTGCTCAGCGCCTCTAGTACCTGAGACAAGTGGGAACAATGCTCTTCCTCCGTACGAGAAAAAATGATGACATCATCGATATAAACATTGCAGAAGTCTCCTATGAACTCTAAGAACATTGTTCATCATGCGCTGAAATCAAGCGCCTGAATTCTTCCAACCGAATGGCAGCCAGTTGTATTCGTATAGATCAAATGGCGTTCTAAATGCCGTGTACTTCTTCGATTCTTCCTGGAGAGGTACCTGCCAACCTTTGCAGAAGTCGATTCGGGAGAACCATTTGCATCATCCGGTGTTGTTAATGATGTCGTCAACCAAGGGCATAGGGTATGGATATAGCTCTGTTTGGACGTCGATTTGCCGGTAATCGGTACAGAGTCGCAGTGAACCATCTTCTTTAGGGACAATAGTTATAGGCGACGCAAACGGTGACATCGATGGCCTTATGATTCCAGCGTTTAGCATTTGTTGCATTTCTTGCTTCAGCCATGTCTTCTTTTCATAGGATATTTTATAGGCTCTTTTTCACGCAATAGTCGTGTCACGAAGTTTGAAAGGTACTTTGGGTACGAAAGCTGCAGGTACATATGCGTCGAAGCATACAAGCTCCGGAAAAACTGTCCATAAATCACGAGCGCACTTGACAGTTCTCATCTGCGTCGGTGTCTGTATAGATGAAACCATGGAATCTATAGTGGCTTCATCTTTCCAAGAAATGTTCATTCTTAGCTGGAACATGTCGGGTCTTGACAGAATCAACGAAAATTCGACATCACTCATGACCAGTGCTTCTATCGTGAAGTCTTCGCCGGCCAAATGCACATTAGCTCTTGTCCAGGTATGCAGTGTTCGAGAGGAGCCATCATAGCTCTTAACTGTTATCGTTTTACCTCGTCGCATCTCCTCTGGCTTCACCATGACCTCATTGATCAGGTTTACTGAAGCTCCTGTGTCAACTAATGCTTTTACTTTTCTTCCATTTATAATCAGTGCAGTTTGTAAAACATTTGACTGAATCAAGTAGACAGCCTCATTTTGGTTACACGAGTGGGGCTGTACACCCACGTTTATTAGTTTTTTGTCTCCTGGGGGTCTCCGTTGCTAGGCCGATGGTATGAAGCGGTACTTCTTGGGGCTGATGTCACTGCTGCAGCTGCATTATGTGCAGGAACTCTCACTGAATGTGTCCAGCTATGCTGAGAAGCGTGCCCGGAAGTCTGATGACAAACGTCCTTAGGACATCCCAATAGGTCTTCAACAGTCTTGGGCGATCTTATTTGCGCTTGCTTTTGACATTCCTTTTGTCATACCATGGATGACTAAAGGTACAATAGATCATTCAGGCAGCTCAGGGTCTGCTAACTGCAATAGCCGTCTCTTCTCATAGAAGTAATCAATTAGTGATCCTGAACATTGCTTGAAAAATATAGCCCTGTCCCACCGGTCGACAGGGTTCGTCGATGATCGTCCTCATGATCTAATATTCGGATCGCGTACCACTTCTTGGCATTGTGAATGAGGAACAACCTCATATTCTGCAGTTTGTCTTGTGACGTCATCCAGCTATTCTTCTCACAAGCGTACTCGAAGAATTTTAGCCAAGTAGTTGCTGACGAGGACGTCCCATCGAACATGTCCGGCTTGACTAAATGATTTTTGGGACCGGTGTTAGCGCGAAGTGTCTCCGTTAGCACAGCAAGTAATTGTCCATGTTGCTCAGTCTGTAATGCCTGCACTTGCAACATCTGCTGCATAAGCCCCGCAATGGGCTGGTTTGTGCCACTTGAAAACGGCTTGTCACTGGTTAGCTGCCTGAAGTGCTTTTCATAGTCGGACATCTTGATGTTGATTTTCCACATACATCGGCTGATGAGGTCTGCCTCGGTGACATTCGCCTTGCTTGCGATGAACTGAATCAGGCTTGGTGACGTCGCTGACTCCTAGAGTTCGACTTGTTGCTCGTCTTCAGCTTTGTACATCCTGACGTATGGTTGTCCCGCAGCAGTAGTACCAACTCTTACTTCTATCCACATCCTGTCAGGCTGCGCCAAATATAAAATAGAGATCCGACACTGATCAACTGTTGCTGTTAACTCTTTAATGTCGACATTCAATCTTCTTCGTCTTCTCTTGTCGCTACTGCTCCTCTTCGTCTTCTGTTCGGGACAATACAAAAGTTCTTTACATCATTAGGTAATGAAAAGTGGAAATCTAGTGTTTCTTCAACTGTCGAGAGCGTTTTCTTTTAGAGAAAGGGAAAATCGCATCCTGGGGATAGACGTCGCGGAAGGCAACAATTCATATGTGAATAAGTTCTTGGTTAAATTAGGATGTAAAAGTGGACTAGATAATACCCCTACACTTGAGGCATTCAAAAATGCATTTGCTGACCTTTCCCACTGCGGCAAGTACATTCAACCACGAATTATCGCAGCTGGTGAACACCCGCGCGACGAATTCCCGGTCAGAAAGAAAACTGTCGGTTGCTCCCACGCAAACTCAAGCGCCTCGTCGCTGCTTGCATTGGAGTCACTAAAATTTTGTCCAGTTGATTGTAAAACATCACTTCAGATGTAGCAACTGTCTCAGTGTGCAGGACTAGGGGGTATTGGAGATGAGGCGTTTAAATTTGGTGGGAAATATGTTCCCTAGGGCATTTAAGGGTTAAGTAAAGGCGCGCGTCGTCCAACCCTGCACAACAAAAGGGGCAGCCTATTGCGCTGTCCAGGATCTTCGTATCGCGACTGCCCAGAAATCTGGACGCACCACATGCTGTTTTCCCGGCTCCTATACTCGGATGCCCTGCCTGACGCACCTGGGTGATTAACTTTTCCTCAGTCCGCGGGTATGTCAGGATTATCTCGGGAGCGCTTGCAATTAGCACGGGATTGAGAGAGACGGGAGACGGACGTGGCACGGCAAACAGACTTTATCACATAAAAAATGACAAAGGGAAAACACACAAATTCACGCGAAGTCAAACATACACACAATGATATGCTATACATAAACCGGAACTAACTTTGATCCAACTTAGGGTCAATCCTAGCTCTAGCCAGCCATATAGCCAATATGGCTTCTCTCTGTCTACCGTCGTCGTGCGGTCGCGCCCTAATCGAACGATCGTGATGCCCGCTCGGTGCTACTGATTCACGGTCCCGTCGCAGCAGTACTCAGAGACGTGTCCCGGTCGTCGACGTCGGTCCGCATCAGTGCTCCTTGCATCCCTCGCTCGTACTCCGGTCGCCGCCGAACTTGCGTGGTTAGGTCTAGTTCCTTGTCACCCGATCCAACCGAACCTGGCTCTCGGGGGATTGTCGGTTGAAGGCCTGCCGTCGGGTCAAGAAGTGGAAGTGCTGCTGGTGCGTCGGAATCTGCTGTGGCGAGACGGCTGCAAGCCCCGGAAGCCTCGCTGGTCGCATACCCAAGTCGCCGGCCGCTTCCCAAGCCGCCCGCTGCCTTCGGAAACCGAACTACTGTTGTCCGCCGCGAGTGCGACGCTGCCTTCCTGCGACCTCTTCTTACGGCGCTCCACCGAACAATGCCGTCCCTTTCCTCTCGGCTCTTCGACCACGGCTCGGGTCGCGTGCCACGCGCCCTTCACCGACTAATCGCGTGCGTGGACGTGGCAGCGGAGCACCCCATCGGGCACTTTTCCGTGGCTCCGCACACCATCGCCACTCGCACACCTTCGGCACGTGCCTCGTGCGCCCCCTTACTCATCAAAGGGTACTCATATGGGTACATTTCAAAAACGCGCTCTGTGCTCCTATATTTGAAGACCACTTGACGACAATTCATGTTTCTTCAAACGGAAGCATCAGTAAACAAAATGTCTATGACATGGCGTCTTAAGCCCATCTACGCGCTAGCAGTAAAATTAAGTATCGTGGCGTCACGCGAGGGTAGCGCGTGCAAGCGAACTTGTGAGATTAAACATGTCTTAAAGGAGCAGTGATATCACATTTCAAACTCGAGATGTGGCGTTCAATCGATTGGTTGGTATACATGAGTTTTTAGTGAAGTATGAATTGCGTCTGTTACGAAGAAGTTATTCTATATCGAGCGCAAAGAGCGTGCAAATGCTCAACGGCGCGTTCATGCCATGCAACATCGACACTATTTTGACGTGTTCAGCTAGCTCCTCGGCCACGCCTCAGGGTGCTGAGTGAAGATGCGCGAGCAACGCTGACATCGACAAGTTTAGTGTCGTCATCGTGGTGCCTACTTGTGGTACCGCCTGGCGGCGACGCCAGGCTGCCTGGCAACGACATCGCTTGTTTCGTTTTGCTTGCTTCGTGCAGCGCGTTCGTGTGAATCCTGCGTTTTCGTTGTGCCGCTTCGGGGGGATCTGTCGCGGAGTCATGAGCGCGAATGTGATTATTCGAAGCTCCTATCTCCATCGCATTACGTGCCAGCATGCCGTGGAACCGTTGTGCGCTGCAATCGTGCTCTTCAAATAAGAGATAAAGCAAAAAGTTTGCTGCAACATTGCGAAACGCATCTCCCACAACGCGCTCACGGAATAAAAATGCCAGACCTCCACGTTCCACTTTTTTTCTTGTCGTGTTTCAGTGTGTGAGCAGTATACACTACAATTGACACACATGGCGACATTCGCTAACTGACCAGTTATTACGACATATTGGTTATGCTTAGGTAGACGCAAACACGATACTAACCGATCAGAGTGCACCATTACAGAACGCATGGTTCAGAGAAATATCATTTCAAACAAGTAACACGCACGCAGCGTTCATATACGTAGTTGTGACATGTCTGCCAGCCCGCATGGCCCAAGTGTGCGTCTCCAGCTGCCTCTTCGTAGCTGCTCGGTCCGGCGTCGATATCAGAATCACTACTCTGAAGAGTATCGAACCGTATGATTCGCCAAGTCGCGAATCGCAGCGATTCCATATTCCTCAGTGTTTTCATCGTCGCTTGTGGACGCTCTTCACGGCGGCGACGACGATGGGGGTGGCGAAGACATGCCCACGGCCGCTGGAATCCAGCGGCCGTGACATGTCTATACACGTGCGCGCTGAGCAGACGAAACGTCAGCTGAAACTCTCGTCACCATTTGGTGTGGCCACGTGATCAGATGGGGCGTGACCGTGGCAGGTGACTGCTTGGAAGCGTTCGCAGCGCTGAAAATTGGCGGGCTTTGCTCCCGTTTTGAATCGCGTTTGATACTGGTCATAGTAATCATTTTTACACATATTAATTCGTCCCTGTGTTGCATTATCAGTACCGAATCGTAACTAGGGGACGTTGACGCAAAAAACGCGACATGCGTAAAGTTGATGTCACTGCTCCTTTAATTAACCAAATACTACATATATATTACTAAGCAGTGAGTATCAATGATCACCATAGACTAGAGCAGGCGCATGAAATTTTCGGACTTGTTGCTTTACGTTGCCTCTGAGATAGCGTAGCTATTTTACAAATGTACGGAATTGCGTACATCAGGTCATAGCATTGAAAATACATTGAATTTCGTTTTGCGTTCCAGGTAGATTTTCCAGTGACCTTGAAATACGACAGCTACTCTTTCATAGTGGTATTGACTTGTCGGATGAAGGCGACCTTTTGGACGTGCTGCGCAGCACCAGTGAATGGTCAGCTAGCAGCCGTGATGATGAGGATGGGGATAATGATACACCAGCGAGCTTCCAAGTTCAACGTTGTGGCTCACTTTTGAAAGAGGGAGATTCGGCCCAATTGGAAAGGGGTAGAACACATGCGAGTGCGTGTACATCAAAGGAGGAGAAAAAAAAGCAGATATATTGCAGCCCCATTGCATCAAAGCATGCAGCAAGAATACGGGTCGTGTGGATCTTGCGGACGCGTGCGTGCCCTAATTCAGGACAAATATCCCTAAAATGAAGAGGAGCATCAGGGTATTTGCCCTATTTCTGGACCTAGAGCTGTTAAGTGCAACGATCCAATTGCAGGAGTGACTGGAAACTTGTGGATGCTGCAGCAAAAAACTTTCTCGACCAATTGACGCTTAAGAACAGATTGGAGGAAACGACAATTCGCACACACGAATTCGAATTTGAACATTCTGCTCTACTGCAGTAGAGCAGAATGTTCAAATCGGCGAGTCTCTCTCTGCCTTAAAACGCCGCAAGGCGTTTTTATTACCACCTAATGGGACCGATTCGTCATGCAGGGACATTTTTCAGGGCGTGTCCCACCCCCCCCCCCTCTCTACCCCCCGAGTTTCAGATAATATGCCGCAATGAAGATAACAGCGCAAAAACGTACGTAAACGCACTAAATGTAAGATGTTTCTTTGCCTTCTGAAAAACGGCTTTCTTGATTTTTACTCACCTTGGGCCATATGTACCGAAATGGGTACATTTTTTTTAGATGCGAAGCATCTTATGCTCGGGGCTCTGTCCGTCCCTCCCGCGTCCCCCCGTCCTCCGTCCCGCGTCCCCCCGTCCGGCGTCCCCCCGTCCCGCGTCCGGCCACTGTCATGAAGTAGGGAAGTACCCATTATGCGAACCAGAACACTGTAGTAATATGAAGGCCGTCAACCCTAACACAGTCATCAGAGTCATGACCGAGAGCACAGAGAGGCTGCTTAGCAATGGCTAGGCAGGTGGTGTCTGTCGCCCCGGATGACCCCATTCCTTAATCTTGCTTGCATGTGTTTGGAGGGGGCTTAGTCCGTCCCTCCTTCTCGCGTCCCACACCGCCACAGCGCATGAGCGTCCCCCCCCCCCCTTTCTCTCCTAAGCTCACCTCCTTTGTCTCCTCTAGGAATCATCTACTCTACGGAGCGGCCCCCACGTCCCGCAAGCCCCACAGCGCATGCGCGTCCCCTCCCCTGTGCTCTCCTACGCTCACCCCCCTTCCTCTACTCTAGGAATCATCTACTCTACGGAGCGGCGCATGCGCGTCCTCTCCCCCCTCTTTCCTCTTGGAATCATCTACTCTACGGAGCGGCGCATGCGCGTCCTCTCCCCCCTTTCTCCTCTTGGAATCATCTACTCTACGGAGCGGCTCACTCGTCCCACACCCCCCACAGCGCATGCACGTCCCCTCCCCCCTCTCTCTCCTCTAGGAATCCTCTACGGAGCGGCGCGAACGACAGGTGGTGTGACAGCTACATACTCCGCTGGGGGCGTCACGGTAGTTCCGTGGTATGAAAATGACGGAGCGCGCGCGCCTCATTCTCTCTCCTGCGCAGCGCCGCGATCAGCGCCCGGACCACTGCCGTGAATTGAGAGCGGCGACGTTCCTCCCGCTCAAGCTAATTATCTCCTCGCTGCTTCGCATCCACACATGGTTCCCTTTAGCGGGAGATGGTGAATTTTTTCTCCTCTGAAAGTGCAGTTCTCTTTTTTTTCTGCACATAATCGTTTCGTGACCCCAAGTGCTCAAAATAAAAAGTTTATATGAATTCACCATGCCTTATTTTTCTGAGGTCTAAAGGTGTTAAGCTGGCTTTGTATGGAAGCCGTACACAAAGTAATTTTTAAATGCGAAGCATTTTTTTTCGTACTGTAAGCACTTCTGCGTTTCTATCTACGTAGCTATCTATCTATCTATCTATCTGTCTATCTATATATCTATCTATTGATCTATCTATCTACCTATCCGCCTACGTCTGGGTGTTCTCGTGATCGCCTCCCTAACTTGGGGTAGACCAAAATTTCTATGGGAGTAGCTTGATGTGGGCGAGTTGGTGTAACATACTGGAAGATATAACGTTGCGCAGACAACACGACGACGAAAAAGGAACACTTACAACAGACTGGCGCAAACTAACAACTGAAGTTTATTTCAGGAAACACTAATACTTATACATGTAACAATCAAACGTCATCATCAACACGTGCTCAAGCTCTATCACGACATGAAGGTGATTTGTTTTTCTTGGAGTGCTACTGACGCCCAACTAATGCAATTGTCCCCTGCGCGCGCAATGTAAAACGCCTCGAGGATCTCCCTCTCTAATCTATCGCCGGATCGTCCCAAGAATCTTGTCCGATTAAGAATTGGACGGCAGTTGCAGCGCTTACAGTGTTCTGCCATATGCCCGCCCGCGTTGTTGTTTACAGTCCAGTGGTGCTCCCGCGCCCTCTCATTGTAGCACCGCCCTGTCTGACCTATATATACTTTGTTGCATGTTAGCGGCACTTCATAGACGACATCCTTTTTGCATTGCGTGTACTGTACCGCGTGTTTCTTGGTGCAGGCGTCCAGTCTGACTTTGTTGATCATCGAACAAATCTTGGACAATTTGCACGGTGCACTGAAAACGAGATTCACATCATGTCTTTGAGCAACACTCTTCAAATTGTGCAAAACCTTGTGCCAATAAGGGATAACATGCACCCTCCTCTTATCGGCTACTCTTTCTTCGCTACCCGCGTGCCTTTCCTTTTTGAGCTTTTGAAGAAGCTTCTCGCATACGCTGGAAACCAAAAATGATCCGGCTTGTGTCAGCCTGGTTACCTGATTCTGAAAGCTAATCTCTAATCTGTGATCGCAGGACTTACTTAGTGCTTCCTTTAAGCACGTCATCGCGATACCCCTCTTGACTAACTTAGAATGCGCACTGTCATATGAAATCAGCCGCTTCGTCGCCCGTGGCCTGTACTCCCAGCACACATGCGTGTTCATCAAAGTGAGCTTTAAATCTAGGAAGCGAATGCAATCATCACTAGGCCTCTCGCACGTGAATTTTAGGGCCTGCGAAGCGCTTCTAAAGGTGTCTATTATTGCTTCTACTGTGCGCTCCAGCACTGGACTGGCAACTTCATTAACAACCACGAGGTAATCATCCACGTACCTGAGGACCGTTACCGCGTGTGACTGCACAAGAACGCTGTTTACACGTTTGTCAAAGTTACTAAGATACAGGTCAGACAGAATTGGAGCGAGCGAGGACCCAATGCAGACACCCTTGCGCTGTAGAAACAGCTGACCTTCGTAACTAACAACAGTGGACTGAAGGTAAAATTCTAACAGTTCTAGGAACGTATCACTATTCACTCCAGTAGCACAGGTGAACTTTAACTCCCCGACGTCCTCAATCTTCCTCAATCTCGACATCCTCAATCAATGGGAGGGTAACAGGTATTTACGAATATGTCTGGTTGGTCATGACATAAATTACGTGAAAATCCTGTAGCGTACGTCGTCAAACCCATTCCTGCAGACACGTGTGGCACATACCCGTATAGCACGGGCCGCGGTATGCGGGTATGCGCCACTAGTGTTTGACAATTTATATCTACCCAGGAACCGCGAGGACAGACAGAAGTTTAAATGCGAGAGCGTTAAGCAAAACTGACGCCGGCAGCGTTGGTGCGAGGAATGCCAATAAATAAATATCACGTTCCCAGCAGGAATCGAACCCAAGCAATCTGCGTGGCAATGAAGTATTCTACCACAGAGCCACGCCAGGTCTCGGGACTGCTTTGGAAAAAGACTATGCAGGCGTAGTGTTGGTCAACCGTCAATTGTGCTTGCAGCGCTGGCTATCTAATTTCATAAACATTACATATATACTCCTGTGAGGCAGTCGTCATGTGGGGTTAACGTCATTTGTATACTTATGCGCCATTCACTGTAGTTCGTCTACGAAGCACTATTCGGGGTACCATTCTCGCAACCACAAGTGCTACATACCAGGTTACGGCTTATGGTGTCGGTACTACCCATGCTTCTGTGGGCATAGTTACGCAGTAGTAAACAACTGGTGATATGAAACTTATGAGACTGTTCTGCATATGTCTGTGCGTAAAACATTCGTACGTATATTTACCCACGATAAAAGCCACATACTACTTGAGTAGTTCCGTGAGAGGGCGTCCAAGGTCAGCGAAATTGCCCACAAATCTGAAAATAGAAGCACATGTCTGCAAAAGTTCGAACGTCGTTAGAACACAACAGAACAAGAATTTTTTTTTTTTACTTTGCGAACGTTCTCTGGTCCGGGACGACCACCAGAGAAATCAAATCAAACTTTTTTTATACTGTACACACTGATAACAAACACCCCGATCAATCAAGCGCGTAAACAAGGACAAAGGGAGGTGACAACACAAGCGCTTCTAGTCGACAACACAATTCATTTCTAGTACATCGGACTCGCTTTTTGCAAAGCGCTTGTGTTGTCGTCACCTCCCTTTGTCCTTGTTTACGCGCGCTTGAGTGATCGGGATGGAAAACGAACTTTCCCAAAAATCAGTGCTCCTTGATAACAAACTCTTGTCGCACCTGTAGCCAAAGGCTAGTTGTAGGTCTGATAAGAAAGAATAGTTAGAACATCCTAGCGCAGCAGGGATGACAAAGAAAGAACAGCAGTTGTAGCATTTTCAATCAACAAAAATGTCAATATTGATTTCTCAATCAATTGTAAGTAATTAAGAGAACCAATAACTAACATACGTCGGAGTCCGAAAGAACAAGGTGGGAGCTACGTACAGATACGTTGAAAGGGTATAGTGATATGTACAAACATATCTGTCAAACCTTAATTACTAGGCAATAGATGTCTATTAACTGCAAAATGCGTGCATAGTGTGTAAATGAGCAAAATGGGTGAAATGCGGCTTTTTGTTGCCAGGGAAGTTCACAGAGTTAATAATTACCGCTAGGAGCCGGTGCCAAATCTTAATTTTTGTGAACCGAAACATGTGTTCGCCATAAACATTAGTACACTGCGCGAAATTAAAGTGACCAGGAGTTACATTTCTATTACTGCGCTCACATTTCCAGTAGTGCGCATCGACAAGGTGTCCGAGGACAGTGAGTTGACAGAGACAACAGTGGCATTTCGATGAGTTGAGCTGCAGTCATGCATTGCGGAAGACAAAAAGAATGGCCGAGAGGCGCTCGATGTGTGCCTCAAAAGTCGGCGAAAAGACACTGATGTCATCGAGGTCGCACAAGCAGATTAACCACTGAAAACCTTGAAGGAGAGCGTGCATCATTCAATCAAACGTCGCTAGGACGTTGCATAACCCGATAGTCATCACTCTAAATTGATAAAGGCTATCAGGTGTAATAAATGCGGCCTTTTTATTGTTCATTTCATCAACTGCAATCTACGAGCACCCTGAACGAAGGCGTATCAAGGGAAAATACTTTGCACCACTGAGACAGTCAAATGCGTCAACTATCGCTGGCGCGGGGTACACGTCATATCTTGGCAAACGACACAGAAGCGCCAGTTATCCTTCTTTCCGACTAGCGCAACAGGGGAAGCCCAAGGTCTTGAAGACGGTTCAGTGATGTTTCGGTACCGAATCTTGTCGGCTTGTTTCTGTATTACTTGGCGCTCAGTAGAGGAAACACGCTAGGGTCTTTCGAGTATCGGGTTTGCATCGCCGGTGTTGATTCAATGCTTTACAATGGTTGTCTGGCCGATGGTCGGTCAATGATGTCAAATATGTCCTGATACAACGCGAGAAGCACATGAATGGCGTGCACATGTGCAGCTGAGAAGTCAGGGGAGATCATTTTCTTCATGCTTTCTATTGTACTTTTTATGTATACTGTCAAGAGGCGTTCTGGGTGACGAAGTTCTCAGGCGGTAGAGCCGGGCAACGAGAGGTGACACACGAATTACACCGAAACGAAGCCTTTATGACAAAACCGTCGTCGTTCTCTCTTTTCAAGCCAACTCCCCACTACCCATTATTTCCAGTACAACTATCTCCCCCCAGGGCAAAATAAGCCGTCCCGGCTACCCAGGGGCACGATAGCACAGGCGGGTCATAGTATCGCTTTAAACGTTCTACATGCACAATTTCGCTGTTTCGACGGCGCATATCCGAAGGTAGTTCACGGGGCCCGATAAAGTAGTTAACGGGAGATGTTTGATTCACTACACGGTAGGGACCCTGGTACTTTGAGACGAGTTTGGGTGACAAGCTAGGTGTTACAGCAGGCACCCAAAGCCACACAAGCGAGCCAGAAATATAGGATGCAGGCGGGACGGTAGGATCACGGTGGTGTTTCTGGCGCTGCTGGTCCTCTGACGTTAACAGACGGGAAAGCTTTCGACACTCTTCTGCGTGGGCAGCAGCCTCGGACAGGGTAGTAGATTCCGAAGCATCAGGGCTATATGGAAGGATGGTATCCATTGTGGATGATGGTTCGCGCCCGTAAAGTAGGAAGAAGGAGGAAAACCCCGTGGTGGCCTGCGTGGAGGTATTGTAAGCATATGTGACAAATGGGAGAACATGGTCCCAATTGCAATGGTCAGATGCGACGTACATGGCCATCATATCACCAAGAGTGCGATTGAAGAACTCAGTCAGCCCATTAGTCTGCTGGTGTTAGGCAGTTGTGGTGCGGTGAATGGTTCGACAATCTTTGAGGAGAGATTCTACTACATCGGAGAGAAATGCACGGCCTCTGTCACTGAGCAGTTCCCTTGGTGCCCCATGGCGAAGTATGATGTAGCGCACAAGAAACAAGGCAACATCACGCGCAGAGGCGCTGGGCAAGGGAGACGTTTCCGCATAACGCGTGAGATGGTCGATGGCCACAATCACCCAGCGGTTGCCATCTGATGTGCATGGTAGAGGGCCATAGAGATCGATGCCAACGCGATCAAATGCACGTCCAGGGCAAGGCAGAGGTTGCAGCGGGGCAGCTGAACGACGAGGAGGATCTTTGCGGCGTTGACATGCGACGCAGGAGCGTACTTAATGAGGGACAAATCGGTACATCCCACGCCAGTAATAACGAAGTCGGAGGCGTGTGTAAGTTTTGAGTACACCTGCATGTGCGCACTGTGGATCATCGTGAAACGCCGCACAGAGATCCGAACGGAGATGCCGAGGGATCGCAAGTAACCATTGACGGCCGTCCGGCAGCTAGTTACGACGATACAGTAGCCCAGCGCGAACGGCGAAGTGGTGAGCTTGGCGACGTAATGCACGGCTGGCAGGGCGTGCCGATGGAAGTTGTAGGGAACCGAGCAAAGAAGCAATCCAAGGGTCCCTCGTCTGCTCCAAAAGCATGTTCGTGGCAGAGAGGGACGACTGCGGTAATGACAAGTTAGGGGAATTAATCTCGCTATTGAGTGGGGAGCGAGACAAGGCGTCTTCGTCGGAGTGTTTTCTGCCGGAACTCTTGCAGTGGAAGCGCCCATCGAGCTAGACGACCGGAAGGTTCCTTTAAAGAAGAAAGCCAGCACAGGGAATGGTGGTCAGTTATCACGTCGAATGGGCGGCCACAGAGGTAAGGTCGAAATTTAGTTATGGCCCAAATTATAGCCAAGCATTCCTTTTCTGTGACTGAATAGTTCGTTTCAGCCTTCGTCAGTGCGCGACTGGCAAAAGCAACGACGTACTCTTCGAAGCCAGGCTTTCGTTGGGCAAGAACAGCTCCAAGGCCGACACCGCTGGCGTCCGTGTGACCTTCTGTAGGAGCACTTGGGTCGAAATGCCGTAGGATCGGAGGAGAGGTCAGGAGACGACGCAGCGTTGTAAACGCGGCATCGCAATTCGGTGACCAGGGTGAAAGGTTGTGGTCAGCGCGAAGAAGCTGTGTCAAAGGGTCTATGATTGCCGCGAAGTTCCGGATGAACCGGCGAAAGTACGAGCATAAGCCGATAAAGCTACTCAGTTCTTTTACGGCCTTGGGTCGTGGGAACTCAGCGACAGCTTGTAGTTTCGACGGATCAGGGAGCACACCATCCTTTGACACGATATGGCCGACAATGACTAGCTGCCGAGCGGCAAAGCGACACTTCTTCAAGTTGAGCTGAAGGCCGGCGTTGGCGATGCATGTCAGGACGCGTTCGAGTCGAAGCAGGTGGGATGGAAAGTCCGATGAAAATATGACAATGTCGTCGGGATAACAAAGGCAGACCTGCCACTTGAGTCCGCGCAATATGTTATCCATCATTCTTTCAAATGTTGCAGGCGCATTTCACAGGCCTAATGGCATGACCGTGAACTCATAGAGACCGTCAGGGGTGATGAAGGCAGTCTTTGGGCGGTCTGCCTCAGCCACTGGAACCTGCCAGTATCCGGACCGTAAGTCGATAGACGAGTAGAATTCAGCGCCTGGAGGCAGTCTAGTGCGTCGTCAATGCGTGGGAGAGGATAAACATCCTTACGAGTTATCTTGTTGAGTCGACGATAGTCTACACAAAACCGAATGGTGCCATCCTTCTTCACCAGCACTACAGGAGAGGCCCAGGGACTGTGCGAAGGTTGTATGACGCCGCGTTTGAGCATGTCTCCTACGGGCTCGTCGATGACGCGGCGCTCCGTGGCGGACACACGATATGGCCGTGGCGCAATGGCGCGTGGTCTGCGGTGTCGACATGGTACACAACACTAGAAGTGCGGCCTAAACGAGCTTGTTGTAGGTCGAATGATGTACGAAATCGGTTCAGGAGGTCGACAATCTGGGCGTGCAGACTCGACGTGAGGTTGGGGTCGATGCACCGTGAAAATGTCATTTCAAGAGACGGCTCTGCAGGAGGAGCGTCAACCTGTACAGAAGCCGGGTTGTCAGGCACATTGTAGACATAGGTTGGGTCAAGTTCGTCAGCTTAACCGATGCACTCATCGTGGTGCCAACGTAGCAGGATAAGAAATCTTGTTCACAATATAAAGTGCGCTGACACCCTGCCGAACGTCAAGAAGGGCAAAAGTAAACAAGAAGGGATGACGGCGAGTAGCAAGCTTCGACGGCGTGAAAAGTACTGTGGAGTCCGAAAATGCAACGCAGGATACAGGTACAAGGGTGGAAGAGTAAGTAGGACCGGCGGTGTCGGTGGTGACTACACTCGACCACAGGTGTCAGATGAATCTTCGAAAATGAGGTCGCTGAATGAAGACAGTGAAAGTTCGGCACGGGCGAAATCGATAACAGCATCGTGAGAAGACAGGAAGTTCCATCCTAAAATCATGGCATGAGAGCAGCGAGGCAGAACGACAAACTCAATGAGGTACAGTGCGTCGTCTATCAAAACACGGATGGTGCACGCTCCCAAGGGGTCAATAGGCTCGGCGCTTGCTGTACGTAGCGAAAGCGCAGAACACGGCGTCACGACTTTTCTGTGCTTAAGACGAAGCTGGTCGGAAAACACTCGCACCGCTGCTTCCGTACCGACAAGCGCGTTAATGGCAACACCTTCGGCATAGACTACAACAACGTTGGCAGGGGGATAAATGAGGCCTTGAGCAGTTCGCTGAAATCGCAGTTCTTGCCTCGGGAACTGCGTTCTTCAGTTTTCCTCGTGGGCAGCTTCAGATCGGCGGATGAGTGGAGACGGAGAACGTCAACGAGGAGATTGAGACCGACGGGTAGTGTAGCCTGGGGATGCAGAAGACGCGTCGTCGAGATGTGGACCGGGAGGAGCAGGACGGAAGGTGTAGTCCGGACCAGTGCTTTGTGCCCGTGCATAGTCGGAATACCAAACGCGGCGGCGGCAATATCGTGCTACATGGCCAGCACATCCGCACGAGAAACAGATGGGCCGGTTGTCCTGGGTGCGCCACGGATTAAAAGCAGGGCCGCAGATTCAGCGAAATATGGCCGAGCCGGGCGAAGCGGCTGCGGTGGCGGACCATAGTTTCTCGTCGGCGTATAGTGTGCGGTCGTGGTTAAAGGTGAAGAGAAGGTGGACGTAGGCGCGTACTGCACAGCCGGAGACGGTGGCCTCGGCTTGGCGAGTGAGGCAGCCTATGTAAGTGGAACTGTCGCTGGAGCCGGCTGATGAGCAAGTGGAACGATATCAGCGACTTGTTCGTGTATCACCTGACGGATCTCGGGCGTCAGGAGCGATTCAGATGCTTGGGCGGTGGGCAAAATAGACAGCTGGCGTGCGACTTCTTCCAGAACACATTGTTTGATTTGATCGAGGAATGATGAATCGGAAGTAGCTGCACATGAATTGTTGGTTAGAGCCCAAAGCGCGCCCTCCGGAATTAGAGCTCGGCGTGCGGAAAGCCGTTGTTTGCGCAGTTCTTCGTAGCTGTGGCAAGGAGTGATCACTTCGTTGACTGTCTGAAAGTTTTTCGCCAAGAGCATTTGGAAAGCGTCGTCCTCTATGCCTTTCATGATGTTCTTAATCTTCTCGTCTTCGGTCATGGACGGGTTGATGCGCCTGCAAATTTCAACTACATCTTCTATGTAGCTGGTGAAGTTTTCACCTTTTTGTTGAGCACGACTGCGCAGCTGTTGCTCAGCCCGAAGCTTGCGGATGGCGGGACGACCGAATACTTCTTGTAGTCTTGCTTTGAATGACGCCCAGGTCGTAAACTCTGATTCATAGTTGTGGAACCAAATGTTGGCGACTCCAGAGAGGTAGAAGCTGACGAGGCTGAGCTTATCAGCTTCATTGCATTTGTTAGAGACAATGACTTTGTTATACAACTATAACCAATAGTCCACGTCTTGATCTTCAGCGCCACTGAAGATGGGAGGATCCCGCTGACGTGGCGTACCTGAACAGACGACTGCAGGTGACGCCTGGGGAATAATGCTCTGCCCAGCGTCGTCGGGCATGGTTGGCACGGGTGGGATCGTCCGGTTTCGGAGTTGCACGTCTGGAAATACCCAGCACCTCCACCAAATGTCAAGAGGCGTTCTGGGTGACTAAGTTCTCAGGCGGTAGAGCCGGGCAACGAGAGGTGACACACGAACAACACCGAAACGAAGCGTTTATGACAAAACCGTCGCCGTTCTCTCTTTTCAAGCCAACTCCCCACTACCCATAATTTCCAGTACAATACATTGAACAATACTGCTGGTCCCATTCTAAATCCTTGCAGGAGGAACATATATTAAGTATCACACACAAAAAGTCATAAAGCAGTTCGGCCCAAATTAGGACTGGTAGGCGATGGTTTCGAGTTCCTAACCGATACGTGAGCACCAGTGTCGATGAGTGGTATTACAGGTGAACCGTCGACATCTACTTTGATCTGGTTGCTGTGTCCAGGTAGTGTAAACAAAAGTTTCGGGTCTGGTCGTCAAGGCAGGCTCACCTCTAGGAGCTGTGCCCTTTGGCTTTTCGAGGAGTGGCGGGAGTAGGAAGGTGAAGGAGAGCAACGACGGACAGGTGAGCGGGGCAGGCGATATCACGGCGAAAGGGAGTAGTTTGGTCATGCGGACTATGAGGCTGTAGCAGCGTCGTCTTCAAGGTGCACGTGCAGGCGGCAACTACCGGGAGAGGTCGGATGCTGGAGTACCTTGGCCAAAGCTGTGAATTCCAGCAACTGCGGCCATCGCGGGAAATGTCGCCGACTCCTCCACAGCAGAATCAGATAGGCCTCTCATCGGAGGTTCGCCATTCCGCCGAGTTCCAGTAAGGAGGAGAGGCGTACGAGTTACAGGGCAGATCAGTCTCAAGGCCGAGCAGGTAGAACGGCTGGACGGTAACCGGATCTGTTCACTGAGCAGAGCTTCTGGAGTCCCGCGTTAGCAAGCTGCTCGTGTACAAGTCTGGATGAGGGATCAAGGCGGTGATGCGGGCCAGTTCGTTTGAGCCACAGCGCCCGTCCTGTGTATGTGTTCTTTGCTTTTGTCTGCGTCTGGGCTTTTTGCGCTACAAATTTGACTACTGGATGAGAGAAATCGTATGCGAATCGTTGGGGCCACGAGTCAGCACAGGCACTGGAAATGCAGCTCCAACTTCACGACGCGCAAGGCGCCAAATATTCTCCGATGCAGCAGGAGAAGGTGGTGAACGGATCTCCTCGCAAGTAGACATTGCAGCCGTGTTGGGAAGACGTAAAAAATGAGACGTAATTCAGCGACTTTTGACTTCTTCAAAGCGGCCGCATTCATTAATGATGACGTCTTCGGTCGACGAGTTTCTGAATAATAAAAGAGTGGAAGCATCATGCACGATTTCTTTGAAGATATGCGTGACCCCTTCAGCTTCGCACATCTTGTCTTCAGCCTTGCGGCAGAGCGCGGGCCCGTCCTGAAATACGTGATGTGAGAGTCGGTGCAGGTCTGAATTCGACACGCGAGTTCTTTCTGTGCAGTACGACGAAATCCAATGAGTTTGCCAAACAGATCAATGAGTTTTTGATTGCACACGTCCCAGCTCGTTATTTCGTACTCATGGTTTTAAAACCATAGTTTTGCCGTTCCCTCCAAGTAAGAGAATAGTCACCAGCATAAGTGTCGGCTTTCCGTTGCACAGGGCACTCACCAGTTCGTATAGCTGAAGTCAGTCTTCGACAAGAGTATTGTCGGTGCCGGAAAAAAGGTACCTGGGTCACGCCGCTGTGTGAGGATGACGGTGCGGTGTGGCGGCTGTTTGCTGCGCGGGTGGCTGTGGCGCGGTGGTTGTGGTTGCGTTGGTCATGGTGCGATCGGTAGAGGCACGGCTTACGAAGCATCTAAGGCATCTTAGTCGTCGTCGTGAGCAGACATCGCAAAGACAGTCAAGAAGCGGCCGCTCCAGAAACGTCGTGAATGCTGGGAAAAACCCTCAGTCTCCAACAAAATGTTACGGGAAGAGATGTGGCGGATTGTATTTACAAGGTATATACAGAAGCGTACTCACAGCCAGACATAGACGAGGGACACCAGTATGCGCGACACCAGGGAAGTTGCCTTCTTTGTTGGCGTCAGGCTTGCTGCTCCCCGTCCGTTGTACAAGCAAGGAAGACGTAGGCTTCAAGTCCAAACAATCGACAAAAATTCATTAAACTATGCGCTGCATACGGCAGGTTCGGCCCAGTGACTCCAGGCGATTCTGATTTACGGGCAGCAGCAGTCGTCCAGCGCGGTTGGCAGCATCCGTCCATCGCAGCAAGGCACCTGTCCCTTGGGCAGCGCGCAGGCTGCCGGCTTTAAAGAGCGCACCGCCACTGCGCAACACGTGGCGCTACTTTTGTATAGCCGGTGTGCGTGGTTCCCATACATCTCCCCCTCAAAAAGGTGGTGTGGGAATCGAAGGACGGTTCAGAATGCCGTACCGCAGGGACCCTAAAGCGTAGTGACGGAAAACAAAAATTATAAACTTTGTCCCTCGCGCCACCAACAAAAATATATGGGTCCTGCGCACAACGACGTGGAGAACAGAACATCAGTGTACTTTGGGGAGAAAAAAAAACAAGCACAGGTGAAGAAAATGCTGTCATATTTCCAAACCCTCTTTTTTTATCGAGGACGCAGGTTATACTATTTGCGTGACGGTGGCAGTGACTTGGTGGCCAAGCTCTGTTGAGGAATGTCGCGATCCCGAGCAGCTGCATCTTGTCGAGCACACAAAAGTTTTAGATCGGAGACATGAATAGGACCACACACTTTAAGAGTCAAGCAGTCTGTGAATGAATACGAAAGCCTAGATTTTTGGGTGACTTTATATGGTCCGTCCCACCTGTTAGCTAGGGAAGCTGCAAACCCTTTCGAGGCGTCTTTGAGGGCGTGTGTCTGTTTGAACACCAGGTCCCCAACCTGAAAGCTTATGTTCTACCGACACTTATCATATGGCCTTGCCTGTTTCATGCGCCATACATCGAGGTGCTATCTGGCTTGTTGTACAGCGTCAGCCAGCCCATGCCACAGGTCACCTGCAAACTTTGCATCAGGTCTCGGATAAGCGTTCCTACATGCCCAAGCACTGTCCTGCGGAAAACTCAATTCCTTGCCCAGGTGAAGTTGCCCAGGAGTGAACCCTTATGAGCGATTCACGCTCGTTCTAGTCCCAAACCCTATTTCTGCAAGCTTCAGATCCCAGTCTTTCTGACGCTCAGTACGCTGGACAAGGATAGATATAACATTACGGTTTACCCTTTCCGTGATGTTGGCTTGCGGGTGATAGAAAGACGTGCGCTTTTGACGAATTGCCAGGACGTCACAGGAATCGGTGAACACCTCGCTGGTAAAGTGCGTCGCGTTGTCCGTTATCAGCCGTGCAGGGAATCCGAACTTCGTGAAGGTTTCGAGATGACAGTCCCACACTTTCCGCGAAGTGAGTTTGCGCAAAGGAAACAATTCGGCCCATTTCATGAAATAGTCAGTCACCACAAAGAGATACTTGTTACGTCGCGGGCTCATGGAAAACGAACCCATTGCGTCACATGTTACTCTTTGCCAAGGCGACGTACTCTCAACTGACTGCATTGTTCCTTGCGGTAAACCACCACGTGGTTTCGCCTTTTGACAAACTGAACAGGAACGTGCATAGCGTAATAGATCCTGTTAACATTAACGTATGATGCAGCTTCTCGTAAGTTTTCTGTCCTGAAGAACGACCAGCTAAAGCACTGTCATGGTCATACGCAATGAAAGATTAGAAAAACTTGCGAGCAATGACAACTCGAAATCATGGTTTCACATTAACATCGTGAACCTGTGGAAAACTACCGGAACAAGATGCCTCCATCTCCGCGCAGGTAGCAGTCCGTCTCCTCGTCACTTCCTGCGTCAGCTGGATCACGAACCACCAGTTTTTCCGACACATTAGGGCAGAGGCCATCGCTCTGCTATGCTGCAAGATCTTTTTTTGGTTACCAAAGTACCCTAACGTGACTGCTTGACCACAGACGGTGTCGTGAACACACACATTCTTTCCGCCTCTACCTGGGGTTCGATAGAAGAAGGTGCACGTGAAAGTGCGTCAGCCACTGTGTTAGTGCTACCCTTCTTGTACTCAAATGACATAATAGTAGCGCTGCAAAGTAAGCGCCCATCGGGCCTATCGTCCGGAGAGATTAGGTAATCGCTGCAGCCAAGACAGCGCTTGATGATCTGTCTGCATAAGAAACCGAGTCTCATCCAAAAACATGTCGAACTTTTTTAATGCCGGAATGAGGGCCAGGCATTCCTTTGTTACCGAAGAGTTGCGTTCCCCACCGGTAAAAGTGTGGCTTACGAAAGCAACGGGCCTCGGAGTGCCTGCGCTTTCCTGGGAAAGTACTGCGCCAAAGCCATAATCGCTGGCATCGGTCTGCAACACAAACGGTTTGTTCAGATCTGGCAGCTGAAGGGAGGCGTTATTGGTAATCGCTTTCAAAAGCCTGTCGAAAACTGATTGTTGCTCACTGCTCCAGAGCAATTTCGCGCCTTTCTTCAGCTGCTGTGTTAGTGATCGAGAGTTGTCGACGCACTGTGCAATGAAATCGCGATCAAAAGCAATTGTTCCCAGAAACCTTTGCGAACTTTTAGTATATTGTGGTGGAAGAAAGTCCGCAATCGCCTGGAGCTTATTGGGGTTTCGTTTTAGCACACCATTGTTGACAAGAAATCCAAGGAGATTGATTTTGTCAGTAGCGAGCTGAAATTTTCAAGGATGATCTGCTAGACCGCCTGCCGACGTGCGCTGTAGAACCGTTTGTAAGCGTTTAAGATGCTATTGAAACGTGCGCGAAGGCACCGTCACATCATTAACATACCAAAGTGCATAATTAAACTTTAAATCACCTTTTCAATGAAGAAACAGCGCGGTAAAACACGAAGACGAAGCAAGGAACGAGCGAAGCACCACGCGAAGCGGTGACTACCAACTGAAATTTATTCGGGTGAAACAACGTGTATAAATACATACGTAGAAGCACCTCGTCACAAACAAAATAGAACAAACCAAGAAAAGTACATAGAACCAAAATGGGTAATGGGATGGTCATCATCACGTGATGCTGCGTGTGCATGGCGTAAGCGGAACAGTCATGCCAAGTTAGCCGAGAGATATGAAATTTCTTTTTAAGATAATAAGATCGATGGTGTGCTAACACAGTTTTCTTTTACATTGAGATATTAGTAAGGAATAGCTGAGCGTCTCAGCGGGCCAGAGACCCAGCGTAGGGGCCAGCAGGTCGCAAAGCAACAGGAAGAATAATAGCTGAGCGAGGCGCCGCTTGTTTCAGCGGAGTAAAGCCAGCGCAGCGCATTGCTGCGCCACCTATTGAACGAGGTTGAAGCTACTGCCGATCGAGCAGAGGCTTTGCTTGAACAACGCCTCCTCTATTTTATTAATGCCAGCCAAATGCGCCTGTTCCAGCCGTCCACCACCCTCTCCTCTAGCGCTTTCCTACTCTCTCCCATCGCCTAGCCTTCGCGTGTGCTTTCCGTTCATGGGGGAGAGCACCCGTCATGTAGTGCCTCACGACGGAAATCATATGAAGTAACATTATGTTCAGTTGTGTGCAGATCCGTGAAGCGGTGTCTTGCATCCCTCGTGTTCACTATGTTGGCGGTCACGCTAGCTCTGTAAGAGACACGGTGTTTTGAGATGGCGCGTCTCCGTTCGTGGCGCTATGCGGGCAACCAGTGGGGACGCGTCAATGCGACGCAGCAATGCATGCGCTGCCTTTAAGAGGTGCCACACGAGCGCTGTGAGGCGGCGGTGGCATTGCTTCGAGCTACAAAGAAGGAGCACGAAGGAACAAATTGGACAGACGCATGATATTGGAGAAGGAAAACGCGTCGATCGCATCTCCGTGCGAAAGCGCTCGGACGCACGAGTGACGCAAGCAGCCCTACCCTACATGTGGCGTCGCATCACGACCACTCCCTGAACTAAGGTGGACTGGCGGCTCCCATTGAGAGGCGAGCGTTTGCACTGGCATTGAAAAAACTAGCAGTTGTTTCGTGTACGAATACAACCGATGAGCGAACCTCCCTAGAAATGGGACGCACGCGGTGTTCGGCGCGGGCCAGGGTTGCCGTTGGGTAGACTTGAAAAGGAGCCAGAATTCAAGCTAAAAGTAGCCAAAGTAGCAATGTCATTTAACTTTATTGACATATTTGTAGCCAAATAGAAGAAAATGGTTTTACTACTAGAATTTTTACAAAATAAATATGAATTTGGGCATGCAAAACATAGGAATAAGACAATATTTCTTTCCATCTTGCTCTTCAAGCCACATGGGCGTTGCGGAAAAGGATTTATTTATTTATTTATTTATTTATTTATTTATTTATTTATTTATTTATTTAATACAAGGCCAAGAAGAGCAATGCTGATGAGGGTGCATAAAACACTAACAAAATGTGAACAGAATTTAATGGGTAAAAATGAACAACGAACAGGCTTCCAACAGACTAGTAAACTTCAGTTTTACAAAATAGAATGACGTCAGAGCGATAATGAAAGGGTTCAACCATAGTGCGGTGATAAAATGAGCCGGTCGTGGAGGACGCTTCGCTGGTATAGTCTATGAAATAAGGTCAAGCGGCGAAAATTTTGATGCGCTGTATAGAGAGGGAGCGGAAAGGCGGAATTTCGTAGCTCTTACGTTAAGAGTTCGGCTGTAGTCAGAAAGAAGTTCGCATTCTTCGTGTTAATAATACATTATATATATATGAGCACATATATTCATAGCAATTAAGCAACAGGTTACAAAATGTAATGCTTTTCAAGGCGTAAAGCAGAATGTTAGTGTTTCGGAAGACGAACAACCTTGCTTTTTCTGACATTTAGTTTCATAAATCATATTTTCCACCCGGTGGCGCAGCAACTATGTCCTATTAGTGAAGTTGAGTGCGTCTGTATTTGTGCAGGTTAGTTTTTCCCACAGACAGGGTGATTTTGGATCGTCCCCACCATCAAGTCAGTGGGAACGTTAAACGTTTAAGCAGTTTTTTCTTGAAGCCACAGACCTAGATTGATTACTAGATTTGGCATAATAACAGACCAGCTTCATCTTGGTGCTGATATTTGTTTTGCAGAGTGCTGCTGTGGTGCGCATGAGCCTGTTGCTGGAGCCAATGCATGCGCGCGCATTAGGTTACGCGACTAAAAAGTAGAAAACAGTGGCGGATATTTAGGGTTTCCTGTTCTTTTACTTGCATATAATAAGAAAATTGGCTCCTAAATGCGCCTAAGCAGAAGTTCAATGCAGCGAAAAAGTAGCCATGGCGCCAGCCTCAAAGTTTCGTAGCCATACAGAGTCCTAAAGTAGCCTATTTGGCGCAAAGTAGCCACCAACGGCAACCCTGGCGCGGGTGGCGTTTCTTTGTCCAGGCAACGGACCAACCACTGGGCGGACGACATGGTGAAGCGATGGTTTCGCGCGTTCACCCAGTCACCGGTTTGAGGGTAGAGGGAAGAGTCGAAGAAAGAGGGAGAGGGAGACTAATCTGCCTCCATTTTGGCATGCGTTCGTATTCTGTCGCTTTGCGCATAGTGCCGACGCCATCCGCGTTCCAGCGCTCATAAAGCTCATTTATCCTCCCACGTGAGATGGAGACGCCACAGCTGGCAGAGTGCCAGGGAGCTTCAACGGCGACGGCGGGGTGCTGGTCTAAGGAGCTTCCCTCCTAATAAAATAGAGGAGGCGTTGACTTCGAAAACGCTCGCACGCTGGTTCACTGCGCACGCTTTGCCGAGCGGACGAAAATGGGACGACATACGCGGGCGAGGGGCTCGCTCCGTAAAAACGCTGGCTATCTCAGCGTGCCGCGCATGCGCAGTTGGCGTTTCCGCTCGCTCCCTGGGCCCGCTGACCCGCTGAGCCGCTCAGCTATTACTCTCTATTATGCGCCTCTATGATTTCCCTGGTCAACTGATTACGGCTCCTGGCTATCACGTCACATTTTTCAAAATCAGGGCGACAACCACATTGCTTGCAATGTACACCTAGATGACCGCTATTGGCTCCGGATACGTTATAGTTGTGCTCACGAAGCCTGTCGTTTAAATATCGGCCTGTCTGGCCGATGTAACTTTTACCGCTTGACAAGGGAATGCGGTAGACTACGTTCTCGACACACGACACGAATGGCGACTTGTGTTGCTTGCTACAGGCGAAACCTTCCTCGGCTCGGAAGTACTGTTGACACGATGACATAATTTGGACAGTTTATTTGTCGCACTTAAAACAACACTGACATTAACCCGCTGGCCAATCCGCTTCAAGTTATGTGACACTTTATGCAAGTACAGTAAAACAGTGCATCTGCGGCCTTGCACTTTCTAACATTAGTGTTACTGTCACGTTCCGTGGTCTTACAATAGTTCACCCCTTACAAAACCTTTTGTGCTACAGAAGCCAGCACGTGAAGTGGGTAACCAGCTACTGTCACTCTAGTCACCTGGGCTTGAAAGCTATCACACTTACAGTGCCCGCAAAATGTTTTGAGTGCGTTAGACATGCACAAGCTGGCGATACTCCGTTTTATCAACTTAGAATCGGCGCTGTGAAACGAGAGGATGGGTTTCATGCTACGCGGTTCAAAACACCAACAAACGCCCTGGAAACTCCTGTCTAGCAACCTAATAGAATTGTCAAAAGGCATTTCGCAAGTTAATTCCACGGGTTTTGCACAAGAACCAAAAATACCTATTATTCTAAAGGCGGATTTCTCGAAGGAGCTTGGATTACAATCAAGACACACAAGAAAATCATCAACAAAACGGAAACTTTTGAAACACAGCAATTGGCGATACATGTGGAAATCTTGCGGTAAACGCTAGCCAGGAAAATGTCGCTGAGGATTGGCGCTATACTAGAGCCTATACTAATTCTTTGCTTTTGTACATAGGCACAGTTGACCACAAAAGTTTGCGGACCACGCGAGCGCGTGGCCAAAAGCCTCTTCGCGACACTTCCGCTACGTCAGCGGCGATCGACAGCACCGCAGCGCCCGAGACGCATCCCTCCCTTAATCTATGGCCTGTCTATTTTCTGACTGGGAACAAGTATAATTTTCGGCTTTCACTTTTCAACGCGACGTGCTTTTTGGCATCTGCGCCTACGTGCTTCTGCCTCGAGAGCTGTCTATGTGCATAACTGTTATCAGTCGCAATCTTTATCACAAAATGATACCTAGCCAACGGAACGCAGTTCGAGGCACGCCGTGGTTGCCTTGATCCTGCTATCAAAATAGATAAGTGACGGTCATAGTGCAGATAAGCGCTTCGCGTGAAAACTGCGAACTAACAATGCGCTACGCGGCAGTAGAAAATTGAACGGCCAGTGAATAACTAGAAGACGCGTTTTCGCCCTAGCGCTGCGGTCGACGGTAGATGGCGCACCGCTAGGAGGCGCGGACAGGCAGTTTGGCACGCGCTCGCGCGGTCCGCAAACTTTTGTGGTTGACTGTACATTCTTCCCATGATGAATATGGTGATTTCAAATAAAATGACAGCAGTCAAGAAAATTTGCAACTGCTAAGCTTTCATGATAATTGATGGTAGCGCAGGCTAAAGACGAAGACAAAAGAAGGCACATTCGAGACACCACAGCGCTAACTTTCAACAACTATTTTATTATTCGCTGATCCCGCTAGTATATGCACTCTCTCAACATCATACGTCACATGCGCATAGCTCTCACAACCATAAATTGTAACCTACGCGCATACATAACAACCATGACAACACTGTATCAAACGCATTTTTCATATAGTGCTTACCCAAAATCAGTTTATCACGAATACATGTAATCTAGTTCCTTATTTGACAACACGACTGACAGACTGCTCACACAAGCGTCACCAAACGCTGAAATCCTGCTGGCCTCCATTATCAACCGGGTCATCTCGCACCTGCTTCTACTCATGATGGCTGTTTCTTTAAATCTAGGTCTGCACTTACATGTGTGGCAATGAAGGGAAAGAAAACCGTCAGGAGCAACACTACTTACTTTGTTATTATGTTCGCGCAACCTATCGTTTATGCATCTACCGGTCTGTCCGATGTAGTAATTTCCCCATGTAAGAGGAATCCGGTAGACGACACACGTGGTGCATTCAACAAATTTGTTTCTATGCTTCATTTCGCATACCGTCTCTGTTGTCTTGTCTGGTCTTGTGCTTCTGCAGATGCTCACCAATTTATTAGGGGCTGAAAAAACTACATTTGTGTCACATTTTAGGTAGTTTTTTCAGCCCCTAATAAATTTTCAGCCCCTGCAGTGTTGGAGGAAGAAGCGGTCTTAGAATAACCGCTTCTTCCTCCAACACTGCAGTCACTGCTTGTTCGCTTTTGAGCGTGTCCTTTCCCAGCACCTTGCGTAATGATGCCTTCAGGGATCGGATATGGTTCGCCCAGCAGTCGCACCACCAAGGCGCACCAAGCTAAATAAACTTCCACTCTCCTCGATGCGTCAAGGGCAAAGATGCACACGGAGAGCTCTTCATGGTGTCCGGAGTGTCCCGTAAATCTGGCGATGCTGTCCAAAATGGGAGTGCGTAGTCGGAATACAGCGTTCTTGACACTCTTCTACGGGCCAAAAACATCCGGAGTGCCAGCAAGAAGGCGTTGGTAGTGATGCCACTCGTCAAATCATGGTGCGCTAACGTGGTAGTTACACGTGTTTTATAAGCCTTCAGGCCCGCATTGACGCAAATATGGAGCTCCGGACTGAGGCTCACCACTTTGTCCAGGCAGTCGTTGGGAGATGGTACGTCTTTAACGGGTGACGAAGCATGAAGCACGACTTGGAGTTGCCCAGTCAGAGATTATGCTCTTACAACTTCTTGATGTGGTCCATAATAGGTTGCCCGATCGACATTAGCATTCGCAGGTAACACTTCAGCTTGACTTCGCTCCATGCATTGCCGGATCTCTGTGTCGTATGGCTTCCGGAAACCCCCTTTTTTCGATTGACTTTTTGCAAGTTTTTGTGGACGTGTCAGCGCGGCATTACGGTTATTTGTAAACAACTGTTTCTGATCTCCCTTCCAAGTGATTCTGTGTCTCCCATTTCTCTTGTCAGTCGTTCCTTGGAAGCTCGCGATGGGCTCATGTAAGTGTGGTTCACCAGAATCTGCGATGCCCGCTGCCTCAAGCTGCTGGGCAATCAGCGGGATTGTGCCATTGTCGCTGATCGTTTCGACTTTCAGAACACAGACCACGAGGTTAGTGTCGCAGTCCAGAAAGGCTTTTTGTTGACTGGGTCCTTGTAGCGTACATCCACACTCTGTATCGATCGCTACCAGTCCTGGAACTTCTGCGCTCTTTACAATTTCTCCGGACATAACTTGCCAAAGATGGTCAGCTCCGATCAACAAGCTGAGGCCATTTTCCATCTCCGCATCTAGCTTCTTTTCGTCCGCGATGAATTTCCCTTCGAGACGCAGGTTCTGAAGGAAGTGGCTGTCAGCTTTCGGGGAAGCAATGTCGTGACAAATAACTGGGACAATTGCACGCACTATGCGGGTGTCGGAAGAGTGCTGGCTGCGCAGGGGAACTTCTACAACCTTACGTCTTTCCGCAGTACTTGGTGATGCGCAGCCAAACGTGTTCAGTGCAATCCGTGTTTCTCCCAGTACCTGCAGGTGCAACTTCCTGACGAGCTCTTCCGTGACGAAGGATCGCTGGCTGCCTCCGTCGAGAATCCCTCGGACATATATTGAGCTGTCATTTTTGACGACAAAGGCGCGAAAGGTCTGCAAGTATACTTCTCTGTCATTTATCTCGCTCCCGCTCAGTGAATCCTTGTCACACAGCATAACCGACTGTGATGACACCATTCCTACTGTGCTCCCGGAGGCGTCCACTGGTCGAGGCGTCGCTGTCATGTTCTTCCTGTAGTTAGGGTCGCACATGCTTGATGCGTGCCTCCCATGACAATTCGAGCACGTGAGTTTGACTTGGCAGGACCGTGCCTGATGACCTCGTGACGTGCATCGATAGCAGTGGTTGTCCTTAGTCAGCATGTCTTTCATAGAAGTGATAGAGAGGTCGGCGTCGCAGGCGCGTGTGCCGTGCTTCTTCGATTTGCAGAAAAAACACTCGTTCCAGTTGCATGATGTGCTGTGTAGTACAGAAGCGGTGCTGTTGCCTCGAGTTCTCTGAGCGTGGTCCTCTACAGGCCGTTGTGAGAATGACTGACACTGCTCCCGGCTTTCCAGTTCAATCCGTATGAAATAGAGCAGCTCTTTTAACTCCGATTCTGATGACGCAGCTGCAGCGGCTGGCTCGAAGACGTTTGCAGAAGACCCGTTTTCCCTTAACGCTTGACTGCACTTTCCACGTGTATAGGCCAAAACGATGTCATACGGCAATGCTTTCTGCAAAATGTCGATCAGCACCGCTTAAAAACTGAGCGTGGGAACGTTTAGAGCAGTCAGACACCGGATGTTCAGCTGCACAGCATCGTAAAGTCGCCTGAGGCCTCGAACGTCGCTTCCTGACTTCACGTGAGGGAGATTGCGAAGCGCTGACAGGTGGTGTTGCTCGATTCGTTTCCGGTCTCCGAAGCGTTCTTTCAGCAACTGTATGGCGTCTGCGTAGCAGGCTTCGGAAGTCGCAAAACCAGATATCGCCGCTGCCGCTTCACCCTCAAGGTAATGCCCTAGATAGAAAAACTTCGTCGTCCTTGATAGAGCGCTGTTGAGATGAACAGTCTGCTCGAACTGCTCCCAGAAAGCTGACCACTCGTGAATGTCGCCTCTAAATGTTGGCATGCCAAGGTTCGGCAGTCTTGGGCCAATTCTGGTCGGAGCATCAGGAGCTGATGGGGTTGCGTTCTGAGGAGCACTCGCCGCTGTACTGTCTCCGCGTCCCAAATCAGCTATTATGCATCGAATCTTGGCGAGCATGCTAATGGCTTGGTCGTTGTACTCCGCCGCTGCTACATACGCCGCTTCGAGCTCCTCGTCAGCTAGGTGCTCTTCGAGTGCATCGTTAATCTTCGAGAGCTCGCTGTTGCTAGCCGACAAACGGTCATAAATACCTGCCAGCTTGGGCTTGTCTGCGGTAGGATCTGTCAGCAGGAACCGTGCTTCCTGTAGAAGCTTGGTATTCTGGGCTTGTCGAGCTGAGCGCTTGGTTTTGAGGCGATCCATTTGATCCGGTCCTGCAGACGAGGAGGTCTGGGGTCCACGCTTATCACGAACGATCCGTTGCCAGTCCTCGCCGGCCGCAGCACGACGCGGTCGAGTAGACGGTCCCCTTGAGTCGTGCGATGAGAGAGACGTGTCCGCACGAGGGTTTTCGGCACCAAAATGTAAAAAAACTAGTGATCAGCGAAAGGATCAGACCGACAGCCGTTCATCGTTCCAACTTCTTCTTCTTCTACTGTGCTCGCCTGCACGCGTTTATTCCTTTTCTTTTTCAACAAGCCCGGACGCCATCGCTTTGCTTTCATTTTCGCATATACTGCGAAGATTTCTCTTGGAGCTCGAAGAAAAGGTGTCAGGGGGGAGGGGTGGTGCAGTGGGACTTCTTCCACCTCTTAATGGAGAAACCTGCGCATGCCTATGATTCTACGCGTCGTCGTCCGAGGTTGTAACGACGTCCTTCAGTCGATTGCTCAATTTGTTGCGCAGACGAAAGAGCTCGGCTCCTTCGGCGTGCTGAAGCGACGTCTAGGTTTTCATCGTATGTGACATTTGAGAGCATGGTGTGGAGCGACACTGCGGTGCTCCATCCGAAAGCTAGCTTGAACGCAATTATCTGAGCGGTTTCTTGTACTACCGTCTTGTAGGCAAAAGATACAAACGAAGAGACAGCGTCCGTGTTAACGTCTAAATGCATGTGTTTGAAGTGTAGTGATGCAGAACTATCGATAGCACTATCGATAAAATCAGTAGTTGAGTGACTATCGAACTATCGATGGTAGATAAAAGTATCGATAGTGCTATCTATAGTACGTTTGATAGTACAGTATCGACAGTATAAAACCAACCACCTGAACTCATTGCAACATACACTTCGTTCGTCGGGTGCGTGGTGAATGGTGGAGCAGGAGGAGCGGGCTGAAGGCCAAGAAAGGTAACATGCTTCTGTTCTTTTACCAGAATGCTTCGCTGAGACATGATAATTAGGTTGAACTGTTCACCTGTACCTAAAGGGAAGCCGTTACATATGTCGGAACTGCACGGATTTAATATATATATATATATATATATATATATATATATATATATATATATATATAGCAATTTATTTCAAATTAAAAATATCAACACGTAACTGTACGGGTACTACATGCCAACATAAAAATGTCATGAAGTTTCTTATTTCTAAGACGTAACTGATTGCTTTTGAATATGAATTTTTCGAATGGACATGATTCGGCGTTCTCGCTAGGGAAATAATTTTTCTTTCGCCACAATATTCCTCATAAACAAACTGAGTATTGCTGATAGTAGGCTATCGTGGATGTTTTGGCAATAAGACCGGCCAACAACAGCATAATTATTCGCAGCACTATCCAAAGTATTACCTGTAATAACGCTACCTACGGTCCTATTGATTGCACTATCGGCAATACTGTCGATAGGTTATCGATAGTAGCACGCTCGATAGTTTCCTTACACTATCGATAGTTTCAATAGAAAATGCTATCGATAGTCCATTTATCGATAGTTTTGCATCACTAGTTTGACGTCGACGAACATTGCGAGCATGTGGGTAAGTGTTTTCTCCAGCCGCTTGATGCCGCCATTTGTCTTTGGGTGGTGCGTAGTGATTCGCCGGTCACATGTGCAGGATAGGTTGAAGAGCGTGCACAGTAAATGCTGTTGCTCTGTATTTGATGATGGTAACCTCTGGGGCGCCATGTAACAGCAGGATGTCCTCAACGAGAAATTTCGCCACATCGGCCACACTACCTTTTGACAGGCCTTTTGTTTCGGCTTAGTGAGTCGAATAGTCGGTGGCGATGGCGCTCCAGTAAGTTCATCCTAATCTGCTACAATGGGCGACGAGGTGGACAGATCGGTTGCAGAAAGCTAGCGGACCTCGTCAGCGGTGTCTAGCATTTAAGGCAGTCTCGGGACGTCTTCAAGTAACAAGCGACTTCGGCAGTAACGTGCCGCAAGTGATTCTCGGTATTCTCGGTAGCACACGCAAAAAATCGAATATGTGCAGTGGTAGGGTCGTCACGCAGAGCGAGCAGAGCATCTGCCCTCTATGCTAAAAGCACAACGATAAGATTGTTGGCTCAGGCTGGTTAGAAGTTCTTCTCCAGAACGTTGTTTTTCAAGCAAAACGATGTCAGTTCTCACATAAAAAAAAATCTCACCATATCCACGAAGTGAATGATGATGAGTTGGCGAAGCTCGATCGTTTTCATCCATGGCAGAAAGAGAATGTGTGGTCTGGAACGCGCTTATACTTCATGGTCATCAGCGTCATCGTCATCGTTATAACGTGTAGTGGGTACAATCAACTATACTGGAACGCGCTTGTACTTCAGCGTTATCATGTGTAGTGGGTACATTCCACTATACTGCATCATCGTCATCTTTATCACGTGTAGTGGGTACATTCCACTATACTGGAACGCGCTTATACTTCATCGTAGTCACGTGTAGTGGGTTCATTCCACTATACTGCGTCATCGTCATCTTTATCACGTGGAGTAGGTACATTCCACTACACGTGGCTACCTACCTACCTACTACTACGACAACTACAGAGGAGGGACAGACCCACACCCTAAGGAGCTTCGCCCCTAAAAGTCACAGGGCCCCTTATGCGTTGACGTAAGACAACTAGAAGGCGAACGCAGTCTTTAATTTATTTTCAGTCAATACATTTTACCTCCGTCCCCTGCTCCACATGCTCAGATTGCTTTTTTTAGGTAACGTTGTTTTGGTCTGCCTCTAGCATTGGAGCCCTTGCAAACTTTCTGCACCTCATCACACTCTGCGCTCCCTAGATGATCTACCCACCTTTGACGAAGAGAGGATGTGGTGTGGTGAATACATCACGTTGCGTCACGTCATGGGACGGCGCAGTGACGACACAATGACGCCTAAATGACGTAACCAATTCCGGCAAGCTGTGGAGTCGTGATGACATCATACGCTGGCGTCATCACTCAATAATAACTTTTGCAGTAGTCGCGTTCACGCCGACGACACGGAACGATGACTCTTGAGACGCCACTATTGACGAGGCTTCTAAATTTTCCGCCTCACTGACTTTCGTGCAACGCTGGTCTTAACCACGATTGTCAATTCTACACCTGTTCCCCGCTGCTCCGCGAAGTCGTCTGCATAGCGGTATGCGGCGTGAACAGACAAATTATGAGCGAGGACAAAGGCACTGCGCGTTCTTACAGCTAAAATTCATTCGAAAGGTTGGCGAACACACACACACACATATATATATATATATATATATATATATATATATATATATATATATATATATATAAGAAGGAATTGTAAACTTAAGGGCTCGTTTGCTTTGTTAAACATAGTATTAATGAGAACTAACAGACAAAGATGCCAAGGAAAGTATAGAGGAAGCTATTAGAAGTAATTGTAATGTAAATGTGAAGAAATGAAAGTGGACGAAAAGATAACTTGGCACCGGCAGGATCCGAACCTGCGACCTTCGAATAACGCGTCCGATGCTCTACCACTGAACTACGGTGGCGGTCATCTCGCCGTCCACTTTATGGGGTATGTATGTGTACTTAAACGTGGGAGCGTCAGTCAGCGCCGCCTGTTGCCATTACGGCGAGTGTGGAACACTCTTTTTTGCCTGTAGGCGTCACGTAGTACGTGATCTTATTACGAGAGGGCAGCTGACTAGTAATCCCTCGCATACCACCTGAAGGCATCAAGTCTGCCAGAACGAGACCCTCGTTATGAATGAAAGAAGGAATTGTAAACTTAAGGGCTCGTTTGCTTTGTTAAACATAGTATTAATGAGAACTAACAGACAAAGATGCCAAGGAAAGTATAGGGGGAAGCTATTAGAAGTAATTGTAATGTAAATGTGAAGAAATGAAAGTGGACGAAAAGATAACTTGCCACCGGCAGGAATCCGAACCTGCGACCTTCGAATAACGCGTCCGATGCTCTACCACTGAGCTATGGTGGCGGTCATCTCCCCGTCCACATTATGGGGTATGTATGTGTACTTAAACGTGGGAGCGTCAGTCAGCGCCGCCTGTTGCCATTACGGCGAGTGTGGAACACTTTTTTTGCCTGTAGGCGTCACGTAGTACGTGATCTTATTACGAGAGGGCAGCTGACTAGTAATCCCTCGCATACCACCTGAAGGCATCAAGTCTGCCAGAACGAGACCCTCGTTAGGAATGAAAGAAGGAATTGTAAACTTAAGGGCTCGTTTGCTTTGTTAAACATAGTATTAATGAGAACTAACAGACAAAGATGCCAAGGAAAGTATAGGGGAAGCTATTAGAAGTAACTGTAATGTAAATGTGAAGAAATGAAATGAATCTTTTCGTCCACTTTCATTTCTTCACATTTACATTACAATTACTTCTAATAGCTTCCCCTATACTTTCCTTGGCATCTTTGTCTGTTAGTTCTCATTAATACTATGTTTAACAAAGCAAACGAGCCCTTAAGTTTACAATTCCTTCTTTCATTCATAACGAGGGTCTCGTTCTGGCAGACTTGATGCCTTCAGGTGGTATGCGAGGGATTACTAGTCAGCTGCCCTCTCGTAATAAGATCACGTACTACGTGACGCCTACAGGCAAAAAAGAGTGTTCCACACTCGCCGTAATGGCAACAGGCGGCGCTGACTGACGCTCCCACGTTTAAGTACACATACATACCCCATAATGTGGACGGGGAGATGACCGCCACCGTAGCTCAGTGGTAGAGCATCGGACGCGTTATTCGAAGGTCGCAGGTTCGGATTCCTGCCGGTGGCAAGTTATCTTTTCGTCCACTTTCATTTCTTCACATTTACATTACAATTACTTCTAATAGCTTCCCCTATACTTTCCTTGGCATCTTTGTCTGTTAGTTCTCATTAATACTATGTTTAACAAAGCAAACGAGCCCTTAAGTTTACAATTCCTTCTTTCATTCATAACGAGGGTCTCGTTCTGGCAGACTTGATGCCTTCAGGTGGTATACGAGGGATTACTAGTCAGCTGCCCTCTCGTAATAAGATCACGTACTACGTGACGCCTACAGGCAAAAAAAGAGTGTTCCACACTCGCCGTAATGGCAACAGGCGGCGCTGACTGACGCTCCCACGTTTAAGTACACATACATACCCCATAAAGTGGACGGGGAGATGACCGCCACCGTAGCTCAGTGGTAGAGCATCGGACGCGTTATTCGAAGGTCGCAGGTTTGGATTCCTGCCGGTGGCAAGTTATCTTTTCGTCCACTTTCATTTCTTCACATTTACATTACAATTATTTCTAATAGCTTCCCCTATACTTTCCTTGGCATCTTTGTCTGTTAGTTCTCATTAATACTATGTTTAACAAAGCAAACGAGCCCTTAAGTTTACAATTCCTTCTTTCATTCATAACGAGGGTCTCGTTCTGGCAGACTTGATGCCTTCAAGTGGTATGCGAGGGATTACTAGTCAGCTGCCCTCTCGTAATAAGATCACGTACTACGTGACGCCTACAGGCAAGAAAGAGTGTTCCACACTCGCCGTAATGGCAACAGGCGGCGCTGACTGACGCTCCCACGTTTAAGTACACATACATACCCCATAAAGTGGACGGGGAGATGACCGCCACCGTAGCTCAGTGGTAGAGCATCGGACGCGTTATTCGAAGGTCGCAGGTTCGGATTCCTGCCGGTGGCAAGTTATCTTTTCGTCCACTTTCATTTCTTCACATTTACATTACAATTACTTCTAATAGCTTCCCCTATACTTTCCTTGGCATCTTTGTCTGTTAGTTCTCATTAATACTATGTTTAACAAAGCAAACGAGCCCTTAAGTTTACAATTCCTTCTTTCATTCATAACGAGGGTCTCGTTCTGGCAGACTTGATGCCTTCAGGTGGTATGCGAGGGATTACTAGTCAGCTGCCCTCTCGTAATAAGATCACGTACTACGTGACGCCTACAGGCAAGAAAGAGTGTTCCACACTCGCCGTAATGGCAACAGGCGGCGCTGACTGACGCTCCCACGTTTAAGTACACATACATACCCCATAAAGTGGACGGGGAGAT
Source organism: Rhipicephalus appendiculatus (assembly GCA_030522465.1). Lineage (NCBI taxonomy): Eukaryota > Metazoa > Arthropoda > Arachnida > Ixodida > Ixodidae > Rhipicephalus > Rhipicephalus appendiculatus. Next base: position 167,552 of record JALIZH010012622.1, on the reverse strand, counting down.
GACCGACACCGTAGCTCAGTGGTAGAGCATCGGACGCGTTATTCGAAGGTCGCAGGTTCGGATTCCTGCCGGTGGCAAGTTATCTTTTCGTCCACTTTCATTTCTTCACATTTACATTACAATTACTTCTAATAGCTTCCCCTATACTTTCCTTGGCATCTTTGTCTGTTAGTTCTCATTAATACTATGTTTAACAAAGCAAACGAGCCCTTAAGTTTACAATTCCTTCTTTCATTCATAACGAGGGTCTCGTTCTGGCAGACTTGATGCCTTCAGGTGGTATGCGAGGGATTACTAGTCAGCTGCCCTCTCGTAATAAGATCACGTACTACGTGACGCCTACAGGCAAAAAAAGAGTGTTCCACACTCGCCGTAATGGCAACAGGCGGCGCTGACTGACGCTCCCACGTTTAAGTACACATACATACCCCATAAAGTGGACGGGGAGATGACCGCCACCGTAGCTCAGTGGTAGAGCATCGGACGCGTTATTCGAAGGTCGCAGGTTCGGATTCCTGCCGGTGGCAAGTTATCTTTTCGTCCACTTTCATTTCTTCACATTTACATTACAATTACTTCTAGTAGCTTCCCCTATACTTTCCTTGGCATCTTTGTCTGTTAGTTCTCATTAATATTATGTTTATATATATATATATATATATATATATATATATATATATATATATATATATGGGTCTTACATATCACGCGGCACGATTTACAAAAAAACGAGCAACGTCGTTGCACGAAGTACGCCTAGTGCATACTGTTCCCAGTATAGTGCAATAGCCCCTACTACTTTTTTGTTAATTAGGTTTAGTTAATAAGACTAAATTCCATATCTAACTCGACCAACATACATCTAATGATGAAAAATCGACTGAGGCATATGTAGGCATTTTCAAGTAACATCTAACTGCTCTATTTTCAACAGTACACTAATTGTGTGCTCGCTTTTATTGCATAATAAAGAAACCGCGAAAAATGAACATGTAAGTAGTACTGTCACAGGGCCGTGACGTTGACGAAGGCAACAGTCGGTATATTCTTGTGGCCGCTAAACGGAAAATCAGACACACTGCCGCTGATAGCGGCAAACATAGTGTCGGCCGTGGATACACTGATCATCGTTGCGACGTGCTGTCGTTTTATATATCACGCATCGAACTTTACAGCCTTATCACTGGTGGTCGCCCAAGCTCCGGAAGCTTGCCCGTTGGCGTCTTGCCTGTTCGCGCCGGGAAATCGTAAAAAAGCGATATACTACAATCTTGAAGCTTCTCGAACACTGAGGCGCGGTCTGCTCCGAGCATTCCTGACAGTCTTTGTCTGCGCACACCGAATACAGCAAAGTAAAACATGCAGCGTGCATGGCAGTACGTTGCTGAAAATAGCACTCTTAGATGTCGTTTCAACACGCCTATATATTCCTCATGCCTCAGCACTTCTCCTGTGTAGGTGTTCTACCTATTTGTCTCTCGTTTCTTGAACGACAACAAACAACATAACCTCGGTGCTCTGTGATCTGTTAGAGAAAACAAGGTGCATCTTTGCGATTGCGTTTTCCGTATGGCCGAAAAAAGGAACGCAAGGTAGTGGAACTGCCCTGCGCTAGAACAACTGATAACTTTTGAAGGATAGTTTCTGGCATAACGCCTGCGTTCGCTCCTCTGTCTATTTTGCATCTGATCCTGACATCGGCCACATTTAACGTCGCCACCAAGTGGTCGGTGCTCTTGACCGCTTAAACTTCCAACGTTTGCAGGAAGTATTCCTCGTCGTCGGCCATTTACACCTGCATGTGTCGTGCTTCTGAGCACGTTTTCATGCTTCGCGTGCGACACCCTCTTGCGAAATGGTTTCGTCCATATTTCTTGCAATATTTCGCTGTTGCCGGACATCTTGCACCTTTGTGATGTTGTAAGCCGCATTTCGGGCAAAGTGCCGTTCTTTCTTCTACCGCGTCAATGCTTCTTACAGATTCAAAAGAAGTGCTGCTTCCAATTTTAGTTACCTGTTCTTTGCTCTGTTATTTAGCACGAAAAATCTCAACTGTTTTGACATAGTAGCTATTTTCAGAGAAAAGTCTCCGCTGAAGTTCTTTGTCTCGTAGCCCAAGTATCATTCTACTGTGTAGAAGCCCATTTTCAAGCTCTCCAAACTCGAACTGAGCTGCTAGAATCCTGAGCTCTGTGAGCCAATTGTTAAATAACTCGTCTTCTCGCTGGTTTCTGGAAACAAACCAAAACTCGTTGAAGGTGGTAATTGTAACTGGTTTGTAGTAGTCTTCGACTTTTTAAGTTAAGTCTTCCACATCATTCTTCTGCTCCTCGTTCTCAAGCATAAAGGTTCGAAACGCACGTGTTGCCTGTTCGCCGACTGTCATTAAAAATGTACCGGTCTGAACATCCTGTGGCTGTAGCTTCAGCTTCGTTGCTACTGCGAAAGGTTCGAACGCACTTTTCCAGATGTTGCATTTATGGCAAATGTCGCCAGTGGTGTCGAGAGCTTTAGGGGGCGGTAGCAGCGTCGAAGTCATCGTTGTGTTTGCAGTCGTGGATGATCCGGCCGTTGTCTCGGACTTGGGCATGTGGGACGCTCGTACCGTACTGCCTCCGTTAAAGCGGTGGTTGCATTGAAAGGATTGCTGCACGCAGAAACTAACTGCCATGCGCACTTCTGACACCATGTAAGCCAAATGAGTAGCAGGGAACAAAAAGTCTTTTATTCAGCAACGCAGCCGAGTATATAAGGAGGCTAGCGATAAGCGGTGGGAGCTTTGCACATGCGCTTTGCTAGACGCGCAAGCATGAATTTGCGCTCTATTACACATGGAAGAGGCCTTTGCGCTGCAGTGGCGTAGCCAGGCTGCTGCTGCTGCTGATAATGATGAGGATGATGTCGATTCTTGCACACTTCAGCCCTGCCGGATACGACCAACTTCACCCCCCTTCTGCCCTGTTACAACCAGGGTTGCCAACCGCAGTGTAGTTACCTTACTTTAAGCGTATTTTCGGAATTTCGCAGGCTACATAGGGTGATAGGGCGGTAATGGCATTTTCAGATCAAACGTAGGGTAATTACCACTTTTTTCTCACCATCAATCAGCGAAAAATGTAGACAATTGACGCGACTCCTCCGGGGCTGACAATTCTAAACGCAATCGGAAAATTAATTTTTGCTGTGAACAAAAGCATACCATTTTTAATTCACATGCAACCAGGGAACGACAGAAAGGAAACATAATATGTCACACATCCCTTTGCTTGCATTGTTGTTGTTTTTCGTGGATGTTTTCTTTTTCTCTTTCCGCCATTTTCCATTCATTCATTGGGGGGTCGAGGCTTTTAAACTTTTTGAAATGATACTGGTCAGTTGCAGTTATTATGGCGAAACACTTAGATACCTTATGAAATACGAAAAGTGACCGCTGTGGTAAGCGCAAATGATGCTTAAAGCCTCTTGGGATAACAGCGTCACCAAATGAAATCATGATTATGTCACAGGTCATCACAACTTGTGACGTCATTCACTCTAAGAACAAAAGGAGTGGCTTTACGCCCTTTGCGAGAGTTCTTCCTTGTCCCGCTGCGCACTCCTCTTCCCAGGGTGAAACTACTCTCTTTCGAGAGAGAGTGATCCAACGCCCTCTCATGGAGTACAGTACTCCGTCTGCGATAGAGTGAAGACACTCCCACCGAGGGGGGTAAAGCTAGCGCATTGAAATAGATGTGGTATAAAATTGATCAAGCGCAAAAACAAGACAAATTGATACGGGCACACATCCATGCAACCAAAACAAGTAGAGCGCTCGCAACTAAAACACGTCTTGAGGGGAGATGTTAATGCTGGCGTTATGTTTGGAAGCCTTTCGCTATATTGTTAGTCGAATACTCGTTCGAATCCACGCCTGCAGGCACAAAATCTGTTCAAATTACAGCCGCTGCTAGTCAATTCGTTATGTGACTCCGCAGCGGGCTCCCAAAGAAAGCAACACAATAGCCTTGACGTGGCTTTTGCCAGATTCTAGGTCATACAGCCTGCAGCGCTTACGCGTGGCGTGCTGTCAATAGGCGGCCCTAAAGCAGCTGCAAAAAAAAAAAAACGAAAACTGCAGCACTGTAACAGCGTTGCGCGTATTAATTTAATTGTTACTTCACTCTGGGGATAATTAGAAGTACATCAATGCACACATACATATCCAAATCACACGACACTGAACTCCAACCACTGACCACACGCACCGAAAGCAAACACGCACACCACTACACCATGAGCCACGCATACTGCGACGAGCTTTCTCAAGCTTATGTATTCGTAAAGTCGTTTTCAAAAAGGCTAAGCTTGCAACTTGTGTTCTTGCATGGTCAGCGTGCATTGTGTGTGCAGTAAGTTAGTAAATAGATTGCGCTGCGCCATGAACTAGCGGAGACCACCGTGAACACCTTAAGCTCCGACTTCGGTTCGCCGTCTGTGTTCCGCAGGAAAAATGATAAACGTGTGCCCTTATGAGTGTTCACCATAAGTTGGGGTCGTCTTTCTCGCCCAAAATTCGCAGATAGCAGCGTGACAAGTACCTTCAAGTAGTGAAACTCACGTATGTGTATTCTACGAGCGTGTGCTGTCGAGTGATTTTGCCGCGAGCCGCAGTGTTTGTAGTGGCACCAGTGCGTTCTCAGCTGTTCGTAGACCATGCGCTATGGAATTTCATTGTTACATAACTTACATACGTCAATGCCTGAGTTGCAAGGGTATTTTAGCGTGCAAATATACAAGCGTGTGTATTTAGTGCGTGCGTACGTACTGTTGCGGGCTACACACCGGGTCAGCTCGCATTTATAGTCAGTATTTAATTGCTTATTACTCGGAGACTAGCTACCCCTTCACTAAATAACCTTTACTCTTCAGTGTCGCGTCGCCGTTATAATGAATGTCGTAGGTGTGCACCAAGTTCCACTGATTCGCGAGTAACATGCCTCCCTAAAAATGGAAATATATTACTGTTGCACTTCTCTGCTGCGAACGTCCCCGCGTACTTGGTGGTCCTCCTGAAGAAATTGTGCAGCGTTTGCTAGAAAAATGGCCTAATTATATGCCTCACTGACACAGCTGTCCTTCTGAAAATAAGGTCCTTTTATTTCGTACGGCATCTTTTGTCACAGCAGGTCACAAGTGGATGCCACGAGCACTCGTACTGCGTCCTGTACCTTTAGGTGCGTCCAAACTCATTATACAAATTATGCTACCGTTGATAAATGATCAACCCACCCATGATCGATGAATGTTGATCTGTGTCCGTTCACTGCCTGTCGCTTCTTTGCATCTTTTGCAAGAATCATCTGTTCAGCCCATCTCAGATTATCTACAGTATCCAGTGGTTCTCTAGTAGGGGTCCGCGCTACCTATCCTCGAAAAAAAGATAAAACTGCCTCTTTTTAAGGTCCACTGTCCAGTAACACGCCCCCCCCCCCCCCCCCCTCTGATTTTTAGTATGCTTCACCGCATAACTGATTTGCATTGCGGCGGGGCTGACTGGCTGATGAGATGGCTGCATATTTTTGTTGCAGTTTTCTTGCGACATATGCAGTTCCCAGGCTTGCATATTTGATGAGCAAGCATAGCTAGAAACAGGTGGATCGTGGCTGGAGACCGCACAACTTGGTGACGAGCTGTAGAGATCGAACGGGCGTAACACAAGTTTGACCATTAAGGCCAATGCAAGAACTATCGGTTAGATTTTATTGAAAGTTTGTACGTTTATCAAACTACAGTAGACAACAACCACTGTAATTTTTCATAGTCACATTTACTTCAGACGTTATGTTACTGTACTTTAGAAAGTACGCTAGGCTTTTGCTATAGCAATGGGCAAGCTGGCTCAATACCAGAATCGCAAGCACGCTAGGCCCTTGCCAAACAAACACCAAAGTTTTCTTGGCATATAAAACTTATCAAAGCACCGACGCTTCTTGCGAAGTGTAACGCCACACTTTAAGCAGCACCATATCTTTCTTTTATGACAGACAGTACACCTCAGCCGTACGGATAGAGGATAACAGCAGGCACAATCGGCGCTGGCGACCACTTGATGGTTTTGTTGGGTACAGCAACATGTAGGTAGTGTCTTGCTATTATGCGGGTGATTGGCAGCAGGTCATGCATAGTGGGTCTGCTAACCTCCGGTGGGTTAGCAGATCCTCTATGCGTTGAGTGCAGCAATGTCGCTCATCTCTGTAAATAGGGGCCTCCACTACTTTTTCCAACAAATGAAAATTCTGAAGTTATACACAGTTTGATCGTGAAGGTGAATCCCTGCCATGCCATTGCTGGAGCTGCTGATAAGGTATGGCGGTGGCACCATAGGCCGGCAAACTCCCTCATGAGTGGACTCACTCAGAGTTACTCCCTCAGATCGGGCTGTGGGTTGGAGTCTCAGTGAGTGCGGGTGAGAAATATTTTAGTGAGTTCGAGTGAGCCTAGGTCCGGAAAATTTTAGTGAGTCTGAGTCGAAGCGAGTCTTGTTGAGGGAAGTATTGGCGAGTCTGAGTGAGCACCACCTTTTATCGCCGACCTATGGTCCTATACACTCATCTTCATCATTAGTATCAGTACTATACTTGCTTACGTTTATACTAAAGTCTATTCACACATGCCTCAATGCACTATCGTTCATGCACCACCTCAATAGTTATTCATACGAGGCATGACTTAAGGGGAGGGGGGTGCCATGAGTTCCCCCTGCAAACTCATTACAGGAAGTTCTTCATAAAAATATCTTGTGTGAAATGCGTATTTCATCAAAATGTTCTTCAATTCTTGAAACCACTGATGGCTCGTATTTGAAGGTACACGATCAAAAGGTATATCGTCCAATCCTCGATTATGTGAGATAATGGTGTTAAGTGCATTACCACCACGATCGAAAATGGTGATTTTACGCTAACGGACTCATGAGTCGACTCAGTCAGACTCAGACTCAGGTCAAGTCATGAGTCTGAATGAGTCCAGCTGATTAACATGTCTGTGAGTTAGGGTCCGAGTAAGTGCGCTTGAGAAAAAGTTTAGTGAGTCTGAGTGAGTGCGGTTGAGAAAAAGTTTGGCGAGTGCTTGTGCGAGTGAGCACTGACAGCGAAATATATTTCTTGAGTGATTCTGAGTGAGCTCCAATAGTTTCGTTGACCTGTGGATGGCACTACATTATTATTTTCAGTAAATGGCGATCTGTTCCCTCAGCATAGTGGCTCGACTAGGTCGCACTTCCTTGCCATAGCAATTATGCTATTGCCTTTGCCCTTTGCGAAAAGATCCCTGTTTTCTGGATTAAAACACAAAGAGTATTCTGCGAGTTTTTTGTTCCACCTTCTTTAACGCTGGCAGAGCGCATCCACTCGTGTAGACTGTCGTCAACCCCTTCCTCCTCATCCGTATCTATGTTGAGGCAGGAGTCGCAATGACAACAAAAACGGGCTCCCATATATTCACACCGCCGTCTGTTGCAGCCTCGCGAGCCCACAACGGCCCAGTGTGCTACAAAAAGTACATAAAGTCTTTCTTAAGTACGTCAATATTGTTCAGCAAAACAATGTACTTAAGCTGATTCTTGCGCTTTGCAGTTGTTGAGCTTCACGAGTTGTGAGAAAGCTGCTGGTGCCCATAGATGCATAGCGTTGCATGTACTATATTGAGCGCCACGTGCAAAGTAAAAAAAAATTGGCCGCGTGTCTGCGTGCTTCGCTGCAAATGTCGTCGAAAGACGATAGTCTTCTGCTGGCCGTACTACAATGTTTTGCCTTGACTCAGACAGCGCTTTCTCTATGTTGAATCGGCCGCATCTGGCTGGCCTTGATAAAACAGATGAGGCGCTGCGTGAGACATGGACGCCATCTGGCAGTGCTGTCGAGAAACATCACCTTGCGCAGAACCCAGCAGCAACATATCGTCGGCCGAGGGCTTTTTCCTGCATAGCGTCGCTTTTTGAGCGCAGCCTAATAAACGCTGGGGTCTTCATAATTACGTATCTATGTATTTTCTTATAAAGAAACATACCAGAGACTACTTATGTATTGACGTTGCTCCTCAGACATGCGTAACATTTGCTTTTTGATCGACAATGTTCACAAGTATGAACAAAAATACTTGTGCAAGATGGCTGGGCGCTGAGAAAGTGGTTAAACTTTGGCTGTGTAGCCGAATCGGGTCACGGACAGACAAACAGACGGACAGACAGACAGACAGACAGACCAAAATTTCTGCGAAGAAGTATCCCAAGAAAGACTATCGTCTTTAAAAAAAATGTGTGTTTTGTAGTGACTCAGTATTTCATTCCGCACTGATCAGCTGTAAAGCACACCAGTACCTAATTCAGACAACTGGCGTAAATTCACTTTACGCCCATGCATAAAACACTTCTCTGGCTCTAAATCTTTTATATCCTAAAGCGGTCGAACACAAAAAACTAATTCAGCAAACAATACACAAACTGCCAGTGTGGATAATGCTTTTCTATCACTACGGAAAAAATATTTCACAGTATTACGCTGTAAGATTTTTGACATTGCTGCTCCCATTTAATATTAGCATTAAAATGTCGCTGTGCTTCCTACACAAAGTGACCTTGGAGACAGGCTTTAAAAGATGTCGTACTCTTCCTTCCTGTAAAGTTTCTTTCTGTTATCTTTTACCCTCGTACCCCCCTTCGTTTGCACAGCATAGCCAGCCAGATCAACAGCTGGTAAACATGCCTGTGTTTCCCTCTGTGTCTTCCTTTCCTTTCCTTCTTTCAAATAAAGTCTTAGAGCATTACGAAATATACACATCAAGTTAAGTAGTGTAGCGTTGCCAACTGCGCAAACATTGATAACCTTCATACCACATAAGACTTTATGAAAGTGTAGTTGGTGCATACTGAAAAAAATTACTTAGCGCAAGAAAAACGCAACACACAAGGAAGATACGCAAGGGACAATTGGTTTTCCACTGTGTATCACCTTGTGTGCTGCGTTTCTCTTGCCCTAAGTACTTGACACTATGGCCAACCAAATTAACACTGCCTGGGTCGTGAGACCCCAAAAAAAACAGATACTTGTAGCTTCAAGCTCACTCCACACCTATTTCATCAAAATCAAGCATGCGACTTTCCTATAAATTAGGTTGTTTGCCAGGCATCATTCTAATGAAAGAGCTGAAAACAGAGCATGATATAGCATGGATTAGGCGCACAACAGCACGTCCTTTGTGAATTTGCGATGGAGTTATCTGGTGACCTGCGTGCTACTGCGCTCTGAACCGCAGTAAACTCAATATTTACATTCATCAAGCATGAATGCAGAAAGTTTACACGTGGTTTACAGAGGTAAACCATAACAAATGACTACAGATGTCTTGTGCTCGTCGAACACTAGTTGTTTTTTAAATGCAATGATGTTTAACGGCTGCTTAGCTTTTCTTCACTGCTTCATAATAGTCTTATGCAAGTCACATTTTTTTATGATTGTCCCCCTACTTCAGGATTGCGTTGAGCTGACTTACGCTGATGTGACTGCATCGGTCTGGCACAGCTCACACATCTTCAAATGGCTGAGAATATTTGAATAGCGCTATATATGTCACTAATTAAGTGACAATACCGTAAAACGCATGTGCTTCACCATACACGCTGTCACTTAGCAGCTGACTGTCAGATATCGCCATAATCATATCCCCGCAGCAAAATTTATTTGCGCTAGTCAATTAAACCCAACCAAATAACATTAGACCATGGTATGATGATGATAATGATGCAAATGATTTTTTTTTGTCTTAGACACGGACAAAGAGTGTAATGCAAAAATGTTATCGAAAAGTATTCTCACTGATATTATGTGCCTCGATGAATTTCTATACTTGCACGGCCGAATAACAAGGGCGCCCTTTGTAGTTCCCTCTGTATCCAGCGTAAATAATGCAAAAACAAGAGCGCCGTGGGATGCCACAGGTTAATAATGCACACAAGTCGACGCTAAGACTGAAGAAAAGCACAAACAAATCCAGTATGACAACTAATAATAACATTAATATTTAGGCTTTCACGTGCCAAAACTATAACATGAGGCCCGCCTTCATGAAAGGCTCTGGAAGCCTGGTGTTATTTAACGTGCACTGACATCGCAGAGTACACGAGCTTCTAGCATTTCGCCTCCATCGAAATGCGACCGCCGCGGCCGAGGTCCAACTCGTGACTTTCGGGTCAGCAGCCGAACACCGTAACCATTGTACAACTGAGGCTGCCAAGTATGACAACTGAATCAAATGAAAACAAAGTTGGCCTTAGTTCACTTATTACGGCGCGATAACCGCGGGCATTCGCGTAAGTGTATATTTTTTAAAAAGGAGGCTGCCGCATTCCCGCCTTATGTGAAGCAAATAAATTATAACGCACAAATTGTCTTTATCGAGGCGCTTTCGCGCTTCGATAGACTGGCGGCGCGACACCTGTGCCTTAACAAAAGCTTTTTAAACGGTCATGAGACATCACACGCATGCGCGCCTAATGCTTTTTATTGTACTTTCCAGGCGTCAGACTGTTCACTACTACACATCTGAACAACGATAGGACACGAAGCAGAGAAAACGGAAGCACCAGTTACCGTTCGTATTCCCGACTGCGCCGAACCATGCGTTGTCCAGGCACTCGGTCACGCAGCTGCCATCTCGCTTGAGTCTGCAGACAATGACGAACACGACGCGCTAACAGCACGGGATGTTGCACTGCCGTCTGTAAATGCCGTTCACGTCCAGCGTCGAGATCACAGTCGCGCACATACGGACACGCACTGCCGAAGCAGCTGAGGAAACAGGAAACTTCGACAACCAAACTACGCATCAAAATGGGGAAGACAAATACGGGCGACGGCAAGGTTTCAGCGTTTCAGCCTTTCAGCTGCTTCGGGCGCGCGCACGTTTCTGCTCTCTCAGTGTTTCTCCATTTCTTGTTTTTTCTTTCCCCGCTCACACAGGCGTCGTAAGGTTCTGTTATCGTGTTTCTCTTTCGGGGGCGCATGTATACAACTCTCCCGTTTAGCCGCCGCTTGAAGCAAGTCGCGACTATATTTTTTTTCTACCGCGACAGCGTCAAAGAGCTCGGTTTGGGCGGCGTCGGCGTCTTTGATTTTGAGCAAAAAGCAGCGCTGACCCTGAGAGAAAGTTTGAGATATATGCGAATAAAGATAGGAGCGAGAGGAGAATTTGCACTGAGAAATTTGGAACGGTAAACCCCAACAATTAATTGATCAAAAATGCGCATTTTATTTCTTGCGTGTTATGGGGGGGGGTCCTCACAAGGGTGAGATGTGTTGTTTCGACTACTGGCGCTCGGTCCCTGACAAGCACGCCCCTGCGCATGCACAGGGCGGAGCATAACTGCCGCAGGCACAAATGCTTGTGGTTACTCTCTTAAATTACGAGTAGAGCGAGGGGGGCAGAGTATGGGACTGCCTGTTTATCAAGCCGGAATGTTAAGTCACCGAAACACTACTGGCGTTCTCCTTCCACTCGCAAATACAAGTCTCAGCTATGCTTGCCGCGCACAAGCGATCGTGGAAATGTAGGCGGGATGTTTGGGAGCGCCGGGAGTGTTTCAGTGCGAGTGAACATAATCGCGTGCATTTACGATCCCGGATTCCTTGGGCATTTCAGCGGTTTTCGTGAGGACACGTTGGAGGCATATGTTTCGTCGTCAGTTCTTTGAGAACCCAGGCTCCTACGTGAACTCTAGCCCGGCCTGTGGCAAATCCCCAACGGCGTTCCACGTCACGGTGGAGTGCGCCGCCAAATTATACCCTCACTGTCATCTTGCGTCCCTTCCGCACCAAAATGTGTGGCGATGCCCTCAGCATGCCATGGGCTTCTCGAGACCCTCCAGGCGTTCAACGGGCCCGTACCGCAGAAGCCAGGACAATCCCTCCCGCAGGATTGAATGAATGAATAAAATTTTATTGCGATAGCAATTATATGGACACTCGCGGCTGGTTTTTCTCCGTCGGCGTCCGCGTCGGCGTCATTTGCCGTATATGTATATGTATATATATAACCGGCCCCGCCCGTCGTTCGTGAGCGTGAAAAGACGCGAGGGGGGGGGTCCCTCGAGCGACCTTCGATTTTACGAGCGGGGGGCGCGCGCGTTATCTCCCCTTCTCGGCGGCCGACAGCGGGCGGGGGGGGGGGGGGGGGGGGGACGTTCGATTTTACGAGCGCGGGCGCGGGCGCGCGCGTTATCTCCCCCTTCTCTGCGGCCGACAGTGGGGGGGCCGGTGTACCCTTCTACGTGCTGCGCTCTCAACGCAAAGAGAATTCTCTTAAACAAGCGTTTTCTAGAGTTGCGTGAGATCGGATCCAAAAAGAGTTAGCTGCCAGCCTCACTTCGTATAACATTACAATTTTTTGCTGTCGCATTCATTGCTTCACCCTTGCGGTGAAACTGTGACTTTTATTATTACCATAAAATGAGGTTATTTAGTTCACAATTCTTTTTAGCGAGTTAAGCTGTGTATTACCGCGTGGCCTTGAAGCGAAGAACGGATACCCCGTGACAACAGACAATGAACATTATTATGGTCCTGAGGGGCGACTCGGACGCCCCCCTAAAGGGGCAGGAGCCACCGCGGGCAGCTCCCACGTCGGGACGGGCAGGCCGTGTCTGACCGCCGCGTCCCGGGCCCTCTGGACGGCCCATAGCTGAGCGACGAGGTCGGAGCTCTTGAGTGCCTCCTCCCAGTCTGCTTTCGTGGTGAGACAATTGTTGTCCCGTAACGAGGGACACCGCCAGAGCATGTGCTCTAAAATGCAGAAGGGGTCTCCGCAATCCGGACAATCGGGCTCGTAGGAGTCCGCGTACCTGCTGACCTTGGCTAGGCTGGGATAGGACCCAGTTTGCAACATGCGAAGGGTGGAAGACTGATGCTTGGAGAGCTTGAGGTGAGGCGGGGGATAAACCCTCCTGATGAGCTCCTAGTGCTTCGTGACCTCATTAAATGTGTGGAGGGAGTCCTTGTGGAGCCCCACTTCTGCATCCGCGAGTACCGTTTTCCCGGCGCGGTGAGTAAGTTCGCGCGCACGGGCGTGGGTCAGCTCATTGGCATTGGGAACGAAGGGGGAGATTCTAGGCCCCATAAGCCACGCGAAATTATTAGTGGCGTTGCAGATGTTCACGAGCCTACAGTGGACGCGTTCGTCGGCTTGTCTGTCTACCCCCTGTATTCTAGAACGTCCCTTTCACTCGGCGCTCCACCTTGACTCGAGAATGTGGATGGTAGATTTGCCTTTCGGCAAAACGTTCAATGCATATGAGCGATCGCCGGCATCATTTCGTGAGAACCACCGAGTCATTTTCAGTCGAGCGGTGGCGCTGTGCTATGCTCGGTCAAGTGAAGGCTGGAAGTCGAGTCGAGGCTTGTTTGAAAATACAGCGGTATGCCTTCCTCAGCGTCCCAGGTGAAAACGAAAGGAACGCGCGCACTTGCTAGCAAACGAGCACGCGAGCGCGAGCGTCTGCCGGAAGTTTAGGGGCCTGGTGTTTCGTAACCGGGCCTAGCCGAAATATGCCGCAGCCAATATTTTAAAATAAAATGTTTCCTCTCTCGACTGAGCGACAGTCCAAGATACAAGACTGGGCGGGCTTATCTTTGCAACTTCTCCAAATGGCAGATGGGGACTAGTAAACAAGCTCTGAAACAAGCTGTCGTATGGTAAAGGAGTAAAACAGGCTCTGAACTCTCTCGCGGTTTGCCGGAGTGAAACAGGCCCTTTACTCCCTTTTGTCAGAACGAGTAAAAGGCCCTTTCACTCCTTCTGGCAAGAGAGTAAAGTGTCTCTCTCTAGAGACAGTATAATTTCTTACTCTTTCTGGAGAGAAAGTGACAAAGCTCCTTTACTTTTACTGCTGGAGTTTCAGTTTTAGAGTGTTGTGAAGTCAAAGTGACGTCATTGTGACATCACATAGCGTGATATCAAATATGGCAACGTCTCTTCAATAATCTCACAGTTGTTAGTTCCAGCAGTGTTTGCGTCTGCCTCTTTCTTGTGTCCCGTACCTTTGCTGGCTTTATTCATGTATAAATTCTGAGCCAACCAAGCAGGTGAAAGAAAATGAGGGCACGAGAGGGTGCCTTTGGACTGAGGAATATCGAACACAGAAGCGAAGTTTCAGACTATAATGCAGTTCATTCAAACGGTCGTTTTTTTACAGGACACTTTCAACTCACGGAAAATGTATCATTGTTATTTTGCAAGCATCAGAAAAGAAAAAAAAAGCGCGTTGTGGTATTCTCTTGTAACAAGAGATGTACTTTGCGCAATAGTGACAATGCTCTAAAAACACAGTGTTTGAACATTTGTAATTTCGTTCCGATAAAAAGATGCAACATGTTTTCCAGAAAAGTCACCCTTTTAACTGCCACTAAGCCGAGTTTTGCCGTCGAGAGGAAGATTTGTTCTTTCTAGACAACGAACTGTACCACTTCCCACCGGCGATGGTGATAGCAGCCGACGGAGTGCACCCGAACTTTGGTGGCGTATCTCTGCTGGCATGGAACATCCACAAGCTGCTTTTACAGGTGCAGGGACCATATTGTCACGTGGTCGTGACGTCGACGAAGACAGTAGGCAGTAGTCCAAGATGAAACACTCTATTTGGGCCGAACTTGTGGCCGGTAAACTGAAGGTGAGATTACAGCAATAAACGCTGGCACTGATAGCGGCGAGCAGAGCGTCGGCCGTCGATCAACTGTACATCGTTGGAACGCGCCGGCTTTTATAACGCACGCGTCGAACATTCTAGCCTTATCACTAGTTGTCGCGGAAGCTCTGGAATAATCTTGAGTGTTAGCGTCTTGCGTGCAATCTTAACAGAACGATCTACTACAAGCGAGAAGCTTCTGGAACGATAAGGCGCGGTCTGCGCCGAGTACTGCTGATAGTCTTTGTGGGCGGAAACTTAATACAGTGAAAGAAACGCGCGTGGCAATGCCCCCCTCTGAAAAGGCATCGTCCCGATGCTTAGAACAGAACACAAGGTAAAAATACATGTAACAATAAATAACGACAATAAATCAAGAAAGTTCAATGAACAATACGCACAAGCAAAAAAGTCCAATGAAAGAAAAAAAGAAGTACAGTCCTCAGGTTCACTACCGCGCGTAAAACGGCTTGAGGCGCACGACATGGACGACTTCAGGTCGCGCACGGCGCCGTTGAGAGTTCGAAATGCCGTCGGGGACAACCTCGTAATCGAGTGTGCCGAGACGTCGAAGCACCCTATACGGTCCGAAGTATCGTCGCAGAAGTTTTTCACTGAGTCCACGTCGTCGTATCGGCGTCCACACCCAAACGCGGTCGCCGGGCTGGTATTCCACGAACCGTCGTCGAAGATTGTAGCGGCGGCTGTCAGTCGTCTGCTGATTTTTTATCCGGAGGCGGGCGAGCTGTCGTGCTTCTTCGGCGCGCTGTAGGTAGGTGGTCACGTCGATGTTTTCCTCGTCGGTCACGTTTGGTAACATGGCGTCGAGCGTCGTTGCCGGGCTCCGTCCGTAGACCAACGTGTATGGCGTCATCTGCGTCGTTTCTTGCACGGCCGTGTTGTATGCGAAGGTCACGTACGGAAGGATGACGTCCCACGTCTTGTGTTCGACGTCGACGTACATGGCCAGCATGTCGGCGATGGTCTTATTTAGACGCTCGGTCAGGCCGTTGGTCTGTGGGTGGTAGGCGGTGGTTCGGCGGTGACTTGTTTGGCTGTACCTCAGGATCGCCTGAGTTAGGTCCGCAGTAAAGGCCGTACCTCTGTCGGTAATGAGGACCTCTGGGGCGCCATGACGCAGTACGATGTTCTCGACGAAGAACTTTGCTACCTCGGCGGCACTGCCCTTGGGCAGGGCCCTTGTCTCGGCGTAGCGGGTGAGGTAGTCAGTAGCTACGACGATCCATTTGTTTCCGGAATTCGACGTCGGGAACGGCCCCAGTAAGTCCATGCCGATTTGCTGGAACGGCCGGCGAGGTGGCTCGATGGGCTGCAGAAGTCCGGCTGGCCTAGTCGGTGGTGTCTTCCGTCGCTGACAATCTCGGCAAGTCCTCACGTAGTGGGTGACGTCGGCAGTGAGGCGAGGCCAGTAGTACTTTTCTTGTATCCTTGCCAGCGTACGGGAAAATCCAAGGTGTCCAGCCGTCGGGTCGTCATGCAAAGCATGCAGAACTTCTGGACGTAATGCCGAAGGTACTACGAGGAGGGAGTCGGCCCGAAGTGGCGAAAAGTTTTTCTTTAGAAGAACGCCGTTGCGCATGAAAAACGACTCCAGTCCTCGTCTGAATACCTTTGGAAGCCATAGTGGCTTTGCCCTCGAGGTATTCCATAAGGCCCTTGAGTTCCGGATCGGCGCGCTGTCGCTCGGCGAAGTCGTCGGCACTTATGGTTCCCAGGAAGCCGTCATCATCCTGGTCGTCCAGCGGCGGTGGGTCGACGGGGGGCACGAGACAGGCAGTCGGCGTCAGAGTGTTTTCTTCCGGACTTGTAAACGACAGTAATGTCGAATTCTTGAAGTCTCAGGCTCCACCGTGCGAGGCGACCAGAAGGGTCTTTCAAGTTAGCTAGCCAACACAAGGCGTGGTGGTCACTCACAACTTTGAAGGGCCTGCCGTAAAGGTAGGGGCGAAACTTTGATGTAGCCCAGATGATGGCAAGGCACTCCTTTTCTGTTGTGGAGTAGTTGGCCTCTGCCTTTGATAGCGACCGGCTAGCATAACTGATAACCCTTTCCAGTCCGTCCGTCCTCTGCACAAGGACGGCGCCGAGTCATACGCTGCTCGCGTCGGTGTGTACTTCTGTTTCGGCGTATTCGTCGAAATGCGCAAGTAACGGATACGTTTGCAGGCGTCGTTTTAGTTCCTGAAATGCTTCCTCCTGCGGCGTTTCCCACTTGAACTCGACGTCGGTCCTGGTGAGGTTAGTGAGAGGCTCGGCGATGCGGGCGAAGTTTTTAACGAACCGCCTGTAATAGGCACACAAGTCGAGAAATCGATGCACGGCCTTCTTGTCGGTGGGTGGCGGGAAAGCAGCGACGGCGGTTGTCTTTTGCGGGTCGGGGCGTACTCCGGATTTGCTTATCACGTGGCCCAAGAACAAAAGTTCTTCGTACGCGAAGCGGCACTTCTCTGGCTTGAGAGTGAGTCCGGAGGTCTTGATTGCTTGAAGTACAGCTGCAAGGCGCCGGAGGTGTTCGTCGAAGTTTGAGGAAAAGACAACGACGTCGTCCAAGTACACAAGGCAAGTCTGCCACTTCAGACCGGCCAGTACAGTATACATAACGCGTTGGAATGTCGCGGGGGGCCGAGCAAAGACCAAAAGGCATGACCTTGAACTCGAACAGGCCGTCTGGTGTTATGAAGGCCGTCTTTTCTCGGTCTCTCTCGTCGACTTCGATTTGCCAGTAGCCTGTCTTGAGGTCCATCGACGAAAAGTACTTCGCGTTGTGGAGTCGATCCAAGGCGTCGTCTATCCGTGGGAGGGGGTACACGTCCTTCTTTGTGATCTTGTTCAGGCGACGATAGTCGACACAGAAACGTAGCGTTCCGTCCTTCTTCTTCACCAACACCACGGGAGACGCCCAGGGACTCTTGGACGGCTGGATTATGTCGTCGCATAGCATTTCGTCGACTTGTTTCTTTATGGCCTCGCGTTCTCGCGTCGAAACTCTGTACGGGCTCTGACGGAGTGGCCTGGTCCTTTCTTCTGTTATGATGCGATGTTTTGCGACCGGTGTCTGCCGAATTCTCGACGACGATGAAAAACAGTCCTTGTATTGCAGGAGCAGAGCTCTGAGCTGTTCTTGTTTATGCGTCGGAAGGCTCGCGTTAACGTCGAAAGCTAGTTGATCTTGGTGCGTCGTAGCAGGTTCGGTAGACTCGGCGAGGGCGAAAGCGTTGCTGGCTTCCACTATTTCTTCGATGTAGGCAACCGTCGTGCCTTTGCTCACGTGCTTGTACTCGTTGCTGAAGTTCGTGAGCATAAGTGTTGCTTTTCCTGCTTGCAGGTCGGCTATTCCTCTGGCTACGCAAATCTGGCGGTTGATCAACAGGTGCTGGTCGCCTTCAACGACGCCTTGCATATCTGTTGATTTATTAGTGCCGACGGAAATGCTGACGCTGGAGCGAGGGGGAATGGTGACTTGGTCTTCCAGCAAATTTAAGGTGTGCTTTCCTGAAGGTATATGCGGCGGTAGTGCTTTTTCAGTGGATAACGTAATCGACTTGGATCGAAGATTGATCACTGCACCATGAAGGCTTAAGAAGTCCATACCAAAGATGACGCCTCTGGAGCAACGCTGTAAGACTACGAAGCTTGCTGGATAAATCCGGTCGTTGATGGACACTCTCGCTGTGCAGATTCCTGCCGGCGTTACTAGGTGGCCTCCAGCTGTCCGGATCTCAGGGCCTTCCCAAGAAGTCCTTACTTTCTTCAACTTCGCGGCGAACGTCCCACTGATGACGGAATAGTCGGCTCCGGTGTCGACGAGAGCTGTGACGCTGTGGCCGTCGATGAGAACGTCGAGGTCGCTAGTTCGTCGCCTGGCGTTGCGGTTGGGTCGCGGCGTCGGGTCACGGCTACGACGGTTTGTACCGCTGCTTCGATGTTGCCTCGTCAGGTCTTCTGCAGGCCGCGAAGTTTCGACGTCAGGGCTGCGTTCGGGTTGTGGCGGGTTCTTGAGGTCTCGTCGCGGCGTCGTCGGCGGCGGCGGAGGATCTTCGGTAGTTCGTCGTACAGCAACCGCACCTCCATCGGTTGCTGCCCTTAGTTTTCCGGGTAAGGGCTAGGAGATCGGCCCCGGTTTGGGCCAGTGTACTGCCGGCGGTGCGGTGACATGTAGCGGCCGGGCGACGGTGAGCGAGAAGGTCGTCGTTCTTGCCACTGTGTTCCGGTGAGGTAGTCGTCGATGTCGCGAGGCCGTTCGCCTGGCTGCGGACGCGGCGCGTTGACGGCGAATCCGCGTAGCCCCATCTGTCGGTACTGGCAGCGGCGGTAGGTGTGTCCGGCTTCCCCGCAGTGGTAGCAGAGCGGGCGGTTGTCAGGGGCCCGCCAAATGTCGGTTTTTCTTCGGGCGTAGCGCTGGCCGGCAGGTGGACGGTATGGCGTCGATGGCGGTGGCGGCGGTGTCTGGCAGCGGGAATGCGGCCTTGCGGCCTCTTGACGTGGGGGTGGAGGGGGGGTGGCGCGTCGGGCTACAGCAGCGTAGCTCATGGCTTGCGGCTGAGGATGTGACGGTTCAGTGGTTCCCAGCGAGTGCTGGATTTCTTCTCGAACAATGTCGGCGATCGAGGCAACGTGGGGCTGCGAGGACGGCAACAATTTTTGCAGCTCCTCCCGCACGATCGCTCGGATCGTTTGGCGTAGGTCTCGGATCCGAGGGCGTGAATAGCTGCGCTTTCTTGCATCGATCGGCGATTGTACTGGCGGGTGCGCATTTCTAACGTCTTCTCGATCGTCGTAGCCTCCGAGACAAATTCTTGGACTGTTTTGGGTGGGTTCCGCACCAGCCCAGCGAAGAGCTCTTGCTTTACCCCTCGCATGAGCAAACGGACCTTCTTCTCCTCGGTCATCTCAGGGTCGGTATGGCGGAAGAGACGGATCATCTCTTCCGCAAAGATTGTGACGTTTTCGTTCGGTAGCTGCGCCCGTGTTTCCAGCAAAGCGGCGGCTTTTTCCTTTCGCACGACGCTTGCGAACGCGGTGAGAAAGCTGGTCCGGAAGATGTCCCAAGTTGTAATGGTGGGCTCCCTGTTCTCGAACCAGGTCCTTGCGGCGTCCTCCAGGTAGAAGTACACATGACGCAGCTGGTCCTCGGAGCTCCAGTTGTTAAATGCCGAGACCCTTTCGAATGTCTCGAGCCAGGTTTCGGGATCTTGACTTGGCGATCCATAGAAGGTCGGCGGCTCCTTCAGTTGCCGGAGCAGGATGGGTGCAGACGGCACAGGGGCTGTCATCGTCGCTGCGGCCGAGGTCAGGGTCCTGGTCTTCCGGGTCTTTGCAGGGAGAGGCTCGTACTCTGGCGGTAGACCTTGCTGCCTGCGGCAGGCTCGCTGCTCAGCGTTGGCGTCGATGTCCTTTTCACGTTGTGGGCTTGGCTCACGGCTGGAGGGGGGCGTTCGGTACATGGACCGGGAAGCACCTCCACCAGATGTCACGTGGTCGTGACGTCGACGAAGACAGTAGGCAGTAGTCCAAGATGAAACACTCTATTTGGGCCGAACTTGTGGCCGGTAAACTGAAGGTGAGATTACAGCAATAAACGCTGGCACTGATAGCGGCGAGCAGAGCGTCGGCCGTCGATCAACTGTACATCGTTGGAACGCGCCGGCTTTTATAACGCACGCGTCGAACATTCTAGCCTTATCACTAGTTGTCGCGGAAGCTCTGGAATAATCTTGAGTGTTAGCGTCTTGCGTGCAATCTTAACAGAACGATCTACTACAAGCGAGAAGCTTCTGGAACGATAAGGCGCGGTCTGCGCCGAGTACTGCTGATAGTCTTTGTGGGCGGAAACTTAATACAGTGAAAGAAACGCGCGTGGCAATATGTGGCCAATTGGCGGGACTGCGTAGTACCCACGGAATGTACCGATCAGCCGGTTATCGCCATCTACGCGCAGGCAGCTGGCCAGTGATCCCAGGGCAACGACACCAACGCCTACCGGTCGACTGGCGCAATGCCTAAGATCCGAGCAGCGACTGCAGCAACACCCCCCGCAAAGTCGCCAGCGACACACTCCCCTGGGGCAATGTCGGATGCCATCAAGTCAACTCTCGGCGACCTATCAGCAACACACAGCAATGCGGAACGCCACCCGAAGGCAACAACTCACCTTCCAGCAGCGCCTGCTTCCCATCACCGCAACAACCTAAGCAGTGAAGCCTCTCCGGGACCTCAACCACTGGCTCAGGGACCAACGACCGAATACCGGTGCACGAGAGACAACACTACCGAGCTAAATACTACCGCCCGTCCACACGCTACAAAACACCTGGAAACCACCCCATCGGTGCAGGGACCCAGGATCAATGATTGCACCTCAACGACGCAGGGACCGGGGACTAAAGCCTGTACAACTCCAATTACTAACAGGTATGATCTCAGGAGGCACTGTGGCTCTGCTCGTCGTGTTGACGCGGATTGAGATAATGGCCGTGCGATCCACCCGATGCCCTCACCCTCAGACAGTACAGCGACCTCGTCAAAGGAAAATTCGTTAAGCTTTCTCAAAATTAGAAAATTGATAGATAAGCGCGTACGACATGACCTTCATGTCAGGACGCTCAAAACATGTATAGATGCTGGTGCTCCACCGAGAGGCTTGCGCGTTTCGCTGACCCCAGCTATGCATGATCTATCCCCGACTGAAATCATAACGTGGAAAAACATTCTGAATTCGGCCTCACTGGATCTAACGAAATTATTAGCTGAACATTGTGAGAAAACGTTGCTGTCGCTGAGGGTCGACGAACGTCGGGTTAAGGATATGGGTAGCCTGTCCGCATCACAGGCCACTGAACTTGTTATTTTTGAAAGAAATCTAACTGATAATATAGCCCCTATGAAATCTAGAAAACTAACTCGCGATGGCATTACATCACATAAGGCATCAATTCACACGGACACGCCACCTGGACCAGCATTAGGCTACCACAATAAAGAACCAAATTCACCTAGCTTGCCCAGACATCAAAAATATCATAATAATCCGGGCGAAAACATTATCAACTTATCCGACACCGAGCTCACCGCGGATGAGCGCTCAGTACTGTCTCCCGGACTTACATTCTGCCCGAATAATGGAAGATACGGAGAATTTGCGCTATTAAAGGATCTGGACAATTTTGCACGAAATTTACGCTTGGCAGAATTCTTCTCCAACCAACCGCGGAATAGAAAAGCAGAATTCCATCACGCCACAGGGAGACAGGGGACTACGGACACCCAGAGAGACAAACACTTATATATTTATATTGAAGCAGTACAAAGGGATATTATAGAAGCTTATAAGGCTCATAAGCCCGGCACCTCTAACTTACCTAGAAATGAGCATGAATCACTATTAGCGCTAGGCAGTCGCGAGGACATTGTTATAAAGCCAGCTGATAAGGGAGGTGGAATAGTCGTTCTCAACAGGGAGGACTACATCAAAGAAGGTGTACGGCAATTGCAGGACAGGAAATTTTATAAACTTCTGGATTCTGACCCAACAAAACAGCTCAAAGAATTGATTACTGCTACTCTTCAGGACCTCGTGAAACAGGGTGCAATATACATCAAGCTCTGTCAATCACTCATTCCCGCTCGTGCCACACCTGGACGTTTCTACATGCTACAAAACGTACACAAGAGAGGCAGCCCTGGAAGACCTATAATATCAGGAACGGGAACACTTACTGAACCAATATCTAGCTGCATTGATTTCTTGATTAGATACTTTCCACCTCGGCATCCATAGTACCTGCTTGACACAAACCACTTCTTGCGAGAAATTGAAAATCTTACAATATTGGAAGGTGCTTTTCTCGTCAGATTAGACGTCACGTCGCTATACACAAACATACCACATGATGATGGCATTCAGGCTCTTGTGAAGTCCTACGGGGAAAATGCGCCAGCCTCTTCTTCACACCCGATTGTCCCTGAAACTCTAGCAAGGATCGTCCTCGAATTAAATAGCTTTGAATTCGACAACCAATATTTTCTTCAAATAAATGGAACGGCGATGTGAACGAGGATGGCGGCGAACTATGCTAATATATTGATACACGAGATCGAATCGAGTTTTCTGTCAACATATCCCACGAGCCCCGCCTTCTATAAGCGGTACCTGGATGACATCTTTCTCATTTGGACGGGTACTGAAGGCAATCTAATTAAATTTATGCACTCATTTACCAATGTTCATAAGAATATTTATTTCACGCATACTTATTCTAGAACTGAAATTAACTTTCTTGATGTGAACGTAAGAGTGGAAGGTGGTAAACTGATAACTAGTGTTTGCAGGAAGCCTACAGACGCGCAACAATACCTACACTTCAAGAGCTGTCATCCGCGGCATTGCAAAACTGGCATCCGCTACTCACAGGCACACCGATTTAGGAGAATCTGCTCTGAAACAAAGGACTTCAATGAGAACACGGACCACATACGTAACGTCCTTATAAAGCAGCATTATCCACCTCTAATCATTGACGACGCGATACAAAAAGCAGCAAATCTGAACCGCCACCAAATCCTACACAACCGGAACAAAGAAAGTAAAGAAGAACGGCGCAACCTAATTCTCACATTCACTATTAACGCGATGTTGACAAAATCCTAAAAAAGCATTTCAATATCATTGAACAAAGCGACCGCCTTAAAAAGCTCTTCACTATTCCGCCACGGGTGGTATACAGGCGCCCGAAAAATGTAAGGGACTACGTCGTACACTCTAAAACAAGCAGAACAGGTCAATTTGGTTGTCATCCCTGCGGGAAAAGTAGATGTCAAGTGTGCAAGCAACCACGATAGCTAAAAGTACGTATAGTAATTTTACACACACCATGCACTCTTAATCAGGTCCTGGCTAGCGCATGTCCTGTAGGCGGGACGCTTCAAAATTCAGAATAACTCACAGCTGCAGGAGGCCATGCGGAAGGAGTTAGCCGTGACAAGTTCGAAAAAGAAGGGCTCACCCTCCAAGCGCGCCTTGTAGGCGGCCTACAGCTTCTGTGGCGCGCGGGTGCAGACCGCGCGAGCGGAATCCTTGCTATTTAGCTCCCGTTCATGTCGTTGCATGCAGCACAAGTGTCGGTGTTTACGCATGCGCAAGCAGCGTCAGCCGCAAAGGCAAGCAATGCTGTGAGGAGGTATACTTGGGGCACACTATATACCCTTTCCTGTGCGCGTGAAAAGGAAGAGAGCCGACTTCGGAAGCATGACCGCGTGATTGCGCGCCGCCGTTATATCTTGCGTGGAGAAAAAAAAAGAGAGGAAGGAGGCGAAAACGAGAGTTCGAAGTTGTTATAGTACGATGGGAAGGAGTTTGCGTTTTTGGCGCCAAATGGGTTAGTTCTAGCGCATTCCACATCAGCGGCGGGTGTTTGAGCGTGCGGTGTGAGCCGGTACATGGCAATCATGGAGGGATATACTTCTCTAGATATTAAGGGGGGTCATGCGAGGACACTTCAACTTTGAAAATACATGCGCCTGCGATGGATACACGCGAGCTGTTGACGCAGGACCACAGGATGCATCTGCGTCATTTAAGTCGAGCTGGTGCGCATATTGTGGTCACAGCCCGCTACGTCAAGCCCGCTTGGGTAAGTGATTGTACTTTCTTCATATATGTTGGCGTTGTTGGTGTTTGCCGTGTTGTATTCTTGCGCTGCTATATGCAAAAGCGGACCGAGCTGTCATAATGCTATTTCTACGATCTTTAAAAAAAACTGTGAGTTTGCGCGCGTTATAATTGTTCTCACCGTCGTCTGCTCTAGTCGCGCATGTTTTGTGATGCTGACAGTATGCATTATGAGCTCATATAGAGCTCCGGCACTCTCGGCACTCATGACAGATGTCACCGTGATCTATCTCTTCGTGCTATTTGTGAAACTGTTCAATTGTTTTCTGCAGTTCTGGTCAATTATAAACTGCTACAATGAAAGGCTGCATGCACTTGTCACCAGCTGATTTACGTTAGTATATGCTCAAAAAATGAAACTCTTTACGCCTCGCCTGCAGATTTTTCGTACCTTTAAGAAAAAGCCGAGAAATGTTTTGACGACCATGAGTAAATAAAACTGCAGTTACGAGTCTCCAACACGTCAGTACCATTTCATTGGGACGGGCACTCACGCGTACAACTTTTCCAGGGATTATGTGTTCTTTCTTTTTGGTCCTCGAATACTGCAGTCACAGGATGCTCCAGTGGCATTGTGGTGTTGAGTATGGGGTTTCGGAATTAACTCTGGGTCTGAGCGTGCCTTGTTCTGACGGCGGTGGAATGTAATACGCCATGTTAGGATGTGAGCGGCGATGAAGCCCTGGCGATGAGATGAATTCGAGGTGCGTCAGTGCTGCGGGCCTGTTGTCCTGCGTCCTGCTTCGGGTCGTGAGACTCTCAGATTAACACCTTGAATTGCGACAGCTTTTAAAACAAGTGTTGTTGAGGAATTTGCAGCAAACTTTATAGGTAGCCTCTTTCATGCTCTTGTATACACGTGCATTTTCATTGTGCTCTTTCATTGATTACCACGGTTTCTGGTTGTATTTACCTATTCGTATTACGCAGGGCCAAGTCAAGTATGCACAAACGCATTGGTGGGTCTGGCACCAGCTGTCGCCCCTGTGGAAGCCGATTTTCTTGATGAAGGTAAACTTATACGTGCCTTATATTCTTTGGACCATTGCTGATAAGATGATATTCGCGTCTTCTAACGCTCTTTTTCATGGGAGTCAACAGCGCAACATAATCGTGCTATATAAAAGTACTGTTGTTCTCGTTTGCAGCTTATTAGTAATATTCGATACAACAACGGCAATTTAGGAACTCGCAGTAAGTTGATGAAGCGTGTGTTCAATGCAAGCAAGAGTTTTCCAAGCATCGATTTATTCACATTAAGTTGCATAGCCCAGTTTAAAAATATTTATAATGGTTGCACAGCTTCACAAAAAAATAAGAAAAAAAATCAGGTAGCTTACAAATACAAGCCGTATATTTTTGGTTATCCTGTTTTCATATTTGCCATATAGCAACTTATACTTCGTTTTCAAACTGTCAATCCAATTATTGTCAGCAAATAGTCTTGAAAACAGTGATCACAGCCACAAGCGTTACTGGGACAAAAATAAAACGCCTGGAAAACCTCTTAGGAGTACGGACATTTGCAGTGTGTGATAGATGATTATTACAATCATGCTCTGTCGAATAACAGCACGGTAACAATTTTCAGTGAGCTAGGTTACAATGCACCTTAATTCAAAGTTGAAAATTGATCATGTGTTCCCAAATGTGCCAATTACATTTCCATAATTTTTTTTCCCTTAGACATTAGAGAAGGTTCATGGCCTGACTTCCGGAATGAACAAAGAAAGAGTGAAGCTCCTACTTGCGTCCTCAAAGAGAACCCACCAGCTTGCCTGCCATCTTATTTACTTAGTGAAGAAATCGTAAGTATAATGTAACACGTACTGCTTCCCTTGTAAGATGTTCTCAACCAATTGCGATTGTGCTGTGGTATTTACTTGATGCTGACGTTTCAAAGAAAACGTTGACACTTTGATGAAGAAACGTGAGAAAGTTCGACTGACTGTCAGTCAGATTTACAACGCTTGCACAGATTTTGTCGAAATTGACAAGTATTTAAGAGCAATGAATGCGAAGTTTTCACTGATAACAGTGTTAAGTTTCGGTTAAAATATTATTAGAAAGCTCGATTCGCAGCTTTTGAAAAAATGTATATCTTAACGTGTGATGGTTTCTATCAACAAAAAAGTTAAGGTGTGTAAAAGATTGATAACAGCTATTTACAAGCTACAAGTTTTTGTGGTATGATGATAAATGCCATGTCATATGACAACATAACGTTAAAAGTGTCATCTTGTTTTTCTTTTTGTTTTTCTTTTTAATTCAGGCTGAGACGCCTGAAGTCGGCCCATCACCTGGCCCAAGAAGTTTTTGAGGGTGTGACAATAAGGCGGTCTACTGCGGTGAAGTGGAATGCAACTTGAAGCTATCGGCTGACACTTCTCTTGAAAAAGCGATGATTTAATGTTCTACAACTTATTATATATCAAGGATCTTACATACCCTAGTGCATATGCTCAGACGCTAGGTCTTGTTCAGAGCGTCATGAAAAACACGGAGCTGTTTCCAAGGTGCTTTGCGGGCAGCAAGTTGCTCAAGGTCATCCAAAAGGTCAAAGGCATTCGATAGGCGTCCGAATACATTTGTCCGAAAAATAGCGGATGGAAAGGTTGTGTTGTTTTCCTGAGTACTGGGCATTACGTTTGGCGTTGTTTGTACAATTTGCAATAAACATTCGTACACATGACAACAGCTGTTTCTCGCATGCTTATTCTGGCGTAAGAGCAGCTACATGGGCTAGTTGGTGTTGCATCTTGGATAATTGCGCTTTTTATCGTACGGGGACGGACGGGGACGAACAAATACAGAGCGCAGGAGGATCTCTTAACTAGGCAGCTGGCGTGATCTGCCAAGTAATTGTCAACCAACATGATTCCGATGGGCAAGAGATATCGAGTGACACCAGACTTCAACCGAAATTTAAAAAATAAAAGAAGACAAAGGTGATTTTTCTTCCATGTCTAGACACGCTGCACGCTGACAGTTTCTGTGTTCGTGTCAATGGTTAATGAATGAAAGACGAGATTGGAAGGCCCGTTTCTTTGACACAACCTTAACAAAAACCAACAGAAAGTGAAGCCAAGGAGGGTACGGTAACAATTATGTAATTAATGTTGAAAGCGGATTAAAAAGAACTTATCACCGACAGGGACCGAACCTGCAACCTTCAGATAACGTGCTCAATGTTCTACCAATTGAGCTACGGCGGCGGCCGTCTGCCCGTCCACTATATCGGGTATTTCTTCGTTTAAACCTTGGAGTCTTAGTGCCGCTTGCAACCATGAGGGCGAGTGTGAAACACTTCTTTTTGCGAAGGCTGCAAATAGCATGCTATACCTTTCTTTGCTTCAGTTCCTGTTCGTTTTCATTAATTTCAATTGTGAATGATTCATTTGAATTATTAAATTACATTTTAACTCATTTTTTTTTACTTGCATACTGCTGAGATCATGCCACTATAGGTCCATTCCTTCTTCATATGACAACAATATTATCCCTCAAAGGCGAAACTGGACTTCCTGATATCTCTGTGCATCGCCGCATCACCAGACTCCTTTTGTTTCATAGATTGTTTTCTTAATCTCTCTTAATCACACGCCATACATTATCTCACCGACGCGCATGCCCCACCGCACGGCCTATACCCCCATGAAATTGCACGCCGCACGTTCTCGAGCTACCCATTCGCTACGTCAATTTTTTCTTCGCACAGCAGTGGGCTGGAATCACCTTCCCCATGGCACTGCTGCTATCACGTGTTGATCGACTTTTACGGACATCACTGCTCATCGTTCGTCATGAAGGTCATCCTTCGTAACTTCGATTTGTTAGCCGACCCTGTATGCAATATACCATGCGAAGTGAAATGAACTGCGGGCAGGAAAACTTCCACGGGGTGCATGCTCTTAGTTTTCCCAAAGACGTTCTACGATTCCTCTTAAATCCGCGGCAAGCCACGCCTATGTGCGGATGCTTCTTGCAAAACTATAATACAAGCTTGAAATCTCCCCTCGAACGTATGTGCCAATGCCAAGTGCGCACGTTTGTGGATGTATATACGTAAGCGTGCACAATGTTCTCCTTCAGGGGGGGGGGGGGGGGGGTTCATGACAGCGCGCCCCAGGTCAATATATGGGGCAGACATTGCGCCCCCCTCAACCTCCCCCCCCCGCCACCCGTTGAACGTGTTCTTGTTCGACAAGTTGCCAATTTACGTTGCTGATCTTGCAATCATGTGGCATACTTCAGCAGCTTCAATTCCTCGCGACGACTGTTGCATGGCGGCAGAACCGCTTTGTATGTGCACAATAAAAAGAATCCAGCTTGCACCAAACGTAGCGTAGCCTTCATGCATCATACATCGTCCTGCAGCATCTGTATATAGCTACGACTCGATGGTTTCGGAACCATTTCTCATTAGTGCATCACTACATAGCGCTGCGGATTTGAGCTGTACGCAAATCTCAATGAGCCTCGCATGAACCAATAAGTACTCGTATACGTAAAAGAAAGAAAAAAAAAGGAGACAAACAAGAAAGTTACCCCCGCAATCTAGAACAACAAACTAACGTGACACACAAGAAAGTTACCAACGCACTCTAGAACAACAAACCTTCGCCCCCTCTGAAGGGGAACCCTGAGCACGCCTATGCGTGCGCATACAAATGCAGCTGTGTGGATGTAGCTCGCAAATTTCGCGTGTACAGGCGTATTAATCGTGGCGAACTGTGCCAAAAATATTTAAAAGGTGAAACTTGTATACAATTAGACACTACATGCACATGAAGGTGACTTTCACACCAATGCTACTTAGTATATTGCATGGACTCGCGCTTCCAGAAAATGTTCCACTAAACATAGGTGAAAAATATTGAATGATCCAGTGTGTGGATGATTCACTATTACAACGGCCCCCCCGTTAGGGGGTCCTGTCAGTAACTCCTCAGGATCATATAAAGTTCATTGTCTGTCGGTCTGTCTGTCTCTCTGTCTGTCTGTTTGTCTGTCTGTCTGTCTATCCAGTGTGTTTAGCGCAATCTCGGCTTTAAGATGAGTATGAGGTGATTTAAATTGCGCTGTGGGACCGCTATACCAGCGTGAATCGGGATGTTCTAAAAAATATGGCCACTGATGGAGTCGTAAAAGAACGTCGCAAACATTACTGGGATAAGTACTGCCGAATATAAGATCCAGTCCGTGTTAGCAGCAAATTCCCGCATGCGCACTGTGTGCCTGACAGCGGCGAACGGCGAGCCACCGTGTCTGCAGCGTGGACAGCCCACCTCACGAGTCAAGTCTGTCGCGCGAGTGGCGTAAACGGCATTTCTTCCGGGGCGCATTCCACCGAGCTACCGCGATGCAGTATACAATCAGCGCCAGCTCCTCGCTTCCATGATACACGCAAACGTGTGCCACACTTTCTCTTGTAGCAAAAATTATGTCTGTTGGAGCAGTGTCATTCATTTTGTGGGAAGCGTCGTGCACTGTCCAACGTTTGGAACCAAGATGAGTTCCTTGACATGCGAAGTTCAGCTGTAATGCGTGCACGGTGCACCGCACTTGCTCGGGCGTGATCACATATTATATATGGCCTGCATTAGCACGATTATCAGCGCACGTTCATCTGAGAGTGTAACTATTACGCGGTGAGAGTCGAGCCAACAACAGTAACCAGTAAAACATTCTCGTAAACGAGCGTGAGCACTATTTTCGGAAGCACCGTCGACTACGGCTTCGAAATAAACTGAATAGGCTTACTGACGATATCGGCTACCGGCCCGTTAACCGTTGGCGGTGAAGCGGCCAGCGATGGTATACTTAGAACACGGCGATTCTCCGTCGGTAATCGGCTACGTCTCTCTGCGGTTGGCGCGGATTTAATGCGAGCTCACGTTCCCCGGCGAACAAATCTTGACGTTGACATCTCGTCCAATGCACGAAAGGCAACAGGCTGACGGCTAACATGAGTAGAACTCGGGTATTATGCACGCCAAGATTCTTTAAATGTCACTGAGGCGCCAGTGCCAAATATATGCGTCACAGTTTTATCTTTTATACCAAGTTCGCTTCAAGCATGCTCCCAGCAATAACTTGAGTGACACCCCATATATTTTCACGAATGTCATTAAAAATATGTCTGCTTGCGTATCACTGAACGCTGCATGAATAATAACGACCTCCAATGCACTAATACACCAGAGCGTATAGCGATCCATTGGTGCATATAAACCCCCGTTCTTTTACACTCCGCGCCGTGGCGTGTTGTGGTGTAGTGGTTAGCGTACGCGCTTGCTGATTCAATGATCGCGAGTTCGAATCCGCGTGTGTATGTTGTGAATTTTCTGTGATATATTTCTGGATGTAATATGTGTGTATGTATTATGTATGTCATAAAATGTGCGTCTGAATATCCACAGCCCCAGCAAGTCAGTTAAAGGTGACTTAAAATAATTTTTGTTTCGCCGCTTCATGCACCGCTTATAGCTAGGACGCGCCGAAGCTGGGACGCACCGTAGCTGGCGCACACCGTAGCTCGGACATCTGTATAGTCGGCCCTCTAACTAGCCGGGATTCGAGACGAAAAATCTCCGGCCTATTTGACTCCCGCCTACGAGATGAGCCGCTGAGAAAACTACGACGCAGCGGGACGGCTACGGGCAGCGTGGCCTAGAGGTCGTGCCGGCTACGGGCAGCGCGGCCTAGAGGTTGTGCCGGCTAAACAAACAGTCTATAGGCGTTAGCTTTTTCGTCTCGTTTCCGGGCTATACACTGACATTTTAAGCAGGACATGATTAAGAGTGTACATGGCGACCTTAACTGTGACTCCCCAAACGTTGTCTACCTATAGGAATGTGGCATCTGCGCTAAACAATACATTGGAGAAACGGGCACACCTTTTCGAATCAGATTTAACAATCACCGCTCGCATGCGAACACACAACCGAACCTACCCCTTTCCAAACATATTAAGTCAGAAGGTCACAGTTTGGATTCCATTAAAATAACACTACTCCAAGGAAAGTTCCGCTCTCAGAGAGAACGTGAACAGCGCGAATCGTACCTAATCTACAAATTCAACACCGTTGAACATGGAATAAATGAACACCCGGGTGCTCTTCCTGTTTAACGAGCCTTAAACCGCAAATAGTACTCTAAACGACACTAACACCAACGCAGCAAAATACTGCCACGCGCGTTTCTTATTTTCACTTTGCTCTATTCGGTTTTCGCCCTCAAAGGCTGTCAGCAATGCTCAGCGCAAACCGCGCCTCATTGTTCTAGAAGCTTCGCGATCATTGTAGATCGTTTTGTTAAGATTGCGCGCAAGACGCGACCACTCGAGATTATTCCAGAGCGTACGCGATGACCAGTGATAAGGCTAGAATGTTCGACGCGTGATGCATAAAAGCCGGCGCGCTCCAACGATGTTCAGTTCATCGACGGCCGACGCTCTGTTCGCCGCTATCAGTCTCAGCGTTTATTGCTGTAATCTCACCTTCAGTTTACCGGCCACAAGTTCGGCCCAAATAAAGTGTTTCATCTTGGACTACTGCCTACTGCCTTCGTCAACGTCACGACCACGTGACATCTGGTGGAGGTGCTGTTCCTTCATGTTCCGGACGCCCCCCGTCAAGCCGTGAACCGAGCCCAAGTCGCGAGGAAGACATCGACGGCAACCCTGAGCAGCGATCAAGCCGAAGACAACAAGGTCTGCGGCCAGAGTACGGGCCTTTACCTGACAAGATCCGGCGGAACAAGACCCCGACCTCGACCGCAGCGACGATGACAGCTCCTGTGCCGCCTGCACCTATCCTGCTCCGGCAACCCAAGGAGCCGCCTACCTTCCGTGGTTCAGCACTTGAAGACCCGGAGAGCTGGCTCGAAGCGTACGACCGAGTCGCCGCTTTCAATGCGTGGACCAGCGAAGACAAGCTTCGCCATGTGTACTTCGCCTTGCAAGACGCCGCCCGCACCTGGTTCGAGAACCAAGAGCGAACCCTGACAACGTGGGACACCTTTCGCACAAGGTTCCTGGCTACATTCACGAGCGTCATCCGCAAGGAGAGGGCCGAAGCGCTGCTTGAAACCCGCTCGCAGCTCCCAAACGAAAACGTGGTGCTCTTCACAGAAGAGATGACCAGACTCTTCCGCCACGCCGACCCCGAAATGCCGGAAGACAAAAAGTTCGCTTCCTCATGCGAGGAGTAAAGCAGGAGCTGTTCGCGGGTCTGATGCGGAACCCACCGAGCACTGTCCAGGAATTCATCTCCGAAGCGACGACGATTGAAAAGACGCTGGAGATGCGCACCCGGCAATTCAATCGCCGCTCGACGCCAGCCTACGCTGACATTCAATCCCTCTGCTCAGACGACCTGCGCGAGACCATAAGGGCCGTAGTGCGCGAGGAGCTTCGTCGAATGTTCCCGTCATCCCAGCCGCAGGTTTCCTCGATCGCAGATATTGTTCGAGAGGAAATCCAGCAGTCTTTGGGTACCCCTGAACCGCAACAGCCTCTGCCGCAAGCCATGACCTACGCCGCTGCTGCCCGACGCTACGCTCCCGCTCCACGCCCACGTCAAGACACCGCGCCGCCGCAGTACCGCCGCCAGACGCCGCCCCCCACCGCCGCCATCTCGCCCGCCTGCCGGCCAACGGTACACACCGAGGAAGACCGACATCTGGCGAGCCCCCGACCACCGTCCCCTCTGCTACCACTGCGGAGAAGCCGGCCACACGTACCGCCGATGCCAGTACCGTGAGATGGGATTACGAGGCTTTGCCGTCAACGCGCCTCGTCCACAGCGGGGCGAACGACCACAAGACATCGCCGACTATCTCGCAGGAGCTCAGTGGACACCCCGACGACCATCCCGCTCGCCGTCGCCTGGCCGCTACATGTCACCGCACCGCCGGCAGTACACTGGCCCAAACCGGGGCCGGTCGCCTAGCCCGTATCCGGGAAACTAGGGGCAGCAACCGATGGAGGTGCGGTTGCTGTACGACGAAATGCCGAAGATCCTCCGCGGCCGACGACGACGACAACGCGACGAAACCTGCAGAACATGACGCGAAGCAGACGAAGCCCTGCCGAGGAAAACTCGTGGACCGAAGAAAACCTGACGACGCAGCATGGAAGCACCATAACATTTCGACGCAGCCGTGATCCAATGCCGCGTCCCAACCGCAACGCACGACGACGAACCAGCGACCTCGACGTAATATTCGACGGCCACAACGTCACCGCTCTCGTCGACACTGGAGCGGACTATTCCGTCGTCAGTGGGCCTTTCGCGACGAAGTTGAAGAAAGTGAAGACTGCTTGGCAAGGCCCTGAAATCCGAACCGCTGGGGGGTCATCTAATAACGCCGGCCGGTGTTTGCACAGCAAGAGTCACCATCAATAAGCGGACTTATCCCGCCAGCTTTCTAATCCTACAGCACTGCTCCAGGGATGTGATACTTGGGATGGACTTCCTATGCAAACACGGCGCCGTCATCGACCTAAGGTCTGAGTCGATAACACTAACCTCGCAAAAAGCGCTGCCTACCCAGACGACGCCAGGGATCCATGCATTGAACGTGATAGAAGAGCACGTCACCATTCCGCCTCTCTCCAGCGTCATCATTTCCGTCGGCACCGAAAAACCCGCAGATTTCGAAGGCGTTATCGAGGGTGCACAGCACCTGCTTGTAAACCGTCATATTTGCGTCGCACGAGGCGTCGCCGAGTTGCGTGAAGGGAAAGCAACAGTGATGCTTACGAACTTCAGCAACGAATACAAGCACGTGAGCAAAGGCACGACGGTCGCCTACATCGAAGAAATTGTGGAAGCCAGCAACGCTCTCGCCCTCGCCGAGCCTACCGAACATGCTACGAACCAAGCCCATGAACTAGCTTTCCACATCAATCCGAGCCTTCCGACGCATAAACAAGAACAGCTCAAAACCCTGCTGTTCCAATACAGGGAACTGCTTTTCGTCGTCGTCAAGAGTTCGACAGACCCCAGTCGCACAACACCGCATCATAACAGAGGAAAGTGCCAGGCCACTACGTCAGAGCCCGTACAGAGTTTCGACGCGAGAACGCGAGGCCATAAAGAAACAAGTCGACGAAATGCTACGCGACGACATCATCCAGCCTTCAAAGAGCCCGTGGGCGTCACCCGTGGTGTTAGTGAAGAAAAAGGACGGAACCCTACGCTTCTGCGTCGACTATCGCCGCCTGAACAAAATAACGAAGAAGGACGTGTACCCTCTCCCACGGATTGACGACACCCTGGATCGACTTCACAACGCGAGGTACTTTTCGTCGATGGACCTCAAGACCGGCTATTGGCAAATTGAAGTCGACGAGAGAGACCGAGAGAAGACCGCGTTTATAACACCAGACGGACTCTTCGAGTTCAAGGTCATGCCCTTCGGTCTTTGCTCGGCGCCTGCGACTTTCCAACGGGTTATGGATACAGTACTGGCAGGATTGAAGTGGCAGACTTGCCTGGTGTACCTGGACGACGTCATTGTGTTTGCTTCAAACTTCGACGAACACCTCCGGCGACTTGCCGCAGTACTTCAAGCAATCAAGACCTCCGGCCTCACCTTGAAGCCTGAAAAGTGCCGTTTCGCATACGAGGAGCTCTTGTTCTTGGGTCACGTGATCAGCAAGTCCGGAGTACGCCCTGACCCTCAGAAGACAGCCGCCATCGCTACATTCCCGCCACCCGCCGACAAGAAGGCCATCCGTCGATTTCTTGGCCTGTGCGCCTATTACAGGCGGTTCGTCAAAAATTTTGCCCGCATCGCCGAGCCACTCACTAACCTGACCAGAGCCGACGTCGAGTTCAAGTGGCAAACGCCGCAAGAGGAAGCATTTCAAGAACTAAAACGACGCCTGCAAACGCCTCCGTTACTTGCGCATTTCGACGAACACGCCGAAACAGAAGTGCACACCGACGCAGGACGGACGGACTGGAGAGGGTCATCAGTTATGCTAGCCGGTCGCTATCCAGGGCAGAGGCCAACTATTCCACAACAGAAAAGGAGTGCCTCGCCATCATCTGGGCTACGTCAAAGTTCCGCCCCTATATTTACGGGAGGCCCTTCAAAGTTGGGAGCGACCACCACGCCTTGTGTTGGCTAGCTAACTTGAAGGACCCTTCAGGTCGTCTCGCAAGATGGAGTCTAAGACTTCAAGAATTCGACATTACCGTCGTTTACAAGTCCGGACGAAAGCACTCTGACGCCGACTGCCTGTCTCGCGCCCCCCGTCGAGCCGCCACCCCAGGAAGACCAGGACGACGACTACTTCTTGGGAGCCTTAAGCGCTGATGACTTCGCCGAACGACAGCGAACCGATCCGGAACTCAAGGGTCTTGTGGAATACCTCGAGGGCAAGGCCACCGTTGTTCCAAAGGTGTTCAGACCAGGACTGGAGTCGTTTTTCTTGCGGAACGGCGTTCTCCTAAAGAAAAACTTCTCGCCACTTCGGGCCAACTACCTCCTCGTAGTACCTTCCGCGTTACGTCCAGAAGTTCTGGACGCTCTCCATGACGACCCGACTGCTGGACACCTTGGACTTTCCCGCACGCTAGAGAGGATACAAGAAAGGTATTACTGGCCTCGCCTCACTGCCGACGTCACCCACTACGTAAAGACTTGCCGAGATTGTCAGCGACGGAAGACACCTCCGACTAGGCCAGCTGGACTTCTGCAGCCCATCGAGCCACCTCGCCGGCCGTTCCAACAAATCGGCATGGATTTACTGGGGCCCTTCCCGACGTCGAATTCCGGAAAATAAATGGATCGTCGTAGCTACTGACTACCTCACCCGCTACGCCGAGACGAGGGCCCTGCCCAAAGGCAGCGCCGCCGAGGTAGCAAAGTTCTTCGTCGAGAACATCGTCCTGCGTCATGGCGCCCCAGAGGTCCTCATTACTGACAGAGGTACGGCCTTTACCGCGGACCTAACTCAGGCGATCTTGGGATACAGCCACACAAGCCACCGCCGGACCACCGCGTACCACCCACAGACCAACGGCCTGACCGAGCGTCTAAATAAGACCATTGCCGACATGCTGGCCATGTACGTCGACGTCGAACACAAGACGTGGGACGCCATCCTTCCGTACGTGACCTTCGCGTACAACACGGCCGTACAAGAAACGACGAAGTTGATGCCATACAAGTTGGTCTACGGACGGAGCCCGGCAACGACGCTCGACGCCATGTTACCAAACGTGACCGACGAGGAAAACATCGACGTGACCACCTACCTACAGCGCGCCGAAGAAGCACGACAGCTCGCCCGCCTACGGATCAAAAACCAGCAGAGGACTGACAGTCGCCGCTACAACCTTCGACGACGCCACACGGAATACCAACCCGGTGACCGTGTATGGGTGTGGACGCCAATACGCCGACGGGGACTCAGTGAGAAGCTTCTTCGACGATACTTTGGACCGTACAGGGCACTTCGACGCCTCGGCGCACTCGACTACGAGGTTGTCCCTGACGGCATTACGAACTCTCAGCGGCGCCGTGCGCGACCTGAAGTCGTCCATGTCGTGCGCCTGAAACCATATTACGCGCGTTAGTGAATTTGAGGACTGTACTTCTTGCTTTATTATTGTACTTTCTTTATTGCTGTTATTTATTGTTGCATGCATTGGCCACCTCCCCCCCGTTCTGTTTTAAGCATCGGGACGATGCTTTTTCAGAGGGGGGCATTGCCACGCGCGTTTCTTATTTTCACTTTGCTCTATTCGGTTTTCGCCCTCAAAGGCTGTCAGCAATGCTCAGCGCAAACCGCGCCTCATTGTTCTAGAAGCTTCGCGATCATTGTAGATCGTTTTGTTAAGATTGCGCGCAAGACGCGACCACTCGAGATTATTCCAGAGCGTACGCGGTGACCAGTGATACGGCTAGAATGTTCGACGCGTGATGCATAAAAGCCGGCGCGCTCCAACGATGTTCAGTTCATCGACGGCCGACGCTCTGTTCGCCGCTATCAGTCTCAGCGTTTATTGCTGTAATCTCACCTTCAGTTTACCAGCCACAAGTTCGGCCCAAATAAAGTGTTTCATCTTGGACTACTGCCTACTGCCTTCGTCAACGTCACGACCACGTGACAATACGCTGAAAAGATGCATGTGCGAGCCAGTGCTTTCGGTGATCGTACCTGCAGTGTTTTTCACCCTTTCATGTGTGCAGCCTTTTACATTCCCCGGCGGTGTATTGTTGAGCTGTTGGAGAGAGCAGCACTCGATCATTCTAAGCGGAGGCCACGCCCTCCCACTTCCTTCTTTTCTTGCCTCTACCCCCCTCCACCCCCTCTTTTTCTGTTTATTTATTTTATTTTATTTATTAATTTTTTTTCCTTCAGTGGCTCCAGGACCGGAAGTCGCTAATGCCACTCAACGTGTCGGTATCTCGCTTTAGAGCGGGCGTCACTTATCCGACAAACGAGCAGGCTCAGCAAGTGAGACGGTAGATAGGACTCTCTTACCGCATTGCCGAAAAGGACCATACGCCGCGGCAACAGAGCTCACCGACACCCACTTTTCGATGCCGGGTCTACAGCTGCATCTAATTTAACCTTTTTAACCAGCCGGTTTGAATCGCGTACCGGCTGTTTTTTTCACTTGCGCCGACTCTTCGTCCAGCCCTCCGCGATAGAATACCGCGACGACGTTTAACAATGAACAATAGCCAAAGCATAAGTATAAGCTCACTCACGAAGCGCTCCGCTGTCGGAGGCAGTGTGTTACTCCTGGTCCTTCACCCTCACAACCCCTGAGCAAACTTTCTCCCCTCCCCCTCTCTCTCTCTCATTTTCTTCCCCTTTCACTTGGTATGCATATACGCACGGGAATAAAAACAAAAATTTTGTCTTGATAAAGGTCAGGCTCTGACCGAAACGTCGACGTAATAAATGAAGTTTTCTTGAAGTTCCACCTCTCATACTTATATGTATATATATATATATATATATATATATATATATATATATATATATATATATATATATATATATATATATATATATATAAGGGCTATAGGAAGTATCACGCAGGCCCTGACACTGACGGAAGGTATTTGAGATACGACGTACGTCTCAGCACAGTTAATTCCGACATTTACTCGACTGCTGACCCGCAGGTCGCGGGATCGGGATCGAATCCCGGCCACGGCGGCCACATTTTCGATGGAGGCGAAAATGCTCGATGCCCGTGTGCTTACATTTAGGTGCACGTTAAAGAACCCCAGGTGGTCGAAATTTACGGAGCCCTCCACTACGGCGTCTCTCATAATCATATGGTGGTTTTGGGACGTTAAACCCCAGATATTATCATTATTATTATTCCGACGTTTCGGCCGTAGGACCGGCCTTTCCCAGATGAAGGCAGGTCCCACGGCCGAAACGTCGGAATAAACTGTGCTGAGACGTATACCGTATTTCAAATACCTTGCTATATATGTATGGATATATGTATATATATATATATATATATATATATATATATATATATATATATATATATATATATATATATATATATATATTTACCAACGGATTTTTTAATGTTTTGAGCAAAGAAATTCATTACTTTAATAAATCGTAGACAAATACAAATGCATTTGTTCATTATTCACAGAAAGCCTACCCACGTTGTATCAAGCTATGACGTTCACAGGAGCAGCAACTGCCTCGCGAAATCAACCAAGTTTCAAAAACACTGCGTTTCTAGAGTTTTAAGAATACGTAAGCTGCTCAGAATTCAATATTATCATAAGAGTGATGTCTTCTTTAGTTCTATCTGTGCTACAAAGAAATATATTTGCAATATTGCCCTTGCCTCGCTGTTAGCACGGTCATGAATATACGAAAACTGACTCTTTGTAAGATGGTTGTCTTCACCCGGCGATGCCTGTTGATTTTTCTTTTGGCCAAAAATATTTTCTTTCAAAACAAATTGTGATTTCACGCTATTCAGTCATATGGGGATGATATAAAATTACGATGAAAATTGGAGACATCAAATATACGACGTTTAATAATCTTTTGTGGAATCGACGAGCGGGAATTGGCTGCTTAAAAAGCCAGTAAACAGGCTCTGGTCATCTTTTTTCGCACCCCCCAAACAAGCTCGCCAATACGTACAGTAGACTACGGCGATATCATTTTCCAAATATAACAGCGTTGCACACTGGCCAAAACCTTCATTTCGAAAACGATTCCCGCGCCTCTTTCCTTCTGACCGATCCCCCTCCTATGCGCAGTGACGCAAACTTGGCCATGGGCAACTTGACGCACCGCTGAGCTCGTCGATTGGTCCTTTGCCCTACACTGTAAACAGAAATTAGCCCATATGGGCGTTTTTAGGAGGTGATAGGCTCTTTTACCACCCAAGCCAAAGATACCAACTCCCTGGGAAGAGGGTCAAATAGGCTAAAACCGCTATTTTACCCTGATTATCAAAAATCAGAAAATATGGGAGTGTAACCGATGTAAATTGGGAGTAACCGAAAAAAAAATATTGACGCGGGGCAGAAGGGTGTATTCAAATACGCCCATTTGGTCAAGAACTAATAAGCAAACAGAATCGTCCTCAGCCTCAGCGTCAA
Source organism: Rhipicephalus appendiculatus (assembly GCA_030522465.1). Classification (NCBI taxonomy): domain Eukaryota; kingdom Metazoa; phylum Arthropoda; class Arachnida; order Ixodida; family Ixodidae; genus Rhipicephalus; species Rhipicephalus appendiculatus. The sequence continues at coordinate 127,527 of JALIZH010012622.1, read as the reverse complement.
CTTCTCAAAAGTTACTTCAACAGGCAAGTTTTAAATAACCCGCGCAGCGCCAACGCTCTTCTTTTTCGTTCGTGAGAAGCGCGCCTTTGGACTCCTGTGTATGCCGAACTACACGCACAGCGGAAGAACACGTCAGAATGTGGACTTCCGAGCGCGGGAAAGGTGCGTTGTTCCGTTCGATGAGACAGCCATTTTGATCGGCGGCGGTTGTGCAGCGCGATTCACACGAAGTCGTCGGTGTAATCCACAATTTTGAAGCCGAGGACACATGGTAAGTTATTCTGAATGAACTTGTGCGTTATTTTTTGGTGTGTGTGTGCGCGCTAGGGCAACTAAATCAGTTGTAGAAAGGCTCGCGGTGTAGTCAGCTTCGAGATGACGGAAACACTTGTTTCCTCCGTGACACTACGTTTGTATTTTGGAAGCGAGTACTTTTAATAGCTGTGTGTGAGCGGAGGTGAAAATCAGGAATGCGTAGAGCTATGCCTGTGATCGTGTGACCGTACAACCGCCCACTTATTTAACTTGAACGCGCCAGCGTCAACCGCGCAGTCGATAAGCGCCGTTAAACGAAGCATGGCGGCGAAATGAACGAGAACACGCGCATGTGCCTGCCTGATGAACATTCCTGTGCAGCTGCCTTCCACCAGGCTGTTCCGGGAACCGCACTCTGGGACGCCGGGAATAGGCGCTTATTTTGACTCGGTCGTGGATGCTCGCGCGTTTAGGTTCAAAAATTGGGCGGCTGTACATGCAAAGATAGCGCTGTAGGTAACGTATATGTGCAGTTCGATTGGCGAGGCCGCCGTGTGGTAATCGCAACTCCAGATCACGACGGACGTTGGATTAATTTTTGTGTGTTGTTATTTTATGATGTTAGCGCTCGGCGTGCAACACACGGCGAGAAAGTTATTGCAAGCAGAGCGAACGTAGGTAAGTTGCTGCAGCCTGCGACCACTCAGAATGCGTGCGGTTTCAATAATTTTCATCTCACTGAAATTGCCTATAAACGATAAGATGTTGTTTTCGCAATTTTCAAGTTTCTTTTGTTTTTCTTCTCAAAGCGATGCGATAAGACTAGGGGATACTTAGCTGCGATTTTAAACTTGCGTTTAGGAGCATAGCGGACGAAAGGTAGGGAGGTCGCCTCGTCTGTTTGCAATTTACGTGTGCGCGCGTGGTTGTGCAACGATCAAATGAGCACGAATCAGCGATTCTTTGTTGCATGCAATGTCTGCATGGTGCATGTCGCCTATTAAGCCATCACCGTGCTGCCGGGTCCCATGCTGCTTCTTGTGCAGGCAGGGTACGTTTGAGGCGCATTGCAAGTTGTACAGTCGCAATCTTTTTGAGAGTGAACACGGGATCGCGTGGCTTTCCGAGCTCCCAGCGCAGTTAAGTGGCAGCAGCGAGAATCACTGCACATGCGCAGTGAATTCGGCGTGCGAGAATTCTAGCGTCGCGCGCATTGCATCAGGCAAGCAAGCGCGTATTGTCTGCTTCACGCGTACTGCAGTAAGGAAGCCATGTGCTTAAAAATGGCAAGAATTTTGAACTTGGAATTACGTCCCACACGATGCACGAATAAACCTGAATGTACGTTATATTTGGCCGGCGTCCCCAAGATCATTGTTGTTCTGTCGCTAGGCGCTTTCCCCGACGCACATTTTGAGTTCCCGCATGGCCTAGCACCGGTACACAATGCAAGAGTTCTGAACGAGCACATAGGAAATGGTAGGGTCACAGTGCTCTGCTGGCCGGTGTGAACATTTGTGAAAATATATTGGAATATACATAAGAACAGCCATGGTGCGACACCCTGTTCACGCGGCGACTGCGAACGAGCTTTAAGTATACCCGCTCATAAAAAGGGGAAGAATCTTCGAGCTCATTACAACTTTCCGCCAGTGCTGTACTCGTCACTAACGTCCAGAATGGCAGCATTGTTTTTTTCAGAGTGGCACACGATAAAATACGAATATAAGAGCAAGCAAAATTATTCCAGTTTACTGATACTACTTCCTTAAGTGTATCAGTCTTTTGTCAAACGTGCACCAAATACCAGTTTGGGTGTTTTCTTTCTTCTTTTTCTTTTTGCCTTTTCTTTTTGCCTGTTCGCTGTGCGACCATACAAGAGCACGGGAAGAAGAAAACACGGACACTAGGTGACACGCCAAGCTTAAGAAGCACACCGTTTGAACTGAAAGCATCCAAATTTTAGTTGCCACCATAATACGATCACCACCGAGGCCGGGAATGAGCTAGCAGACGACGCGTGAGCACTTCGATGACGTGATGCGCGCCAAGAGAAGCTACCCTCCTCGCGCATGCGCGCATATACTGTGCCATGTCGCCTGACGGCGCTAGTAGTACAGAAAGCCACGCGCTCTTGTGTTTACCCTCAAAAAGATTGCGACTGTACCGTACCGGCAAAGCGTTCAAAAACATCTTTATAAATTCGTGAGCTCAGTGTAGCAGCCTAGGCAGTGCAATAAGCACTTGCAGTTGAATATTGCATGTTCTGTGTTTTTTACAGTCACAATTCGTAATTTCTGTTGTCTGTTTCACAATTACATTCATTTATTACAAGTTGGCATGCAACTAAATGACCGCATCAAATATAAATGGCTCTGAACAATGGCATCTTTCAGAAAGAAGATGCATATTCATACCCAGATATCAGTTTGCTTACAGCTGTTCCTTTTTGTGGCAACTTATGCAATGGTGGTAAGTGCCTACTGACGCTTCTTTTCATTTCTATCAAGCTGTGGCCAGTACCTGTAGGTAACTCATGGTTCACTGTGACCGATTTTTTATGTGTAGCAGCAAGAAAAAACTGTGAGAGCTCAACAGGATCTATTTCTGTATAATAAGTCCTGCGTACTGTTGTGTCACATTAAAGTACACAAACAAAATTTCGTGCACAGCTCATGCTTATAGGTGTGTGCACCACCAATAAAAAAACGCGGTGAAAATGTTCACAAGTTACGCTATGCAATGTTTCCACAGTCACGATATTATTGCAGAAGTGTGCTGTCTTCGAGATAGTGTTCTATGATTAAAGGCATTCAGCTAAGAAGAGAACATCGCGAGTGCTTTGATTGGATCATTCACGGCTCTGCTTTTTCGAATAAATATTGTAGGCACTGTGGACAGCTTACTGGCGGCTTGAATTCATTGTACCATGTGGGGACGAAGCCGAAGAGTTGGTAAAATAGTCTGCAGGTGCCTGCTAAGTTGGTACCTCTTGCTTGATGTTCTCAACTCTGTTATGTTATGATTAGCTTACTACATATATTTTTTGTTGTTTCAACACACGTCGAGCTTTGTAGGATTCAATTTACTGTTGCAACTATTATTCAGCATGCTATCAAGGCTATCGGCACTTCGTAACAAAAGTGTTCAGCTTTGAGCGGAGCTAGTTTAGGCTCATTTTGAATACAGCTCAATAGCATCAAGACAAACAACCGATATATAAATACAACATGAAGCATTAGCAAGTAGGTTAAAAGTCCATTGCACTAAATTTGTGCATGAAGTGTAGCCTATTGCCACCATATGCTGTGACAGTACAATGGTTAGCATTTAATGTGGTAAAACTGTTTGGTGTTTCGAACAACTCTAAAATTTTCAGATTTCCATCATTGGCACTCAGAAATTTTCTATAGGTCTCCAAGACACACCTTGAGTAAAATGTCTACAGCATATCTGTGTGGTGAAAAAAATATTCGAACCAGGCGACTGTCAGAGTATGCTAACAGTGGATGTAAAAATAGTTGTTGGCATCTTTTGTGCACAGTGTATGTATATGAATACTGTATGTACACCTTAAAGCCAGTGAAGACTTCACACATCCTTGTAATTGGTAATAGGTTTTCCTGTACATAAGTCATAAGTCCAACCTAGACTTGTGTCACAGTACGTAAGGGATAAAGGAGCTCATCGAAAAATGTTCTTAATATCAAATAATTAATCTATTCACTCTTATCAAGCATATTCGAATGCGTCCTAGCGTGAGTAAAGAGAAGAGGAATAGTGACTATTGACAAGGTAAGCGAAGTGCATATTAGGGTCTTGGTGCAAGCTCTTGAGTGAGACTTTATTACCATGTATATGGTGATGTTCAAAGCTGCACATGGCCCTATCTGATGCCACAGTATTGTCTGTATAAAAACAAGTTGTTCTGGTCAATAAATTAGTTGCCTTTTTTGCTCCAGAACCGTTGCCGCTAGTGTGCATCAGTTAATCTGGCGGCCAGGATGGGACCCGTGTGACCTGGCCTGCTGGACAATACCCACATGGATGCGGTGACTTCACAAGGCCACCAGATGTGCTGCAATCCCAACGCCAGCTAAGAACCGGAAAGTTAAGAAGGTAACGTTTTTGTTTCCCTTGCGAAGTCATGTCTCAGTTTACAGATTAGATGAATTCGACTCTAAAGCCCATAACATTGAATCCTATGTCGAGCGTCAGGGCAAATGACATAACTGAATAGAATAAACTGTCCCTATTCTTAACAATGAAGAAATGAATTGTTAATTTAAGGGCTTGTTTTCATTGTTAGACACAATATTAATGAGAAATAACGGATAATAATGCCAAGGAAAAATTAGATGTATTAGCAGTAATTGTAGTTTAAATGTGAAGAAAGAAAAGTGGACGAAAAGATAACTTGCCCCTGGCAGGGACCGAACCTAAGACATTTGCAAGGTATGGCAAAGGTAGGACATGTACAGTCGCGGCCACTGTTAGATGCAACACTTGCACGCAGAGCATGTCTAGATTTCATTTTCTTGCATAAAAACAAGGGCTTAGATTTGCATAAGGCTACTGGTGGTTGACAGCTCAGACTCTTTCTGACAAACTAGAAAAGCGCACGTTCAATGGCTCCCCATCCACTTGCAGTTAGGGGGGCCAGCAATAAGAAAGGTGCTCATTCTAGTGTTGCATCTAACAGTGGCCGCGACTGTACAAGACATGTGCCAAATAAGCAGATATGAAGGCTAAATGCATGCAGTAATAAAATCACTGGAGGAGATGAATGCACTCTGCCAAGTCGACACATCAGTGAAAACGGTTATGGGGTGACTGTTTATGGGAAGTGCTGTTATTTTAATGCAGATCACATGGGGCCACAGTGGGAGCTGTACCTGGAAGGGTGTACAAAGTAAAGTCGAGCTCGGATTGTTTTAAGGACGTACACAGGGAAGAAAATGGGTGTTTTAGGTCAATGCATTGTAAATATGACCTGTAAAGCGCAGCCTGCTGTTTTGTCGATTGCTGTCAAGGAACGTGAGTGCAAGTCACCTTTGCTACTGGGAAAAAGCTGGCTTAAGAAGCTTCGGTTGAATTAAAGAATTGCTTTCGCAGTGCATCAAGGAGTAGGCAATCTGCATGTGAAGTTTACAAACGTCTTCTCTGAAATGCTTGGTGCTATCGAAAACTTCAAAACACAAAAGCTTGTGCCACGAAAGTTAGCACAGTGATCTATCTAGTTGATATGAATCTATAGTGCCAATTAGCTCAGGAGGGAGTAAAGATGAATGGTTGCATGTCAGTTCATGTTTACCTTTTCCTCTTCCATACCTCTGTGCTATGGAAAGATTTCTTAGATTTATATTTAAATGCAGAATTGCCCTTGTACTCTAGTACCAAGCTGCATGTTTTTGCAGCGTGAGTAAGGATGAGGCGAACAGGCAATGAAGGCAGCAAAACCAGAATGAATTTAAGCGGTGTAGATGTTGAACAAAAGTTATGTTAATCGGATGAAAGACAGCTCACTGCTGTTAAGTCTTGCGGGCTTCTTCCATGGACTTTATGCATGTGCTGCTCTACCTATTCAGTCATGCCACCATCAACTGTCCTCTCCACATTCTTTCATATCTGTGTTATAAGTATGTCCCCGTGAGTGTTAGTACTTGTGGCAGAGGTGACATACGCTTCAAACTGCACCATCTATGTGCCGTTAAAACCTATTGAACAGCTTGAGGACTGCAAGTATGTGCACACTGCCACCATGGCCATCAGTGGCAAAGGCGAGCACACTCAAAGTGAAACATGAGTTAATCGAGTTCTGCTAAAATTCAAACCTTTGTTTTTACTGTGGATGCCAGTAGTAAAAAGCATTAAACATTTGTGTGTGAAATGTTTCCTGGCCCACATCACAATGAGCTTTAATTTTTTTTACCAGGAGATGCTGTGGTGCCTGTGATGCTTAATGTGGCGACCCATTGCAAGGATGACCCTGGCAACTTGATTACACAGGTGAGTAAAGAAGTGTGTGAGTGCAATATTTTTGTAGGAGACTGTTGCTACGAAACATGCAACAAAAAAAATCATCCTAAAAAGTGGCCAACGCTAGCTGTTAACTGTAGCCATAAAATAAAAAATCAATTTAACAGTTGCCATTAACTCGAGGCATGCCGCAATGCATAAATTAAAAAAAAAAGTATAGTGCATTTGCAACCCGGAGCAGTGCATCAAAAAAAAAAAGACCGACATCATAAAAAAAGCCTGAGGATATGATATTGTCGATATGATAGACCACATACTCATCTGATTTTAATAAAACTTCTGTTGGGCCTATTTGGTACATAGCTTTTAATACTATGACTTCAGTGCAAACTTGTACGGACCGCAAGAATTGATGAGACAAGCACTGGCACTCACTACTGCTTTGTTCTTGAAAAAATGCATATACGTGGCACAACCACGTGACATGCAATTACCTTGCATGTGCATGCGTGACAAGACGTTTTGCATTGGTTACAACCATAGGTCGGCAAAAAATGTAGAACTCACTCAGACTCACTAAAGAACTATATCTTGAGCATTGGACTCACTCGGACTCAGACTCACCAAAATTTTCCTGAGCCTGACTCACACTCACGAAAATTTTCTTAAACCGGACTCACTCGGACTCAAACTCACCAAAATATTACTCACCCGGACTGAAGCAGACTCCCGGCCCGATATGAGTCTGAGTGTGTCGAATCATCAGTGAGTTCGTCGACCTATGGTTACATCAAAGCATTAACGATAACGCACTCATAAATTCTAATTCCGAGAGGTACAAAGGTATACAGGTATCACTGATACAAACATCTCTCTTATTCTTGATGTGGTACCATTCAAGACAAGCCGTGTGGGTATATTCTTGCTTCTGCTAAACATTAACGTCTCAAGAAATTGCAGCGCAAAGCTGCAGCATTAGTTAGGATGAGCAACAAAATGTGCTTCTTTCTCAACAGTATTACTTACTTTTTGTGCACGTTCCCTGTGTCTTTTATTTATGCCGTGCCTAGTTTGTCTGACGCAAGTCCTGCCACGAGAAGTGGTATGGAATATACACATTTGCTGCATAGAACATAAAAGACATTGTGCTTGATTTGGCATCCATACCTGCTACCACCGCTTGCAAAAAGCTTGTAACAAATGTCAAGGAGATTTCGCGCCTGCTAGCAACTCTCTTGAGTTGATGTGTCACATTATAGAAATGAGGCACGACAACTGGCCTGAAAGGTTCATGTTCACGCGTTACCCTATTACTGGCTTTTCTTTTTTAATCGGCTTCAGAAATAGCTGTTTGCAGCGAGATAACCTTGCCTGCAGCCAGAACGTGGTGTAGTACCTAAATGAAAAAGATCTCCTGCATTTTAGGCTCACATGAACTTTTGAAATCCGATTCCATAATGACACAATTCCCCTTTTCACAACTTTCCATTGGGCCGACTTAAATGACACAAGCTGTTCGCATAGGCTGACTTCTTGTCTTGTTGGCGATGTTTAGCACAGATTTATCACGAAGGGACAAAACACAGGCACTTGTCTGCGTGTGAGGTGCAAAGTGTCCCTCTTCTCCAGTCTTAAGTCTGCACTGAACATCATGAACAGTGCCAGAAGTCGCCCCTTTGAAAGTTGTGAAAAAAGAAATTGTGTCGTCTTGTATGGAATTGGCTTTCAAAAGTTTGTGTGAGCATAAAATGCAGTAGAGCTCTGGCATTCAGGTAATGCATCATGTTTTGGCTGCAGGCCATCCTATGTCACCCTGATTCAAAAAGGAAAATCAAGAGTGTGACGATGTTAGGCCAGTTTGGTGCCTTACCTTCATGCTGTCACACATCAACTCAAGAGAGTTATTTGAAGGCATGATATCCCCTTGGCTTTTTCTGCATTAAACAAGCTTGCTAAGCAGTGCTACCGCACATGCAGTGGGGTGGTAGCACACACTAGTCAAGCATGATGTCTGCTATATCCCATGCAGCACCTGTGTGGTACATGCCATACCTCTGTCTTGTGGCAAGACCAACATCAGGCAAACTGGTCGCTGCATAATTGAGCAACTTAGGGAACAAGGGCAAAACATACACGATAATGTTGAAAAGGGAGCACATCTTGTTGCTCATCTGAACTTCTGCTACAGCTGTGCCCTATGATTTCGTGAGACATTGATTCTTGGCAGAAGCAGGAATAAATACGTCGCTTGCACTGAAGCTTGCGACATCAAGCAAAAATGAAAGCGTTGTATCATTGATACTTCTATATTTTTCTACCCCTTTCAATTTCAATTCATGCATTCACATATTCAATTATTTCTGTTTTTACGTATGCAATTTGCTTTGTTGCACAAGCATGGTTATCTGGCTGTCGCATTTATACGTGTTGTTGCAAGAATACAGCAGTTAGTCAGCGCCAGTGCTTGTCTTATTATTTCTGGTCTGCCTGGCTTGTCGTCAAGACTTCTTAAAAGGTTCTCCTTTGGTGACAGACAATTACAAATATATATACAGGGAATTTCAATTCATGCATTCACATCTTCAATTATCTCTGTTTTTACGTATGCAATATGCTTTGTTGCACATGCAACAAAGCATATGCACTTGTATAAAAAGTATCGGAAACAATTTTTTTCTGGCGTGTCTACATCCCAGCGCACTCAAAACGCACATCAACTGTGGTGGCAGATGTAACCTTCCAGATACGCCAAATGCCAGTTGCCTGTGAGCGCTTAGTCAGGCTAGGTCAACTTTTAGTGGACTCCTGTTGAGTGACTGTGGTAGTGAATAATGCAGTGAACAGTTGAGCGACAATATGATTGAACATCAGCTTTGGTAAACGAAATCTGGACGATTCCCCAATTCCCTTACTGCACTGACTTGGCACCAGCCGACTATTTCCTATTCCTCAAAGTGAAAGCTGCCTGCAAACGGCACTACCATGGGACCTTAGTGCCCCCCAGAGAAGCTTGTACACGTGCCCTTAAAGACCTTCCGAAATCCGCCTACCGAGGGGCATTTGAGTCGTGAAAAAGCCATTGGCAAAAATGGGTTAGTGCTCAATACTTCGAAGACTATTGAGGCAGTGTAGCAATATCTTTAGTAAATCTAGTTTTACGAAACGTTTTGTTATATACAAAGTGTTCATTAGGGTAGGCTCGAATTTCCAGGGAAACAATAAAAACACGCAAAAGTACAGGATACAAGAAATATATTTGACTATAGTTGTTTCATGCACAAGTATCGTACTCCTTTGTCAGTTTATGAAAAGAGTGGTCCTTCAGTTTTTCTACTCTGCTACCTAAATATTTATAAATACCACATAAAGTGGACGAGAGGACAACTGCTGCCGTAGCTCAATTGGTAAGAACATCGGGAGTGTAATCTGAAGGTTGCAGGTGTAGTCCCTGCGGGCGGCAAGTTGTCTTTTTGTCCAATTTACTTTCTTCACATCTACATCACAATACAACAGTACTATTAACATTCCCCGTCCATTATTTTGCTTCAATAACTGCTTGTTTTTTATTCAGGTTATGCCTCAAATTGTGGATGTGGGGCATACAAGCAGATATTTTATTCTTATCAACAGTCATTTTCACAGTTGTTGTTATTGCATCGGGCTCCGCTTGTGATTATGACATGCCATGTGATGACTGGAACTAAGAGACAAGAAAGCCAAGGAAAGGACTATGGGGGATGTTATTTCTAGTAATTATGATATAAATGTGAAGGAAGTAAAGTGGAGGAAAAGATAACTTGCCACTGGCTGGGACCGAACCTGCGATTTTCTAATAATACTTCCGATGCTGAACTACAGCAGCAGTCATCCCCCGTCCACTTTATCGGGCATATACAGTACACTCCCTTTAAGACGCACTTGAAGGGACCATGGTCATTGTTTCGTCTTATCAAGAGTTCGTCTTATCAGAAGTGCCCCCAAAAAGGAAATGCTAACATGCCAAGTGCATCCAAATATGTTACTTGGAAATGCTGAATGGAGTATACTTACAATGGGGTGAAAAGTAACAAAAAAAATGCATTTATTTGGCTGTCCTTGATAAAAACAATGCATTCAAGTATAGCATTTACACTAATCTAACGAGCACCCGATTTCGCAAGTTCATAATAAATGCGCTCATGAATAAATTGCTACCACATTATAACAATAAAACTGTAGCATGACCCTATTTTGATGATTAGAAAGAGAAAAAAACGGAGATACAAAGCACGATATTCCTCTAAAGAATGGAAAATTTATTCTTCTGGCAGTTCACCTTCTTCCGTGAGCATGTTTAACAGGCTTTGATATCACTTTTGGATACACCTCCATTGCATGCTGTTACCTTGACAATGCCAATATATGCTGAGGTGCTTAAGAAAGCCTGGAAGCTTTTCTGCGAGGTTCGGATATTTTCCCATTTTCAGCCCGTGGTAACTTTTTCTGATCGACGTACAGCTAAATATCTCCGTTTGGGCTACCCATGGTCACGAGCCTCGGGCATACAGAAATGACGCGGCGCAGCTATATTTAGTGTGCAAATGAACATCCTTTGTGATGTACTTCATAATGAAAATGGCTCTTCACAGTTTGCACTTCACTGGGAACAGATACGACGCGCACACGCCCTATGCGAAACAATGCGAACTGACCATGTGCTCGGCCGCCATTCTGTTGCGGCGATGACAATGCATCTGACCCCTCTGACAGAAGTGCTAGCGCCACAAACGTGGTTTCGGTTTCATATGCAATTTTAACGCACAGAAAATTTTTGTTCCTGTTCTCACGTTCATTTGTTTTTTTTTTAACCCACTTCTCTCGCATTTTGCTCTCTAGTCAAGCTCGTGTTCTTCTGTTCTCCATTTTACTCCTGTTGGAGAACTGAAGAAAGTGGGGAGGATCCAAAAAGATGCAATGGCTTGAGGATCCCAGTAGTTATAGGCCTGTTAAGCCTAACTACTTGGGACCCTCTTATTTTTTTGTTGTATTAAGTGTATGGGAAACTCCTGAACTTTTGTTGCTTTCAGTGATGATAAAGCCGGCCCTTTCTCCACCTACACACGGGGGGGTGACGGCGATACCGACCTTATGCGCTAACCTTTGTTTGCCACTTATCTTGCTCCCTCCCTCCACGTTGCAATTTGCTTTGTGTCTTTGCGCCAGGAAGCGTTCTTTTTTTCTTTTTTGCTTTCTATCGTTGACCTGGATGCCCCACCAACACTACAATGTTCATTGCGCAGAAACGCCGTCGTTGTCGGTCACTGCAAGAGTTCGTCTTAACAGAAAAGGCCTGTTACGCGGTTCGTCTTAAGCAGGTTTTGTTTTTTTCATTGAGTGTATGGAAAACCAAACAAACAGCCCGTGTTGTTCGGCTCAAGCAAGAATTCGTCTTAACAGAGTTCGTCTTAACGGGAGTTCACTGTATATGCACATACGTCTGCAAAAAAAAAATCACAGCATATCCACGGAGTGAATGATGATGAGTGGGCGAAGCTCCGGAGGTTCACCGGTAAACCGTGAATCCTCCGTAAATTTTGCCCAGGCGATCATCATGTAAATCACGCGTCACGCATCATCTCGCTTTCCGAGCCCTCCGCTCCGCCGCCTTGTCTTCGTCGCTCAATGCGCGCTGACTGCCGAGAGAAAGAGGAAGCGCGCGAAGAGCGAACGCATTTTATAACTTTGGCCCTATAGCAGTCTCCCGCATCGGGGCTGGAGCGAGCGTAGCCGCGCCTCAAGCGGTCTCCGATTCAATGAGCGCAATGCGCCTCCATCCAAAGAGATTCTAGGGTCGCCGCGCCATCCAGCGGTCTCCATCACACTAGAGCACGCAGCGGAGCCGTCTCCTACGCATCGGAATGGAGCGAGCGCCGCGGCGCCATCACCATCTATTGAGCACTCCGAGTACTAGAGGTGGCTACGACGCAAAACGAGGGACTAGCCCATGCCCTAAGGAGCTTCGCCCCTAAAAAAAAAGATCGCAGCTCAAACAGACTCACTATAGGAGTACATATTGCTCTGAGAGCTCACTGGGACTCGGACTCACAAAATTTTTCTCAGCCGGACTCGCTCAGACTCGCGCTCACAGCTTGACCTGAGTCTGAGTCGGCCTGAGTCTGAGTCATTAGTCCGCTGGCATTAAGTTAGCTTTTCCAATCATGGTGTAAATCCTCTCTAATGCCGATATCTCACATAATTGGTGCTCTACGATACGCCTTTTGATCTTGTAGCTTCAAATACGAGTTATCAGCGGATGCAACCAAGGAAGGACATTTCCATAAAATATGCGACTCGCACGAGATATTTCTATCAAGAACGTCCTTCGAAAGTTCGGGAGGAAGGTCTTGGCACCCACACCCTCCCCCCCTGTGACTCACGCCTCTGATCAATAAGCACTGAGGGCACACATGAAGGCTAGTGTATTGAGATATGTGTGAATAGACTGTCACAAACATAAGCTGATTTAAGGTTGATAGTAAGGCTGATGATGAGTAGATGAGACCATAGGTCGGCAATAAAGGGTGGAGCTCATTCAGACTCACGCAAGAAATATATGTGGCGCTTAGGGCCCACTCACCAATATTTTACTCAGCCGGACTCACTCAGACTCACTAAAATTTTCGTTAACAGGATTCACTCGGACTCAAGCTCACGAAAAAAATAGTCACCTGGACTCACCCCTACTCATGGGTTGATCTGCGTCTGAGCGAGTCGAATCATGAGTGAATTTGCCGACCTGTGTATGTCCATTTAAACCTGGTAGTGTTAGTCAGCGCCGCTAGTAGCCACGACGGCGAGTATGGAACACTCTTTTTCTGCCTGCTGGCATCATGAAGCACGTGATCTTTGTTACGGGCTGGAAGCTGACCAATATTACCTCGCGTACTACCTGAAGGCATCCAGTCTGCCAGGACCTGAACCTTGTTATGAACTCATTAGGATGGCTTGTTGGGCAAGTAGGTACATAGTCTTGGTGGGATTACCACGAGAACCAAAAAAAAATACCCCCCACCTCCCCGAAGGGAATCGTGAGGAAATGCGAATGCATTTCGCGCGCGCTTCACTACATTTATCTATTGTCACGTGGTCGTGACGTCGACGAAGGCAGCAGTCGGTAGGTTCAAAATGAAACTGTTTATTTGGGCCGAACTTGTGGCCGGTAAACGGAAAGTCAGATTACAGCAATACACACTGGCACTGATAGCGGCGAACAGAGCGTCGGCCGTCGATCAACTGAACTTCGTTGGAGCGCGCCGGCTTTTATGCATCACGCGTCGAACATTCTAGCCTTATCACAGGTCATGGCGCAAGCTCTGGAATAATCTCGAGTGGTCGCGTCTTGCGTGCAATCTTAACAAAACGATCTACAGTAATCGCGAAGGTTCTAGAACAATAAGGCGCGGTTTGAGCTGAGCTTTGCTGACGGTCTCTGTGGGCGAAAACCGAGTACAACAAAAGTGAAAATAAGAATAGCGCGTGGCAATGCCCCCCCTCTGAAAAGGCATCGTCCCGATGCTTAAAACAGAACACGGGGGAAAATGCACGCAACAATAAATCACAACAATAAAGAAAGAACGTACAATAATTAAGCAATAAGTGCAGTCCTCGGCTTTGCTAACGCGCGTAATACGGCTTGAGGCGTACGACATGGACGACTTCAGGTCGCGCACGGCGCCGTTGAGAGTTCGTGATGCCGTCCGGGACGACCTCGTAGTCCAGAGCACCGAGACGTCGAAGCACCTTGTACGGCCCGAAGTATCGCCGAAGAAGCTTCTCACTGAGTCCCCGTCGGCGTATTGGCGTCCACACCCATACACGGTCACCGGGTTGGCATTCCGTGTGGCGTCGTCGAAGGTCGTAGCGGCGACTGTCAGTCCTCTGCTGGTTTTTGATCCGTAGGCGGGCGAGCTGTCGTGCTTCTTCGGCGCGCTGTAGGTAGGTGGTCACGTCGATGTTTTCCTCGTCGGTCACGTTTGGTAACATGGCGTCGAGCGTCGTTGCCGGGCTCCGTCCGTAGACCAACTTGTATGGCGTCAACTGCGTCGTTTCTTGTACGGCCGTGTTGTACGCGAAGGTCACGTACGGAAGGATGGCGTCCCACGTCTTGTGTTCGACGTCGACGTACATGGGCAGCATGTCGGCGATGGTCTTATTTAGACGCTTGCTCAGGCCGTTGGTCTGTGGGTGGTACGCGGTGGTCCGGCGGTGACTTGTGTGGCTGTATCCCAAGATCGCCTGGGTTAGGTCAGCCGTAAAGGCCGTACCTCTGTCGGTGATGAGAACCTCTGGGGCGCCGTGTCGAAGGACGATGTTCTCAACGAAGAACTTGGCTACCTCGGCGGCACTGCCTTTGGGCAGGGCTTTTGTTTCGGCGTAGCGGGTGAGGTAGTCGGTGGCTACGACGATTCATTTATTTCCGCAAGTCGACGTTGGGAACGGCCCCAGAAGGTCCATCCCGATCTGCTGGAACGGTCGCCGAGGAGGCTCGATCGGCTGAAGGAAGCCTGCTGGTCTTGTTGGCGGTGTCTTCCGTCACTGACAGTCTCGGCACGTCCTTACGTAGCGGGCGACGTCGGCGGCAAGGCGCGGCCAGTAGTACTTTTCCTGTACTCTTGCGAGCGTGCGGGAAAGTCCGAGGTGTCCAGCCGTCGGGTCGTCGTGTAGTGCCTGGAGTACTTCTGGTGGCAATGCTGAAGGCACTATGAGAAGGTAGTTGGCTCGAAGTGGCGAGAAATTCTTCTTTATGAGAACGCCGTTTCGCAAGAAAAACGAAGCGAGTCCTCGCTTGAATGCTTTCGGAACAATGGCGGTCTTGCCTTCAAGGTGCTCCAGAAGGCCTCTGAGTTCCGGGTCGGCTCGCTGTCGTTCGGCGAAGTCGTCGGCACTTATGGTTCCCAAGAAGAAGTCCTCCCCCTGGTCGTCCTGTGGCGGCGGGTCGACGGGGGGCGCGAGATAAGCAGTCGGCGTCGGAGTGTTTTCGCCCGGACTTGTAAACGACGGTAATGTCGAATTCTTGAAGTCTCAGGCTCCACCGTGCGAGGCGACCAGAAGGATCTTTCAAGTTAGCTAGCCAACACAAGGCGTGGTGGTCACTCACAACTTTGAAGGGTCTGCCGTAAAGGTAGGGGCGAAACTTGGATGTAGCCCAGATGATGGCAAGGCACTCCTTTTCTGTTGTGGAGTAGTTGGCCTCTGCCTTTGATAGCGACCGGCTAGCATAACTAATGACCCTCTCCAGTCCGTCAGTCCTCTGCACAAGAACGGCGCCGAGTCCTACACTGCTTGCGTCGGTGTGTACTTCTGTTTCGGCGTGTTCGTCGAAATGCGCAAGTAACGGAGGCGTCTGCAGGCGTCGTTTTAGTTCCTGAAATGCTTCCTCTTGCGGCGTTTCCCACTTGAACTCGACGTCGGTCCTGGTGAGGTTAGTGAGAGGCTCGGCGATGCGGGCGAAGTTTTTAACGAACCGCCGGTAATAGGCACATAGGCCGAGAAATCGACGCACGGCCTTCTTGTACGGCGGGTACTGGCACTGATAGCGGCGAACAGAGCGTCGGCCGTCGATCAACTGAACTTCGTTGGAGCCCGCCGGCTTTTATGCATCACGCGTCGAACATTCTAGCCTTATCACAGGTCATGGCGCAAGCTCTGGAATAATCTCGAGTGGTCGCGTCTTGCGTGCAATCTTAACAAAACGATCTACAGTAATTGCGAAGGTTCTAGAACAATAAGGCGCGGTTTGAGCTGAGCTTTGCTGACGGTCTCTGTGGGCGAAAACCGAATACAACAAAAGTGAAAATAAGAATAGCGCGTGGCAATATGGTGGTTGTGGTTCGAAGAAAAAACATATCCCGCTGAAGGGAACCATGTGTAGATGTGAAGCAGCGGGCGCTAACGCTTACACCGGAGGTGGCGTGACGCTGGCGTTCATCGCAGCGTTGCGCAGGAAAGAAAACTGGGGATGCGTAAAGCACGCAGCGATGGAGCGGTGTTGCCTACTGGAACATGCCAATCGCTGCTAATGTGCAATGAGAGACAGAAGACTCCGACTGGACACAGAGACTCGCAGTCCGCTTTTAGTTAACGCGCCCGCTACGAATTTTTATTGTTCAACAACGCACAGGAGAAATCTCCCATAGGCACCACCTTGGAGGTCACGATCCATCGCCATATATACTTGGTGGCCAGTGAACGGTTGTGCAGTGCGGGCAGTCGGTTTTTAACACGAGAGTGTTTTATGCCGGGGTCCACCACGGCTCCTCTGACGCATTTCCGTCACGGATATGACGTTCTAAAATATAAACTAACATATTGAGATCAAAAAAAAATCTAGAACAAAACGTTCCGTCACCGGGCGTCGAACATGTGACCTCTCGCTCCGCAGCGCGCGGCGCGAAACCACTCGACCACGGGAGCGTACGTGCCTCAGCTTGCTAACGGCAAGCTATTTATATACATCATATACCGTTGGCGGTCCTCAGAGCTCCTCGACTTCAGTGCGTTTTCGTCATGAGTAGCGAGATGGCGCGAAAGTGGCACGGAGTTTGCTGAACATTTTGTACGTGGCGCAAAGCTGGAAACATGAAAATGGGGCGGAGGAAAGAAAGAGACAGAGGAGCGCCAAACTACCAACTGTTTATTGCCATCGCGGCTGAAAAAACAGGTAAACTTCCACGCATGCGCAGTTACGAGGAAAGGTTACTCCAAACATGACATCACGTGAGCAGTTGATTAAAGAATGACAACTCAGATTGAAAGAGTACAATGGATGTGTCACTGACACAAGCGGACCCGTTTCTTCTAATATGATACGCCTCTAGTAGTTCCCTTGCTTGCGCAAAACGTGGCACACACGAGCATGACTTGACATGCGCAGGAAGGTGCGCACCATCACTCTTACCAATGCTGTTGGCATGCTCACTGAGGCGGTCGTTGATACACCGACCCGTTTGTCCGATGTACGTCTTGCCACAACTCAGGGGAATTTCGTATATAACGCCTTCGGCACAACGCCTGAAGGGCTTCACGTGCCTCTTTTGGCACCCTTGCTTTTTAGCACGAGAGATTCGTCGGCACAAGTGCGACAGTTTATTCGGGGCGGAAAACACAACAGGAATTTCAAATCTAGCAGCCACCTTCTTGAGGTTATGGCTTAACTTGTGCATGTACGGCACCACCTGTGGCTTAGCGCGCTCCCTTTCTCTCGAGTGCTCTTCCTGAGTGCTGACGTTCAGCTTCCGTAGCAGAGATTCGGCAACGGCATGCAGGACCGCCCGAGGAAAAATGTTCAGCAAACTTAGTCAAAATGTTCAGCAAACTTAGTCACCAACTCGCCCAAAAACAAGTTCTTCTAGAGTACATTTCTAGTACAGTGGGCTCGGGCCTCTCTGTGCCCGGAAACCTTTCTTCTGGACTTCCTGACCTGCACAAAGTGAAGTGGAATATTGTTGCTTCGACATGCCAATCAAGATATTTGGGCTTCTGCATCCGAAAAGGTTTTCCCCCTCGTGAAGTCACCTCCCTCTTCGGCTGCGTCCTGCCTTCCTGGGGACACGTTAAACGGGTGAGCAAGATTTTTCGCTCTGAGTTAGGGCGGCAAGTTAGGCTGTGTAATGACCTCCTGAGAAGCATTTGCTACGCCAACTTCCCTGAGTGGGTTGCGTGGAAGAAACTGAAGGAACACCGTAGGCTCATCAGTGCTGAAATTGAGGCTACATGGAGGTGCATGCTTACGAGTCTTCTTAGATCTGTTCACTCAAATGACAAGAAAGGCGTGCAGACCGGGTCTGTGAAGGTCATGTGTGACACGCCCCTACCTGAAGATGTCTACCGTCTTCTCAGCAAAGGCCCGAAGTTTGGTATTGAGCCGGCCGTCTCCGCACATGAGCTACTAGCTCTAAACAGAAGAGTAGCAAGCAAAGCTTCGTCGGAGCAACGCGAACGGTGTTTGCTGGACGGTGTGGACTGTCTTCAGAGATGTGCTCCAAGACCAGGAACTGGACACCACGTGCGCGAATTTAATCGGGTAGAGTCTTTTTTCAGAGACAATGACTTACGCTTAATGCGATCGGACAAAGAAGGTGGTTTTGTGATTGTGCCTACTTCTGTCTTTAATGAAAAAGCCTTGCAGGCTATTAATAAGAATTTTAAGAGTGTAAAAGTAAGCCTGGCAAAAGTGAAGAAGAACGTGAGCAAACTTTGTGAAGAAGTCGGTGCGGAACGTTTGGCCAAGCAGATTTGCAAGTCCAAAGCGGACAGCTTAATAGCTTTTTTCAGCGCCAAGACGCACAAGGTTGATATCCCTTTTCGAACGATAATAAGTGAACGGGGCGCGTGGCAAAAGCATGTCAGTAGTTTTCTGTTAAAGTCACTCAAGTGCCTTGTCGTCAACGATCCTTTTCTAATAAGAAATTCTGATGAAATTGTAGAGTTCTTTCGCCGCAAAGATAACACAGGGTACCTTTTTTCTGTTGATGTGAATGACCTTTTTTATTCAGTTCCACATCCCGAGCTCTTTGCCGCAGTTAAGCTATGTATTGAAAAAAGTGGCGAGGCTGATTTTGTTGCGTGCGCTGAAATGTCGGTAACTAATTTCATTGCTGTTTTGGAAGCGTACCTCACAAGCACTTTCGTTTCTTTTGAGGGTAGCATTTATTTGCAAAAGAAAGGCATTTGCATCGGGTCCAGTGTTGCACCGATTTTATGCGACATCTTCTTATCACTTATTGACCAGACACTACTATGTGTTTCTAAGTCATCACATCCTTTTTATGTTTTTAGATGTGTAGAAGATTTTTTAATTGTTTTAGACAAGACGTGCCCTGTGCCCTACCATGAAATGGTGGACTTCATTTTAGATGCCTTTAAGACAAATGCCAAAGGACTAACCTTTACTCATGAGCTTCCTTCCGACAATGCTTTGCAATTTTTAGATATCAACCTGGCCGTGAAAAGTGATCATGTTTGTTGCGCCTACATGCCTCGCAGTAAAAAAGAGCTATTGCCATATGATTCCGCACATTCCAAGACCGTGAAACGTGGTATTGCTCTGCATTGCCTTCAGTCCGCGCTGCGCAGATCGTGTCCGCACATGATGCAGACTAGCCTGTGTAATCAGATTGGCAGACTTGAAAAGGCTGGCTTTCCTCGGGCGGTCCTGCATGCCGTTGCCGAATCTCTGCTACGGAAGCTGAACGTCAGCACTCAGGAAGAGCACTCGAGAGAAAGGGAGCGCGCTAAGCCACAGGTGGTGCCGTACATGCACAAGTTAAGCCATAACCTCAAGAAGGTGGCTGCTAGATTTGAAATTCCTGTTGTGTTTTCCGCCCCGAATAAACTGTCGCACTTGTGCCGACGAATCTCTCGTGCTAAAAAGCAAGGGTGCCAAAAGAGGCACGTGAAGCCCTTCAGGCGTTGTGCCGAAGGCGTTATATACGAAATTCCCCTGAGTTGTGGCAAGACGTACATCGGACAAACGGGTCGGTGTATCAACGACCGCCTCAGTGAGCATGCCAACAGCATTGGTAAGAGTGATGGTGCGCACCTTCCTGCGCATGTCAAGTCATGCTCGTGTGTGCCACGTTTTGCGCAAGCTAGGATTATCGGCAAAAGCAGAGATCAAACAGCAAGGGAACTACTAGAGGCGTATCATATTAGAAGAAACGGGTCCGCTTGTGTCAGTGACACATCCATTGTACTCTTTCAATCTGAGTTGTCATTCTTTAATCAACTGCTCACGTGATGTCATGTTTGGAGTAACCTTTCCTCGTAACTGCGCATGCGTGGAAGTTTACCTGTTTTTTCAGCCGCGATGGCAATAAACAGTTGGTAGTTTGGCGCTTCTCTGTCTCTTTCTTTCCTCCGCCCCATTTTCATGTTTCCAGCTTTGCGCCACGTACAAAATGTTCAGCAAACTTAGTCACCAACTCGCCCAAAAACAAGTTCTTCTATGGCACGGAGTGCGCGCTATAAAGGTCGCCGTACCTCTCTCTGCGGTGAGTGCGCGCCTCCACGGGGCGTGGCCGCTCCTGCGTGCGCGCTCATCTCCTGATCGGGGCACTGGGGCGCGTTGTATGTCTTCTCATTCCACGGCAAGTTCGCTATGAAGTTACAGTGGTTAAAAGTGCGCGAAGGTCTCTTCACTCAGCGCAGCGGCCGCGTTTACGAATGGAGTGCGCTGGTAACACACGAAGTAACAATTGTTGCAGTTGTTCGCGCTCGTCTTGTGTATACTTGTGCGGTCGTTTCGTGCGTCTTTCTTTGTATTAGCGCTGCGCGCTTTAGATGTCGAGCTGTGACAGTCCATGCTCGTCCTGCGTATGCTCATTTCGTGCGTCCTTTCAGCTTGAGGTACACGCAGCAAGTTTAAAGCTGCTTGCCGTTCTTCGCGTGACATTTCAATTTGTTGCTGTAACATCCACTCCTTCCCCCTTGTGGTGAAACAATGCACATTAAACGCTCAACTACCTCTGTGAAGACACGTTGGACTTTCGTGTTATACCGATTCCTTTGACAGGGGGGATCAACCATGTTTTTTCAACCAAGAAACTCGCTAGCAGACGCTGCCTGTGTCGGCGTCGCGAGGCGAGAGAGGGGGGGGAGCGTAGGAGAGGAGAGAGAGGGGGGGCGCGCATGCGCAGTGGTAGTGTGCACGCTGCGGGCAGAGATGCCTAGAGAAGAAAGGGGGGGGACCGTAGGAGAGGAGAGAGAGGTGGGACGCGCATGCGCAGTGGGAGTGTGGACGCCGCGGGCAGGGATGCCTAGAGGAGAGAGGGGGGAGCGTAGCAGGACAGAGAGGAGGGGAGGCGCATGCGCAGTGAGGGTGTGGTTGCCACGGGGAGGGATGCCTAGAGGGGAGAGAGGAGGTTTTTTATTTTTTAAAGGGTTTGCGCATGCGCAGTAAGGGTGGTCACGCCCCACACCACCACCACCGGAATAAGCTTCGCCATAAGATGCTTCACATCTAACACCTGCCGGCGCTTACCTCCTCAACCTGTCCTCCTCCTCCACCTCCGCGGACAACGCTGGACAACGCCGGATGCCTGACATAGCCCGACTATGAAATGCATTCGCATTTAAAGGAAAGCAGAAGGAACCGAAACAAGAAAAAAGAGACAGGGACAGGTAGAATGCTGGTAGAATGCTCCAGCAATCTACCTGTCCCTGTCTCTTTTTTCTTGTCTCGGTTCCTTCTGCTTTCTTTTTGGTTCTGCTTGTAATCCCACCAAGACTCGTTATGAACAATATAAGGAAAATTTTAAGGGCTTGTTTGCCTGTGTTAGGTACGGTAATTGGAACTAACGCGCAAGTGGTTAGAGCATCGGAGGCATTATCCGAAGTTTTCAGGATTGGTCCCTGCCAAAGGCAAACTATCTTTTCGTTCACGTTACCTTCTTCACATTTCCATAAAAATTACTAGAAATAACATCCCCTATACTTCTGCTGGCTTTCTTATTCTACTCAACATTGTGTCTAACACATAAAACGAACCCTTACAATTCTTCTCTCTTTCAGTCCGTATGATTGAGTGATGCCCACTTTGCACGAAACAAATGTCTAGCGCGCATCTTCTCACAGGCATTCAGGTTTCCCCTTACATATTCAGATATAAATATTAAGAACGGTTGAGTAAACAGTGAGCCTCACTGACCTCCGTCTACCTTTTTTAAATTCTTCTAGACGTTATGGTAAGGCAATAGTTTCAACTTTCTTGTTGTGCGGCGCTTTGTCAACAAGCTTCGATTTTCCATACTTTTTTGTTTGATAAACTTGTGTTTGTCTTCAAAACTGGCATCTTTCCTTACTTTGAACCACCACAGGTGAAGACATGCTAGTGGCCATTTGAATTAGCGCTCATAGTTAGTAATGAACCTATCTGAAAATTTCTGTCAGTAAAATGCTCTTTTTATGCCTGTTTTTTAGGGACGAAGCTCCTTAGGGTGTGGGTCTGTCCCTCCTCCGTAGTCGTAGTAGTAGGTAGGTAAGTAGATAGCCACGTGTAGTGGAATGTACCCACTCCACGCGATAAAGATGACGCAGTATAGTGGAATGTACCCACTACACGTGATAACGATGAAGTATAGGCGCGTTCCAGTATAGGGGTTGTACCCACTACACGTGATAACGATGACGCTGATAGCCATGAAGTATAAGCGCGTTCCAGACCATACATTCTCTTTCTGCCATGGATGAAAACGATCGAGCTTCGCCCACTCAGCATCATTGACTTCGTGGATATGGCGTGATTTTTTTTTAAACTGATGTGCCCCACTCTATGCACTTCTGGCTCACAAAGCACTTCTTGACATGTGCTTCATGCAAAGCAGATAATCTAGTTGTCGGTGACACCAGCCGGACTAAATAGAATTTTCCCGCCAAAATAAGACATAGTTGCGAGACGTGCCTTGCCAGCCTTAATTGGACAGACAATGCTTGTGTATTTTTTTATTGGTTCAACACCATCGACACTGAGTGTTACAATTTCGCTCAGTAGTGTTGCTTCTATTACAGGAACAAGCCCTGCTTACCCCATACCTGGTGCAGAAGGATATGTTGGCACCGCACATCACTATGACAGACAGTTTGTTTTTCACTGTGTTCTGGAGTAGCTTACCTTCTCGCGTCTCATTTGGAATACACATGGAAAGCACATGGAGTATTGTTGTTAATAGAGCATGTATTATTCAACTTTCATACACAGAGCTGTGTTTCGAAGCTCTTGACATTACTTTTTTTTAAATGCAGATGTCTGCACTACCGCACTTTTTTCACAAAAGTACTTCTATCCTAGCACTAGTTTCGTAAAATTTTGTGATTGCTGTTAATGGCAACCTTAGGATTGGCTTTACCTTTGCGTAAGGGTGGTAGCTTGGTATTTAAACCACCACATGAGTGCTGTATAGGCAATGCCTGTAAATGATTTTATATGGTGCCATGGTTCCCAACTACACAACTACTCGTTCTGTGACTGGTCACTGATAGGTCATTGACCCATGTATGCATATTTAGTGTATTCGGCCTTGGGAGCCAGTGCAAGAAAATGCAACGTGAAATTTAGATAAATGTAAAAGCTAGGTGTAAGTTCCATTCAGTGCAGCAGTGATTTTTCACCTGTTGTGATCTCTTCAATTTACATCATAATTACTACAGTTATGACAGTTATATTCCCCAGTGCTTTCCCTGGCCTAATTGTCAGTTGAATCACTGTTGTGTTCAACAAAGAAACGAGCCCCTCGAAAAAGCTCCGCTTCTTTCATTCATTTGCATTCAGCTGGCATATTATAACTGCAAGTATGCTAGTTAAGGTCAGTTACAATCAATGTGTAGTGTGAGTTTAGGTGTTGTATAGCTGCATTACGTATTTAATTTGTTGTCTGTGTGCTGGTTTGCCACATTGTCATTTCAAGTGCATTACGCTGGAAGAGTTGAAGCTTAGACTATTTGGAAGGGATTCATTAGAAAGCATTAGCAGAGCATACAACATCAGGAATGGACAAAAACAGTGCGCATTGTATCTGCTTGATAGTGCCTTCAGGTTCTTTATTTTGTTAGCGAAGTATATAGGTGCATCCATGTAATGTATCTGAGGATATCCAGGCGACCTGTTTTTCGAAGTGTTATATATGCGTATAATCGGAAAAACGTCTATAAACCCCTAGAGGAATTTCAGTCACTGGTATTGTGTTTGATTAAAACAAGTGTGGTAAGTTTATCTCTTTACGCAATATAGTTCATTTCTACATCTTTTTTTCTTGCGCATAGTTATCTACAGCACCAGAGCTGCAGAAACACGCATTTTTATTAAATTAGGTGACTTCAGGGTCGTAACAAGGGGGGAGTTGAGGGGGTTCGAACACCCCCTGAAATTTATTCATGCTTTAACATTATGGGTGATGCTAAATTATTTACGTGCCTTCACATCGACCACCAGTTGGCAAGGTTAGCCGTTCTACACATAAACACCCCCCCGAAAAAAATTACTGGGTACGGCCCTGGGTGGCTTTTCCTTAGAAGTTTTGCTGATTTCTAGTCAGAGGCAATAATGTTATTGGCAAAGTGTGATTGAATTACTGTATTTCAGTTAATCGTAACTTTTCAACTGTACGGCACCAATACGTGATAAGTATGTGTACTTTAAGTACTTTATTGGATAGCATTTGGCTGGCACTGATGCGCTGTGCCTGTGCTGTACAAGTCTTGTTGTCCATAAATATGCTCATTCCTAGATAACGAACACGAGCAGTACTGTGTGTGCATTTTGAAGTTCACAATAAATATTGTGTCAGTCTTCAGTCTTTGTGCTCTCTTAGTGCATAAGCGGGAACTTTCAAAAGTTCCTTTTTTTCTTGCTTTGGTTTTTCCGCCGTGAGTAAGCCCCACCGTAGCTTTAACTCGCTTCTGAATTCTGAAATTGAAATCTTGCAAGAATGCTTGCTCAGAGGGAATTATTTTGGCTGCAATGGTTAGTCCCACTCAATACCAGAAGTACTCCCAAGAAAGGTATGCTAAAACGCCCTAGATTCCGCCCATTTACTCCGAAATGAAATTTAAAAAAAAACATAAAAAGTATGTGGTCACGTGAACATACTCCCGTTCTGCCCCCCATATAGCGCCCAGAAGGGGGGTAAAATAATACCTTTAATACACCGAAAATGCTCCCAAGTAAGAACCATAAAACCCCGTGTGTATTGCACCGCGGGTGACAATGAGAGTAAAGTTTTAGCCCAACCTACGCCCTATATACAGGGTGTTTCAGCTAAAAAGCACCAAGTGATAAAAAATTAAGCATCAGCTCTACGCGTCTCTAATTAACGCAGTATTGTTCTAAGCCATATAAAGCACATCAGAATAGTTTTTGCGATCCGCCAAGCTCGGCAATTAATAAAAATTACTTAATGAACTTTTTAAATAGTGACTCTAGAGAAAAATCTTCAATAGAAAACTTGTAGCGCTCATCCAGAAATAATAAAATTTTCAATCTGCAGTGAGATAACTGCGCTGCTTAATTTTTTTCCAGCCTTTGTTTGAAGTGTGCAAAATTCAAAAATACCACGTGGTTCCCGCCTAACGGGCGGCGTTTTTAGTGCCCTCAAATGTAAGTTCGTAGAATTGTCAAAGACTGATAATTCCTCGAACTTACATTTGAGGGCACTAAAAACGCCGCGCGTTAGGTGACAATCACGTGGTATTTTTTGAATTTTGCGCACTTTAAACAAAGGCTGGAAGAAAATTAAGCAGCGCAGTTATCTCACTGCAGATGGAAAATTTTATTATTTCTGGATGAGCGCTACAAGTTTTGTATTGAAGATTTTTCTCTAGAGTCACTATTTAATAAGTTCATTAAGTAATTTTTATTAATTACCGAGCTTGGCGGATCGCAAAAAATATTCTGAGGTGCTCTATATGGCTGAGAACAATACTGCGTTAATTGAGACGCGTAGCGCTCGTGTTTAATTTTTTATCGCTTGGTGCTTTTTAGCTGAAACACCCTGTATGCCCCTCCGTGGGCGTTTTATTTACGTTATGTGACACCAGCGCAAAAAAGAGACAAAGGACAAGGAAGAACTACAGACGAGCGCTGATCGCGAGACTTTGGCGATAATTTCGTGAGTGTCCCGTCCATTGCCTTGACGGAAAAAGAAGTTCGATATTTGTCCCGTGCGCATGACCGCCGCAAGTGAGGTGGGCTGATAACACTGTGTATGTTTTTTTTTTTTTTGCAAAAAGTGCTGTGCAATCTTTTTTGTTCACGTGTCGGTTTTTCTTTATATTCTGTTCCGTTTCAGAGATAAACTTCAGTTGTAAGTTCAGCGCTCCTCTGTAGTTCTTCCTTGTCCTTTGTCCCTTTTTTGCGCTGGTGTCACATAATGGACCACCAACTTGGCCAAAAATGTGCCCGCTTACGTTTTATTTACACCCATCTTGTGGGCATAGAAAGATGTACAGTTGGGAGTGTTCTAGAGGACAAGCCAAAAACTCCCACCGGGGCGCTTTTCTGTTTAGGGTGTAAGAAATGGTGGCTTGTCCCTGTGGTGATGCAGCTTTGGCCACGCAGTCCACATTTTCATTTTCCTCAGAGCCCGAGACAACCGGGAGAAGCGGTATTGCCTGAACAAAAGCCTCCGAGATAAAGAGCAATCTCGCTACTTTACCGCTAGGGGATGGGTGCTCCCCCGCGTCGCTATGGCACGTGCTCATGTGGGGAAAGCTGGGGGAAGCCCTGCTCGATCGATGGCTGTGCGCCGATGACGTATCACTAACGTCGTGTCCCGTTGCCAAAGTTGGCGGAGTCACGATGACGGGCTACGCCTTCCCTCTCCCTATTGCAGACAAGGGTGGCGAGGCTGCGCGAAAATTTGAAACCAGCTGAAACGGATGTTCTAACCCCGTGACTTCCTTATTATAGCACGTATTCGCAAAATTCTTGCGGCAGCATGTTTCACGTAGCAAAAGTGCGCATATTTCTCATCATTATGATTTTTGGACCTTGGAGTTGTTTACTGGCGCTCTGCTTTAAAAAATCTATATTGGCAGCACACGGTTTTCAGTTCGTTTTGTTAGTACGTTATTTGTATATAACATATATACGCTGTGATAAACAGAGGTAAAATATAACAATATCATTGGCTTACATGCCCAAAATTCCCCGAACAACGAATCGTCTCCCTTATTGCATGCTGCTCTTACAATGAATTGGCGTCAAATAAGTCAAGCATCCACATTCACAGAAACCGAAAAAAAAGGAGGCAGTCAAGTCCCAACGCTCACAGAAACCTAAAAAAGGAGGTAGTCAAGTCTCAACGTCCACGTAAACTGAAGAAAGAAGGCATGAGCATGGACATTGATAGTGAATCCACACGATAGCTAAATGACACTCCACAATGGACCATGCACAAAGTGATGATGCTTGGAATAAGGGATGTGGACAGCACCATACTAATGGTAACCTATAGAGATTCTTGTTGAGAGTGAATAGAGGGTACACTACCTTTATGTTAAAGAATAAACTTTCAGTGCTGGTTCTGCAGGGCGGTCCAGACTTGGCTGAGTGAATTTTGCAGAACCCTGCTGGCTAGTGCTGGCCCACTTTGCAGGGGCACGAATGAACATCAGCAATCTGTGGTTGCAGTTCCTTTAGACCCATGGTCTTGCTCAGCAAACCTTGCCTCCAGCAGACTGCATAGGCAGATAAATTTGATCAACTGGAACTCTATTCCCTAAAACATAATTTGTGTTTTCAGTTTCACTTTTCATGGAATGTGCATACCAGTACAGCAGGCTTCCTATTTGTGCAAGCTAAAATAAAGTATGAATAAACTTTATTACAAAGTGAAATTTTGTGGTTAATCCTGGTTGGAGCCCTCTTGTAGAGCCCCACTGGCCGCGGCGGCTCGCCGGGCCTGGTCCAGGGTCACCAGTTGGCTCCCCAGTGCCAGCTCGAAAAGGCGTGCCTCCGAAGACCACGTTGCGAGTGTGTGCCGTGAACGCACCAACCTAGATACCGCATGGGCTGGCCGCACTGTACATTGGTACGTCACGTGTGTAAGTGTGGCTCTGTGGTCACTACACCAGGGACATATCCATGTTGTGTATACCTGGGGAAAAATTACGTGTAAAACAGAGAAAACGTTGCAGTTATAATGTTGCAGAACTGCCCCCCGGCAGGAGCAACGGGTGTCAGCAGCAAATTCCCACTGCTTCCAGCGGTTGTTGCTCAACTCCGGCTGTTTACAACCTTTTCAATGCAAAGGTCGTTACATGTTCTTAAGACGAACTACATCATGCAAGATGAGAGAAAAGAAGAGGAAATTCACAAATATATTTTTTTAAACGCGCAGTACAGTTTTGTGGGATTATTCGAATGTACAATGCTGGGATAGCGTCGCATGCCTGTTGAGCCACCGCAGGAGGCCAGAATAATGAAAGAGCGAGCAAGTGCTGTCCACTTGATGCTGCTGAGTACAATAAAACCATGTTCACAGATGTCGCAAAGTGACAACTGCAATGCCATGAATTCCCATTCCCATCACACTCTCTACCACAAGAAGCGGCTGCTGGGAATACCGGCAACACAGTGCAGCCCATCCTGCTGCAAAGTTTAGGACGGAGGCAGCACTCACGAGTGACATTATTTCCCAGGGAGAGCACTACTTGCGGTCAAAAACCGGTATGACTTGCACAAAATCTGGCGAATAATTGTGGGAAGCCGTGTGGCTAGTGCGAGGTAATCCATAAAATTCATTTCAATGAAATGAGCAAATCTTTTAAGTCCGTTTTTGACAAAAGTGTTCCGTGTGAGCTGACGCAGCGAGTTTCACTGAGATCCACCTAACTTGGGAAATCACCAGAGCTGGGTTTTAAATCTACAGCAGAACATGATATGGGAGGCTGTATTCCTGCTTGGAAATCATAAACATATCTATGCACAAATGGTTTGATTACTGGGCACTGCTGTTGCTTGGCATGGTTCAGCATTATACTCTTCAGAATTTCTTTCGTGCCAGTGGCATACGTTGCAATGAAATGGGACATCATGCAGTGTTACACTAGCAGTACCTGTCATCTATATGCTGTACGGGAAGTTCACCACGAAGTAAATAAGTGTCAAAGTGCACACTAGCCGACACTGTTGTACTTCATCTACCATTTGAGTTTTGGCGTGCAGTGGAATAATATATAAGCAGTAGTAATTTAAGATATCATTATCTTTATAGAAAAAAAGCTAGGCACTGATATGGGTGCAGAGAAGTGGGCATCTACTGCGACGTAATGCAGCACCACCCATCTATCACTGACACACGACCTTGCGCAAGACATTACTGTTAATGCAAAACTTTCAATTTATTTAAGATGAAAGAGAGCTGGCTGCTGCACACACCTCCGTTATTATTCAAACAGTAAGCCTCAGCATGTTTCTTTGTTATGCCTGAACCAAACTGCACCACTGCACCACCAGACTTTCCCACTTGTTTATTTCCAACATTAGAACAAAAACCAAATTTTTCTGTGATGAATTTTTACCAACCGAGAAAATATTCTGTGGTTCTGTTATTAATGTCCAATTGTCGGAGATGAATGCATTTTTACTGCTGTGCCTTCCTCACACAGGTCTCAATCTAAGCACATGGTGGTATAGTCCTCCAAACAGGCAAACCACACTGTAGTAGTCGGTCTTTCCAGATTAGCCACCTATTAATGCCAGCATCCATCCGCCACGCGAGGTTGGTAAGCTCATCAATCAAGTCTAAAGCAAATACTCTTATGCAGCAGAACAGAACAATTAGCCTTCCAAGTGAGACATGGTATGTGCAATTTAGCTACCTTTAATACAAGAAATATAGTGGTAGTTCTAGCGTCTGATGTTGGCCAAAGTTGTGTTCTTTCAATACAGATCCGCAGATGATTCACTAAATGTGTACCCGCTGAACTGATGCTCTTTGTAAAGCTACTAGAAGCAAAACTGAAGCCAATTTTTTTTGAACAATGGTTGGAATAAGTTGGTACTCCCCACTCAATCATACTAAGTGCGAAATCTTTTAGATGGAAACAACTACGAGTGAGCATTACACGGTGCTTCAACAACCACCACAAAGCATACAAAGGACAAGAACAGGAGCGAATATAAGCACTGACTTCTAACTGAGGATTTATTGTAAAATGCCCATGTATGTACGTCGGCGTACTACATCACGTGAGGATGCAAACAGTCGCGTAACAAGTTATGCAGAAAAAACTAACCGGGCATGAGAGAATGCATGCTAAACAAATACACAGCACGAACTAATGTCATCTACAATGTAGTCTTGTTTAACTTGTTAACACTTTGTTTGTCACTGTTTGCATGTGTTCACATGATGTAGTATGCCAACATATACACCTTTTTTAATGAATCCACAGTTGAAAGTGAGTGCTTGACTTTGTTCCTTTATTCATTTTTTGTCCGCTCCGTACTGGATGTTTAAGATAGATTACCAACCACCCCAGTCTAAAACCAGGCTTCATTACATATAGGTCTGTCCTCGACTGTTGCTGTCCCTCGTCTGAAAGCTGCTGCATTTAGTAGGATTGTTGAGTCATTCTTATCTTTTTTACTTTATCTTTACTTTAATACTTTTATGCTTTTATACTTTATCTTTTTTACTTAATTTTTACTTCTAAGTTACAGTTGAATACTAGCACTACATTACTCACGTAGAGCTTGATTGGGCTTTTATGCTATCTTGCATATTGCTACAAACAGATCCACAATACAAAAAATTAGAACTCTCACTTTGAAGACAAGAGTATTGTGTCCTCTTGATATACGAATCTATGGCAGCCATCCCAGCTCCAGAGTGACAGCACCAACAAGCCTTGCAGCAAAAGAAAAATAACAGGTTAGCAAAATGAACTCTGCAGAAGTATCAGTACAATCATGTAGCTTTCATGCAAAACAACTTTGCAACTTAGTCGACAATGACTACATTCCCTTTTTATGTTGTGTTATTTTCGGGGGGACACCTGATGCCTGACTCCAAAGAACGCTGGAGTTGCTAATCCTTTTTTTTAACTACTTCACAACAAGCAAGTAAACAAACCCGCGTACTGCGGAAATGCTGCAGCACACGCGTTTGTGAGCGCAGCATGTTAGATACACTACGCACTCATACCGGAACCGGACATTGTGTAATCATACCATGTTGTCGCAATTCATCGCAGTTTTGTCGCAAGCGTAGTGAAAGCAACTCAACAATAAGTTATAAGAGTGTCACAAGCGTACTATCAATGACAGTCAAGACCGGTCTTAATTCGCATCAATTTGAATTGAGTGATGCTGAGCGGACTTTATAGACCACGACTGTCCTCTATGCGGTAAATAAGTTATGGGGTTTAACGTCCTAAAACCACGATATGATTATGACAAACGTTTTATGGAGGGCTCCGAAAATTACGACCGCCTGTGGTTCTCTAACGCACATCTCAATATGAGCGCACGAGCCTCTAGGACAGGGGTCTCAAACACGCAGCCCGAGGGCCGCATGCGGCCCGCGAACCTCTCGCTTGCGGCCCGAGGCCCGCATATGCCTATGTTCACCCTATAAGCTAGAAGTTTTATTTCATAATAAGAATGTGCGTGAGCTACACGGGCAGGACTAGTCTAAAACATTGTTTTCGTGAGGCATCCCATGTGGTCACTATATGTTGAAGCGTAACCGTGATACCAAAACAGTATTTTTAACACGAAAGTGTTTTATGCCGGGGTCCACCAAGACTTCACTGACGTACTTCCGTCACGGATGTGACGTTCTTAAAATTTACATGAACAGAATACAAAGAAAGAAAACAGAAGAAAAAGTTTCACAAATTTGGGAGACCCGGGAATCGAACCCACGACCTCTCGGTCCGCGGCGATAGAATCCGGGCACTCAACAAACTGCGCCACAAACGCATTTGGGGACAGCTGCTCAGACGCGCCTTATATATCTCGCACTCCTTCTCCATGTACCTGCGCTCTTGGTTTGTTGGGGTGGTGCCGGCACCTACGAACGTAGAAGAGAAGTACTGCATAATTACACCAGCGAGCACCGACAGTGCACGCTTCTCTAGTATCAGTACTACGGCGCCTCGACGCCAGCATTCGAACGAACGCTGGCATGAATGCACCCTACCAACGCCACCTAGGTAGCGTTGGCTCTACACAGCACATCGGAGCGTGGCCTCCGCAATCACCTCCGATGTTTCTGCAGCTAATTTCGGAGGCCACGAGCTTTGTAACTGCGGCGCGCTATACGCGCTGATTTGACTCGGTGACGACGCAGTTACGTGCTTTGCCTTTCGCGTTGTGCTAACATGCGCAGCTTCCATATGCCCTGACCGTGTTTCTCCGCCATCTACTGATAGGAGTGCGACGGCACCGACTACGAGAACTGCTGCATTCAGCGCCCCAGAAAGACAACGGCGTCGACGGGCGAATGTCGCGCAGTTTGGTGCAGCGAGGGACACGCCAGGGGGGAGCGGGAGGCCTTCGCGCGTTCACGGCTGAAGCTGAGAACTCTGCCTCTCGCGTTTCCGAAGTTGAGCGCATCGTGACCCAACTGGTTTCCTTACACTCACCGAAGCAGGACCGAAATGATCGTACTTTCGCCGAAGCGACCCACCAGCCGGACGCTGCTCGGTAACACGACGGCGCATGCCAAGCACACCTACAGGACGGTCGCCGACCCTTAAATCATGCACCCTTAGCTGCAGCGGACCATGAGTTCACAGAACGATTTAGTGAAAACCTGTTCCATGGTTTGCGAACGCCTGTGGTTCATGTGTGATTTGCGCGATGCTCCGGTGCGTGCAATGCAGTGTTTCCAAAAAAATGTATCCCGGTCGCAAGTTTGTGGTTATCGTGATGGAGGTTGTCACCACGCGCCAACATTGGTGCATCAACGTTTAAGGGTGCTGTAGCCACTAAACACCAACAGATATTATATATCAATGGGCAATAAACATTCAACTACTTCTGTGGAGACATGTTTCACTTTCGTGTGTTATACCGATTCCTATAGCAGAGGGATCAACCACAATTTTTTGTATCACGGTTACGCCCCCCCCCCCCCCCCCCTGCTCTTACCTTCTTCCCAGATCTTGGCCCTTGCGAGACTAAATTCTATGACTGCGGCCCGCAGCCTGAGATGAGTTTGAGGCCCCTGCTCTAGGATTTCGCCTCAATCGAAATGCGGCCGTCGTGGTCGGGATTCAATGCCGCTACCTGCGGATCAGCAGTCGAGCGCTGTAACCGCTAGATCATCATGGAGACTCGATGCGGTAAATTTCAGTCGAGATTTGAGGTTGGTGGTTAGCTTCCGCAATAGGATTTAACTAAGCAAATTAGTCGAATTAGGCTTGGCGCGCTCAAGCTCGCCTCGATGAACCTGAATTGCTTAGAATATAGTAGACCACACAGCCACGCTGGATTGGTGATCACGATAGAAAATTTAGGCATTCCCCCCCCATACATCCAACCCCCGCCACCCCTAAAAAATGCATCCCGGTGATGCCGCCGGTCCGTGTAAGGCCGGCGTGATCAGGCTTACACACAGCCGCTACGCCACGACGGCGTTAACATACTGAGTGATACCAGCATAAATTGGCCCCAAACCGCTTTTTCAAATACCCCAGCGTCATTTTCTCCATTCATCGCTGTCTGACATTTTAGCTTGCGATTCTCACTAAGAACAGAAGACTTACACACTGCGCTACGCGAACGACATAGTGACAGTGGACTTACTTCATGCGGAAGTGTCCAACGAGCGCGCATTGAGAACCGAGCATCGTTGCATGAATGCTTCTCGATGTATCCAAGCACACACGGGAACACGAACACGGGACAACCAACAACACCACAGCGTCGACGTTCCGCGGTGTCTTACACATACACACACACACACACAAATACACACACACACACACACGCGCACACACACACACACACACGCGCGCGCGCTTGCTTGCGATGAGTCACTTTCGGTTCAAGGTGTTCTTGCTTCATAGTTCAGCTGACAGCATTTCGAGGAACAAATGAAGAAACCCAGCAGCATGACACAGAGTAGCTCGCAACAGCATTAAATGTTGCAGCGGATCGCATTCTCTTCGGTTGGATTTCTCCGCTTCACCCACTCTACCCATCTACAACTATCGGGCATCAAAAACGATGCAATGGCTTTATAAAATGAACGTAATAGATATACGCGCACATACTTAGCCTGACAAACATTTACGCACACTATTCTTGCGGCACGGCGCAAGTATAGTGTTTATCACCGAGGCTATATATGTATTTCTGGCTTTTATCACGGAGGCCATAGGTTCCGGGTTGGAAATAGCTCCACAATTCGTTTTTTTTTTTGTTTTACAACGCAGGTATTAAATTCTCGAAAAGAATTTTCGGAGGCGCCCAGAAGCTCCAACAGGGCCAGCTTAGGATGCTTGGTGCTCGTGAGGAGCACGTGAATGGTGAATAAAAATGTACGCTGGTCGCGTAAGCTCCGCATCTGGCATTTGTGAAACACGTTGTAATGCACGCCGTGCAGAGTGGCTCACTTTAACGTGCTGTAGTGAAACGATACTATTTAGAAATTTACCTCCGTTCTTCAGGTGCCCCCCGGTAGCGGCAGGCCACGAGCTCGATTCACTGCTCTCGGCCAAACATGCGCGGGAGCTGTTGCTTGTTCGGCGCATCTCAACTTCGGCAGAAAACATAGATTTGTTCTTATCGCGAGAAAGTATCAACTGAGTGAAATCGTAGGAAAAGTTAAGATGCGTCGGCGTTTAAACTATGTTTTGGCTCTTCTCTGCGGCACGTCGAACGGCCTGCAGAGAAGCTGTTTTTCGATTGTCGCGGGCGGCATGTGAAACAAGCGCGTTACGATGGTGCCATGCAGTCGATGTAGTATGACAAATATAGGCGTGCGCATGTAGAGGGGGGGGGGGGGGGGGGCTTCCCTAGTCACTTGAGAGGGGAGGGGGCGCAAAGTCGGCCTCATACATCAAGGATTGAGGGGGGTGCTGCAATGAACCTTCAACCTCCTGAAGGGGAATAGCTGCGCATGCTTATGATGACGAAAGTGCACCTGCACGTTGACATACTCAACTCTGGTTTCTTTGAAAGACGCATTGGTCGATATGACTGTGCTGGAGAACTTGGCTCACCGTGAAGGCCGCACTTCGTGAGCGAGACAATACGCATGCACTATTCATCAGCGGCGCCGCAAAGATGAGGTAGCGTGATATTCGGTACCAACTTCAGAAGTAAAGAATATATACTGGTTCTGAACTTCTGAATGCAATAACTGCGGGCGCGGGGTCATATTTGTGCCGTCAATGTTTTAAATTGTCATTCTGGCTCTGTGCCGGACGCAGTTGAGGCAGTTAGAGCTACAAAAACACACGATCGCAGTTTCTCGATCGTCGATCGTCTTCGATCGGCACGAATCCTGCCTGTGCGCTACGGATCGACAAGGCATATTGTGCGTCGCGCCACTGCCAATTGAGGTATTTCAAAGAAGTGATTGTTATTTACACTGGAGTTGGCTTTTAAAACACATGAGAGAAATTTTGGCGGCGCGTCACGATGCTGCTGGAGCTTATTGCGTGACCGTGATCAGTCGACAGCTGGCTGCGCCTGCTGATTGAGCTCCTGGGCAATTTGATGTGCGCACGTGCAGACAGTTAAGGAAGCACAAGCCACAGTCAGCCATCCTTGACCGAGATCATGAGCACAGGCAGCGATCCTGACCGTGAAAAAGGCTACCGCAAGCCAACCTGAGCGGGCTGCATTACCCCGGGCAGCCACCCTGCCCGTGACCAGAGGCTACCGTCAGCCATCCTTGACCATGCTGCATGACCACGGGAAGCAACCCTAATTGATCCTAACTGCGGCGGTCTTCTAATTATGAATGAAAGATTTCTGATCGACGTGCAAGCATTCCTGATTGTCAATTAAGAGTGCCCTGACGGATTTTTGGACTGGGAGGGTGCTGTGGTCGTACACCAGTGGGTCCCACAATGAGCTGCATGGATCGTTCTACAGCGCACTGTGCGTCGGGAACGTGTGCGACTGGCAGTTGTTTTCGAAGGTAGTGTTGTGGACGGACACCGAAGTATCGATCCCGGTGATGTGGACGAAATAGTCTGATGCGCAACAGTGGAGCGATGGCGACAAAGGATGAACGAATGATATCAGCTACCACATGGCCTGTGGCCTCTAGTTGCGGATCGCAGGCGTGAAGCTGTCTGCCTCAGACTCCGAGGCGTGCGGTAAGGTAGCCGTCGGGGAGTCTGGCGGCTTCGAGGCTTCGATATGTCGCGGGCCGTCGAGGTTCAGGAGAAAGACTTGGAGGAGTCGAGCACGCGCGACGGACTTTCGTACGAGGGTTTTGAAGGAACGCACCTCTCGGTGGGGAGGTTGCTCGCAATGGCGGCTTCTCGTACCTCGTCGTAGTGTTCGGGCGCAGGAATGGATACTGCTGCAGCCGGAGCCGAGGCAGAGGTTAAGTGTGGTCTAGGTCAAGGGGGCTGAGGGCTGGTTCGTAACGCTCGCTGCTGCAAAGGGGAAGCCGCGAATTCACGGCTCCACCAAAGTGGGCGGTACCTGTGACCGTAACAGGCGAGTACTGCCGCGACAGAAAGCAGCGAACATCTGCGAGCCGCATGAAAACTGGCGAAGCTCAACCGGCAGCGCGTTCAACAGGACCGTGTGCATCAGCGGCTGTGTCGTGACACCATTCAGTGCGAGAGATGCCTCGAGCTGCTGGATACACTGTCGGGGGTATGGCGGATTAAAAGGCTTCACTGACGAACTGATTCGCAGAATCATTGGGGCCCGCTCTCGGGCTCACCAATGTCTCAGTTTCAGTTTCAGTTTATTTACTTTCATAAAAAACATACATGCTTACATAAGCATACAGAAGGCGGTCCCACAGCACTTGGCTGAAGGGGGGACTCCTGTCAGAAAAATGTGTGAGAGATGTACAACTAAATGCAACTACTTCGACTACGCGGAAAAAGTTATACAAGGAAATGTAATACAAACTACAAGTATTAAAAATTTAACAATTTTAAGTACAAGAAAAACACTGCTTAGCTCATTTAACAAAATAAAAAAGAACTCCAAAAAACATTGACCAAATGAATAATGTAACAATCAATGAAAAAAAAACATGAATAGCTCTCGCAGCGTGAAAAGTACACGAATGAGAAGTGAATATAATATACATTTCAGAATTATATTCTATAAGAAGAAATGTGAAAAATGTTTTTTTTAAAGAGCTAACGATGAAGACTGCTAAATGTTAGGAGGAAGGCTGTTCCAAGTCGATAATGACGCGAAACAACCAGAGTGTTTTCCATAGTTAGTATGGAATAATGGCAGTAATAAATTATTGTTTGCTGCGAACCTTGTTCGATTGGTGTTAACTAGAATAGCTTCAGTAAATATGTTCACGAGAGGAGGGTTGTTCATCAGTTTAAATAACACAATACATAAATTGTATTTAACAAGGCTATGCAGTGAAAAGATTCTGTGATTACGAAGCATGCCAGAAACACAGCAGAACTTGGTATACGGATGGCCTGATTTCGTAAATGTTGCAGCGGTGCTATATTTGTTGGATAGGTGGTACCCCATGGCGTGATGCAGTAATTCAGATGACTGTGGAGGAAACAATAAGACAGGGTTATTAGTGTAAGCTTGCTGAAGTAGTACCAAGATTTAATTTAAATTTGAATACCAGGTGCAAGTTCGCGCTTCAGATGCACGATAAGTTTCTTAATTTTTAAGTTTGAGTCTAATGTAACACCAAGAAATGAGCATTCATCTACTGCACTAATGACGTGAGAGTCAAGGACGACAGTGGGAAGGAATTCTGGTGTTTTATGACTGGAATGAAAAAGCATAAACGAAGTTTTGGTGGGGTTTATTTGAAATAATTAAGGTGGCACGATGATAAAATATTGTGCAGATCAGTGTTTAACTTCGCTGTAAGAACGGTTAGTGATCGATCGCTTGCAAGCAATGTGCTGCCGTCCACGTAAAGGAAAGCTTCAGTTTGTAATAGGCAGTTAGTTAAATCCTTTATGTAAAGCAAAATAGTAGCGGGCCGAGTATCAATGCCTGCGGAACCCCTTGTTGGTTATTCTGAAGTTAGAAAGCGAGGAACTAATGCATACAGATTGTCGTCTGTCTGTGAAGTAACTTTTTATAAGTTGCAGTGCGGGCCCATCGACACAGTTTGGAATTGATGATGACATTTATTGAGTCAAATGCTTTCATTAGATCTATGAAAACTGACCCTGCGTACAAACCGGCATCTATGGCAATTTTATATTATCTGTGAAAGAAAGTATGGCATAGTCAGCCGAAGAACCTGCCCTGAAGCCGAATTGGTTAGATGAATGAATAAAAAACTTTGAGAGGCATTTAGTAAGGCGTTTTAATGCACTTTTCGATCACCTTGCTAAAAAAAAGGAGAATAGCGATAGGAAGATAACTTGAAATACAGGTGCGGTCTGCTCTTTTAAACACTGGAATGGTTTTTGCATTTTTTAGCTGACTTGCAAATATTCCACTCGTGATGATTAAGCTCGTGATATAAGATAAAGGTTTGGCGTTGAAATGAGTGACTAGTTTTATATTTGCTGAACTCATTTCGTCCAGACCTGCCCCCCGTAACCTTTAAATTACTTATGATTGATTATCTCATCTGGGTCAGTTGGAACTAAGTACATTGATTGTAAGCCACGTTCAAGCGACATTTCAATATTGTTGCTGTAGTCGGAAGTGCGACCACAGAAGAAGTCATTAACCCATTAGGGACCGGTTTCTTTTTTTATGAGTCTTCTGAAAGCAGATGTGATTTTTTATCGTATCTACATCTGTATATATCACACTGAAAATTTCATCGTGAACGAGCTCTTAGTTTACCAAATATGGCCCGTGACCATATGGTCACGCTAGGCCCTTAGGCTACAGTAAAAATCACAGAGTGACAAATTTTGTTTGAGGCCTTGACCTATCGCGAAAAAAAAATTAGGGATTTGTTGGGCACTCATTGTAAAATGACGTGAAACACGCAATGCACATGCCGACGTCGCATTTATTGCATTGTGTGGTCACCGTGCTCTTGCAGTTGTCTCTAGCGTACCTGCACCTTTTGCCGTTAGGCACAGCTTCAACGAAGTGGACTGTTTGGTCAATCAAAATGTGAACCACAAGGCGCGCTGTCAACAAGCATCGAAGTTCTTCGACGGCCAGTTCCTTTTGGCTTGGCGAGAGGGGCGGGGGGGCGAAGCCAACCCCAGACATTGACATAATAGGGAGGGGGGCGAGGGGGGCAACGGGGGGGGGGGGGGGCGCAAAGTCAGCCTCATACATTGACGTAATAGGGAGGGGGGGCGCTGCGACGAGCCTTCGCCCCCCCTCCCCCCTGAAGAGGAACCCCGCACACACTTATGCATACAATAAATTGGCATGCGAGTGTAGTGGCATTACCCTTCAAGGAGCGTAAAACGAAGGAACGAACTTTACCAAAATAGGGAGCCTAAGGGCCTAGCGTTACCATATGGTAACACGTAAAATAACACGCTTGTTCGCGAGGAAGGCTTTGGTTAATCTACTTCAAATTTTCACCTCAGATTGCATAGTGCACGTACTTTACCGGGACATGTGCATCACGCTATTGGAAGAAATAATACTACAAAACAATCTGTTTACCCGAAGGACGTCGCATGCGGACCTGCCGAAGTGTAGAACCACTATTTCGCGCCTGTTTTAGCAGTTCCCCAATAAACAAACAAAAGTTCTGCCACATGGTGTCTGTAAGGAGCAGCCTGAGCTATCACAAGGCGTATTGCCGTGATTTCGGCGAGGTTTTTTAAACCTGTATCAACTGAAAGGC
The DNA here is from genome assembly GCA_030522465.1 of Rhipicephalus appendiculatus. Taxonomy (NCBI): domain Eukaryota; kingdom Metazoa; phylum Arthropoda; class Arachnida; order Ixodida; family Ixodidae; genus Rhipicephalus; species Rhipicephalus appendiculatus. The sequence continues at coordinate 87,835 of JALIZH010012622.1, read as the reverse complement.
TTCGTCGGGATTTGCGTGACCATATGGTCACGCTGGTACCTAATGGGTTAAATGCGTTGGCAATATCTAAAGGTTTGGTACAGAAGACGTTTGGCGACTGAAGCTTTCTGATAGGTTCATTTCTACTAGATCGGTTCAGGCAATTTATAATTTTCCATTCTTGCTTCGCATCTAAGCCAGCCTCAGCTATTCTACATTCGTAGTATCTCCTTTTGGCCTCCCTGAGCAGCTTGTTCAGCAGATTGCAGTAAACGTTTATAGCGTGTTTTGAGCCGAATGTTCAAGGGGCGCTTTTTAACTTTGTCGGCCACCTTCACGACTCTTTCTCCTCTGTAAGTGGCTCGCGCCTCGAGCTCAATGAATGAGCTGCGCGTGAGGCGCGGGATGGTACTGGAAATTGATTATGTTGGGATGGCTATGATGACATTGTCACCTTTTGTAGTTGTTCGTATAGTGAATAAGGCCAGAAGGATGCACAACCCTTTTGCAAGCACAAACACTTTTAATGTTGACATACGGCAGCACACAAAAACATCCACAAACCGAAATAATGCTGCACACATAAACAAACACGCATAGGATACATGCACTAACAGATTCAATTTCCAAATTTTTCCACTAAAGAAGTCCAATCTATCCAAAGAAGAACAGCAATGTTTTTGTATGAAAGATAGTCCAAATATAATACTTGAGAGCACAGCTGAAGGATCGCTGATGATTCCGCTGGGAGCCTTCGGAGCACAAGCCGAAGGAGCGTCTTGACAAACCGGGTCTGGGGCGTAGCCGAGTCGGTGTCGTGCCCAGGAGGGAAAAACCTCGTTGCGTCCTCCCTGCACCACTTCCAAAGCCGTTCTTTTTCTTCTAAGTTTTCCCGCCGTTATCCACCCGCGCAACGAAGACATTCGATACCGGTGGTCGGCTCGACAAACGCGGTCATCGGCGCGTTTGCGCAGCGGGGTGCCTCTCTTCGCCGCGCTGCCTCGTAACCAAACGCCGGCCTTTCGGCAGCCGTGGCCTCCCCGCCGCTTTCCGGCTCGAGCCGCGGCTTCGTCCCTTCCTGCCACACGTGCAAGGGACTCGCCTCACGCCTATCTTTCCGGGCATCGCTGGCTCCGTGGTTCTTCGGCGTCGGCATCCACAACTGAACCGTGACAATTATTGCCCCCCATCCGAAGAGTTTTACCGAAAGGAAAAACTTTAGTGGCAGCAGTATCAGCTTGAGAAGCAGAGTTCAGCTGACGTTTGTTGTTTCGCAAGGTGGTATTTCTATAGTAGTATCTTGTATCTTAAGATACACGATACATTATTCAAAGTATCACTGTCACTCGCGCACAAGTCACGCCCAAATCCACCTCACAGCAATGTTCACCACCTCACAGCAATGTTCACCGCCTCACAGACACCACACCAACAACACAGCACCACGAGAAGCCAATACAATGCATACACCACTCTCATTTATCTAGTCACACTAACACATACAACCATGAAGACCGTACTGTAGGCCCTAATGAACTCTGCTAAGAAAGTCGGCTCCCACTTTCTCACGCGCCCTTTTCTTTCCTTTCCGGGGATCTCCAGCTTTGTTAAAACCATTGGCGAGTGACTTGTCATCTGTCTGCTTTTGTTCAACGTCCGCGGGTGTTCCCCCAGCGTCTCGGCTGCGGGAAGTGCCAGCTGCGGCTGCCTTCGCTGCTTAGATGTTGCCGCTCGGGCAGATACCGCAGCGGAAACTCTTTGAATGCGCTCTTCTGATGGCGCCCGGTGTTCCGAAGGCCTGTCTTGCTGATCGGCTGCACTGGCTGTACGCAACTCTCCTGGCGACTTCTCTTCAGCTGTCAGCATGAGTCTATACACATTGTTGGCACGCTGCCCACTCCGGATCGGGATCATCCAAATACCGGTGCAGAGTCTTACCTTGTAAGTAAGCGTATTACCGTTTTCGTAGTAGCGCATCACCCGACAGCTGCCGAGCAGCAATAACGCTGGTAGCGATATTTCTTGCGAATCATCATGTGAAGACTATAGCTACTGAGTCAGCGAGCACAGTTCACTGAGGACATAAAACTGCAGTGATTTTTCATATTATACCTATCAATTTTTCGTAAACTCTTCGTTAGCAACATATTCACTAACGTGCGATCTTTTACCGTTTCCTCTCTGAGAGATCTGCTGCCGCCCAGAAGCTTCCCAGATGTATTCTACGTGGCAAAAAGCGGCGCAGGATATCACTTCAATTCACACTACTGCAACTTCTAGCCTGCTGACCAGCTTTTTTGTAACACACAAAAAAGGACTTTACAGGAACCTAAAAAATGAAGGCGAATACACCTAAGTCAAACAGTAAGGCAGCTCCAAAATAAAAAAAGACTAAGTGAATAAGTGTACAGGGTGTTTCACGTAACTAGAACCAAATATTAAAAAAAAAAACAAGTGTTTAACCGTGACTGAATGAAACTAATGGCATATGGTTTACCGTCATGTGGCACTCGTTATGGTATTTTTGTATTTCGCTTAGTTGGTTTATTAACCATGGTCAATTATGCAACATTTTGATCATTCACTTTGGGCAGAGTGTGCGTCGTCACATCGTAGAACACATTTTTAAAAATGACCGATGCAATTGTTTTTTGGCGGCGTACATACTGCATGGTGAATATTTTTTGGCTTTTAAAGAAAGCACACGGAATATGAAATAAGACCACGTGATTGCGCTCATGCGCTATCGTACTGCAGCACTCTTAAACACGCATTGAGGGAAACAACTGGCGCGCGGACCGTCAGCCTGTCGCTTGCCAGGGACGATGGTGTTTGTTTGCCGTGTGTGGCGGTCAGAAATGGTGACGCGCTGTGGAGCCGATGCCTAAGCTACCGCCACTCATTTCGCAGGAGGTCCGCTCGAAGCACGTCTGAGAGCGCCGCAGCACAATAGCGTACGAGCGCAGTAACGTGGTCATATTTCTCCGGCTTTCCTTAAACGCCGGAAACACCACTACGTAGCGTGTACCTTTCCACAAAAAACCAGATCTGTCCTTTTAGAATGCCCTCTAAAACGCAAAGAAACACACTTGGCCCAAAAATTAACAGCAGAAATGTTACATCTCTCATCCTAGTTCAGAAATTAAGCGCAATATAAATATACCATAATGAGAGCCACAGGGCAGTAAACCCCATCATTGGTTTTATTCAGTTGAGGTTAAGCACTTATTTGTATATATTTGTTTCCAGTTACGTGACACCCTTTTTAAACACGATACAGGCGGCACCCCTAAAAGCAATGAAAATAAAGCATGCTGTATCGTCAACTTAGGTGTTAAAGTCAGACAATAGAAAACTCATTGTCCACGGAAAATAGCACTAAAGGGCTCGTGGGGACGCTGATGAGAAAACAGTAGTACTTGATATCATGCTTCTCAAATTCCCTTTCTGACGTCGTTAAAAATGTTCCTTATAATTTCCATTGCTACAATGTAAACTCAATTTCGCTGTTTTATTAAATCGTAAGCAGAATTTTTGTTCCTCGAAGCACTAGGCACGCTCAGATTATGTTACCTTGGCCAGAACATCGCCTGAACAGTATACTCACATGGAATGTAGATATTTAAATAGTAGTAATGACGCAGACAAATAAAAATAAGAATAACTAAGAGAAGGAATACAGGAGGAGGTTACAAGGGATTAATTACAGTTAACAAACGGGAAAAAAAACTGCACAGAGGCCTAGGTAATGCGTAGGATGCAAACGGTGGACAGCAAAGAAAGCACTTGTGCTAACAATCAAGCTATCATCATAGATGTTCTTGCATATTTAGCACGAAAAACAAAGATACAGTACGCCAGAATATCATCTGTTACGTAAGTACTTGTTCTATTGCATATAGCGTCGACATCGGTGGAGCGACGGTTGTTAGAATGTAATTGGCATATACTCTCATAGTGTGCAGTCAGCCTCATAGTGTGCAAATTAAGCTTACATCGACGAGATCTGTCAAATCTCTATGGAAGCAGCGAGACGCAAAGCAACCACATTCTTGCATTTTTGAGACTTTGCAACGAAGCACCACGCAAGACAAACTTCGATAACGACACTATAGCCGCATCCTAACTTAAGCGAAAGACGCCGCGCGCATTGTAGTACACAGCACAGTACCGTGGCTACAAACAAGGTTCATGGCACCGACACTGCTAGAAAGAAAGACACTACGGAGAAACAAAAGGTTGGCCTGCACGTAGACGTTCGCGCGCTTGTTTTTCTCGAGATGGCTCGAGCGCCACCACGTGACTTTGCTCCACCAGTAGAGACGCGTATAGACCTTATTTCTTATGCTCACTGGAGCAGTCTGGCAAAAAGACAAATGAATATCACTGTCGTTAGCTTTATTGAGCTGGCTTAGTGGCGGCAGTATTAGCTTGAGCAGCAGAGTTCAGCTGACGTTTGTTGTTTCGCAAGGTGGTATTTCTATAGTAGTATCTTGTATCTTAAGATACACGATACATTATTCAAAGTATCGGAAATGCAGATACACATACTCCATTTACGAGACGTATCACGATACAGATACAAGATACCCAAAAAGTATCTAAGATAGTATCTAAGATACATATATCGTCGGTACTGCCCAGCCCTGGTTGCACATAATGCCTTACAAGTGTGTCGCAGGTACCACGCCGCTCCGAAGAATGATAAATAATGGCATAATGGACGCTTCTCCACTCGCGGTCTTTTTTAGCCCGGCTTCGTGTCGCCTAGTCTGAGAACTCCGACCGAACAAAGGCCCTGAGCCCGCAAGTGTCGAGCAGAACGGCGACGTTGTCGCGGTGGATAAGGACGTTGATGTCGCTTGTTCGTGTCTTCTGCTGCGGTTAGGTGATGATGATGCTCCTTGGATTATTGGCCCCTGCCCATTCAGGGGATCGGTCAACAGTCGGCGGACCATGCAGTCTGAATTTTTATTAGGAGCTACTAGAGCTTACCGTTAAAATTTTAATGACGGAGTAATTCTAATGAATCCCAGTTTTACACGATCGTATGTAACTTCCTAATGACAAAAGGTTTTGCCAGGATAACATAATGTCGAATTATTAGTGGTTGATTATATCATTGACACATGAACTTTTGTACAGCATTGCATATATTCCTGTCCGAGTGTCCCGGCGTAGAAGGCCCAAATGATAACAGCATGGTCGAAGAAACAGGCAGGCCAATTTGCCCCAATATAATTTGAATGGTTCGTTTTCTTGGTTAAGGAAAACGTCGGCAGTTCAGGAAGAAGTCTTGGATTGTTTCGAGCTCGTTGCAAAAGGAGCATGAAGGACCATTATGTTATGTATGGATTGTATTGTTATTGTTTGTCAAGCTCGTTAATCATTGCTCACACGCTCGCATCTTTTGCTGTACTTTTTGTAATTACCCCACGCATGTAGCCATAGGAGGTCCCCCCTGTCAGTTTCTCTGAAACTTTGGGACCTCATTCTGTACTATTAAAGCCATGGGTGTGTTCCAATACTCACCGTAGACGGCAAAATAGACAGCTAAGTGGACAGCGGCCATCTTAAGTCCCATTCCAATTCTCGCGTAGCCGGCAAAATAGACAGCTTCGCGAAGACAGCATCGGAGACAAATACGATGCAGGCTACTTTGCTGTCCGAACAAGATGGCGGCTCAGCGAAATTGGCGGATAGCGGATCTCGCCGATATTGTCGTCTGCGCGCAAGCAGACGCCTTTACAGGTGCTCAATGTTAGCTACGTTAAATGTTTCATACATTTGAACACGAAAGAGGCTAAAGAAATAACATTACGTTTACTTTTCTTAGCTTTCTCTTCTCGACGCGAGGTGGCGTCACGTCGCGTAGACGTCTTCTGGACGCGTTCCATTTCTCGGACAACATGGGCTTGATGTCTTCGTCTAAGCTGTCAGCGTAGACTGTCTACGATGCTGTCCAGAATTGGAACACAGCCCATGTAACTGAACTGAATTATTTAATAAACTTGACTTGACTTGGCTTGACTTGTGTTCAGTATTCCTTGTTTTGTGGCCAATTTTAACAATTTAGACGGACTCACAAGCTCTTTGCTGAGACCGCCATAACCTTTCTGCACCAGAACCATTTCATCTAGTGCTAATGCGGGACTATTTGGGTTATGACGTTCGTAAAATGTTCTCTTCATCGCTTCCCTATGCTTCTTTTGCTGTTGTGAACTTCCCATCGCTTCCTTCAACTGCAGCGTCTCTGATATGCCAAGTATGTCATCCGCAGGTTAATAAACTGGATCCCTGAGGGCTGCATCCCGAAGTGCTTGTACGATGTCTGTTGTGTTGCGACACAGCTGCTTCGAGACAACATGTCCATCCTCCTTAAAATACAGGCTGTATAAATATATGTCATTTTACGTATCGGGATTACACGCTCTGATAGTTCGTCAGCTGATGGATGGTGAATGGCTGTACACTTCAGGGCAATGCTTCTTTCTTTTGCCCACCTTGCGCATTCCTGGCTCTTAAATGTGGGTTCATTATAGGACATAACACCATTGACTCCTTCACACAAGTCTCTGCTCAAGAGCGATATGAGAGCACCATCATATTCTTTTTTCGTATTCCCAGCTAGCATCCTTGAGCATTCATCGATGCATTCGATCGCTGTTTTTCTTCAGTGCGGCGAAATTAACATGTACGCTTTCCAATGGGAGACATTAACATGAGGCGGAAAAACCAGGCTGTCTGTCTACTGCATAAATGTTGCTTGGTTTTACATTATTGAGAACAGCTAATATACTCGCAGATATATTTCATCCTGTCAAGCCACGTAAATCTTCTTCTCCTTTTTAATATGTTTCCCAGAAGCTCTCGTGGCCTCCTGATTCTGGACTGTCATGATAAAGGTAAAGAAGTCTTGCGCTACGAGTATCCGGTACGTGAAACTTTCCGTCTTCATCATGAGCTCTCCTGTGCCTTCCCTCCATTTAGGTGAGCTCACCCTCTCATCATTCCTAGAGTTCCTGACAATGGGAAGTCGAGAAACGGCATCAGCGTCCGACAATATTGTTCGCTTCTTTGCGCCCCCCTCAAAATCAAACTTCGATTTCGCTTATCCATCTAGCCATCTGGACTTTCGGTTGAGCACCATTTATCCAATAAGTAAAGACCTGATGGTCACTGAACATTTTCGATATCGTGGCTTCTAGGTATGATCGAAAATACGTAATCGCTAGCACAACAGCCAGTGCCTCCTTTTCAGTCACGCTGGAGTCTTTTTCTGACTTCGTGAAAATATAGGAATAGCATCCTGCGACTTGTCTTCCTCTTCCGCTTTCACGTATGACTCTTCGTTGGTACAGTACAGCACCTGTGCCGTAGTTAAATGTATCCGTCGTAAGTTTAAATGGAACAGCGACGTCCGGCAGAGTATGTACCGGGTCTCATGACATGGCCAATACCAAGTATTTGTACGAATTTTCATATTGTTCAGTTCAGATTAATCTGTGTTTTTACGGAGCGAATTGTTCAACGGCTTCAATTGTGCTGAAAAATCTTTTATGTTACTTCTAAAATATCAAACGATGTAAAGAACAACGCTGACTGCGTGTAAATTGTCTGAATCCCTCAGTCGTATGCGTTCTATGGACTCTACTTCCGTGCTATTTGGGACCGCGTGCAAAATGCATCTCGGAATTTAATATTGTGTTTAAATATTCCCTTTTCTAAAAGTTCACCTTCTGTTTGGCGTCAAGTAATACGATCAAAACAGAGTTCGAGTGCTCAACGTGTCATGGTTCATCCTTGGAATAGACGATGACGTCTGCTACATAGACATCCCTATCGAAAAAAAAAACTGCGTTTTCAGTGTCTCCTAGTGCGTTTCAGCGCGCTGGGTGACACTGCAAACGCTGTACAGTGTGTCCCAGTGTACTACAGCGCGCTGGGAACCACTGGGACACTGAACAGCGTGGCCAGTGTCGCCCAGTACGCTGAAACGCACTGGGCCACACTGTACAGTGTGCCCCAGTGTTTTACAGCGCACTTGGAGGCACTGGTCACGCTGTACACTTTCTGCCATCACACTGGGAACACTGGCGGCACATTGGAAGAAACAGGGCGCGCTCGGTGGACTTTTCATAAGACCATATTGGATGGCGAGATGTCAAGCCTAAAATTTATCGAATATTTTCAAAATGTTATTCTGTTATGTGTACTACACATATATAATTTAGTTTCAGTTCGGCGACGGATGTGCGTGTGCGCTAAAGCAATCATCTGTCGTGCACGCGCGTGCGTTTTCCCTGAAGTGTGATCGAGTGTCGTCAGCGTAGTTTATAAACCACATCGAAAGAACTGATCATTAGCAACATAATATGACAGTAGTATTACTCTGATAATCGAGATCAACGTACTCTAGCAGTCAGTCGTTCCGGCTCGTACCGTAGAAAGCCGCACGTCACCGGCAGCAGTTAGCCGCTGCAACGCCCCATCACGGCGTTCTTAGCTTCTGATTTGTGTAGTCAAATGTGCAGATATGATCTCGCTTGGGTCAGTTATGATCGAAACTACATTTTAACGGTTATTAGACTCTTCGTAATTGTATATACACGATCTTTACAGCGACCGTGACTCACTAAGTGCAGCCCTAAGCCTAATGCTCGTTTCCGCTAGAGTAAACGATGGCGGCTCTTGTACGTGGAACGTAAACAAGGACAGAAAATATTTCCAAACGGGCGAAGAAAACTGCAGTGTGCAGCGTGCAGTTCGGATGCACGATGTTTTCTAAATAGTTATGACTAACCGCTTAGCGAGTCAGGGCGATTGCCGCAACACATCTGCGATTACGCGAGTAAGTTTTCGGGCACAACGTACCAGATAGACGTTGGGATGCAAGACAGCCAATAACAAACGAACAATTTACTGTTAGGTTGGCGCGAGCATGAAGAGACCGAAATATGCGTTTCTGAACAAGAAAAAAAGAATATTGGACACCAGAATGAGTTATAACATGAAGAAAAAATACAGACACTCCCGTTGTTCTAGCGTGGCGTTTTATGTCGCAAGACGGAGACCATTAAACACGTTTTTCTTGATTGCTGGGATAAGGTGTTCTTCTGGGATGTCCTGCAAAGGACATTAAAGAAAGATTTCCCAGTTGAAAATGACAAACGAACTTGCCTTGAGTACAATACAAATTTCTATTGTACAAAAGGATTTGTCTTCTGTTACCACACATTCTTGTTGAGAGAACGCAATTTTCAATTGTGCATCCTATCTTTTATTGTGACAAAAGAAGTGTGTGCAGCACACTTCTGTTGTGCAACAACAGAAATTTGAAGTGCTACGACAAATCTTTATAGTATTGTACAAAAATGTGTCTTCACAACAAGCACCCGGCTGCTACTACACAAATGTCCATATACTGTACGAAAAAGTTTTGCGGTACGAAATAAATGTGTTGTGCTACAACAGAGGCTTGTTGTCATAACGTATAATCAATGGTGACAACCGAGGTCTTCCTTAAGTAAGGCAACAAAACTCTGTCGTACAACAGAAATTTGTTGTCTAAGCGTGCATCCAATTGTGGCAGCAGAAGTGTCTCTAGAGTAATGAAACAAACTTGTGTAGTACGACAAAAAGCTTCGATACAAAAGAACAACTGTTATGATGATATCACTCAATAAAAAAACAACTTATCTACACACGTGAGGTGGTGTCGAGGCAAGCCCTCGACGTCCCCTCATGGGAGGCCTACGCCTGGCCACTTAAACTTGCTGGTCTCTATGAATGAAGTTCATTCCTCCTCCTCCTGCTAGGATTTTATGACCTGAAAAATAATTCCTATGCATATATATCCAACGGAAAGTGATTGTGATGTATCTCTGTGAAAAGAAAGCTACTGGCCAATGTATTAATGCACATGCTATTGCACGAGACAGAGAAGCATGCAGTCGCGATGAAACTACCCAGGTGATGAACATACTCATAGAGTTGTAGCTTGGCTGAGCCGTTTACTCATTATCGACATGGCTGCAGAGCAAAAATTGAACAAAGGCAGAAGAGAGGACACAACCTAGCGCCTGCATTGTGCCCTCTCTTTTTGTTCAGTTTGCAATGTGCAGCCATGCTCATGTGAATGTACATTTTGAAAATTTATATTAAAGCCACGGAATGCCCTTGCCATGAAATCGTCAGGAGCGAATTATACATGTACACACACAGATCAAATTAAGATTTGCATCACAATTTCAAGAATTGCGATGCTTCACTATTTGGGGTTAGCACAGAACAGCATGGATGTATGTCCTTGCCGAGATAAAATTAACTGTAGCGGGCAGTGTGCTTTGCTTTTGCGGAGAAAGACAAGGAGACCGTCAACCTCGGGCAACACGGCTGTAACACCAGTTTAGTCACCCAGCTAATAAATGTTTGTTTGTTTTGGCCCTTCTGTTGCTACAAGTTGGCGACCTAGACATGATGTCTGACCTTGTCAGTCTCTTCATCTTTCACTGTAGATGCAAAGCACACTACCTACTACATAACAAAGTGGAAAAGACAAGGTTTTGGGGTTTACATTGTGAAAACTTAATTAGGCGTGTTGTAACAGGGTAATCTGGAATAATTTGTAGATTAGGAAGCTTAATGTACATTTAAATCATAATTAAACACATTTAAAGTGCATGCATGTTTTTACATTTCATGCACGTTGAAGTGTGGCTATTATGGAGAGATTCAAATGTGCACGCTTCATCCTAAGCAGTTCAATGCTACAGCCGCTGAGCCACCACAGAGGGTAGCAAGCACAATGAACTGAAATTGCGTATATATCTCTCCCCTAGTGCATCCAGTCAGTACACTTTTCACAAGTGCTTAAGTCCAAGATGAGTGTTGTTTCTGTGGTCCATGAGTAAGCAAGCATGACCCCACCAATACTATGCTAACAAGCACAAATAAGCGCACAGTTTGTGGGAGACAATGTTATAACACCACGCACTGTGGGAATTGATTTCATGCAAAGCAGTCAGCCAGCCAGTTGCTGCACAAGGGTTTTTTTTTCTTTCAGCCCAGCGTTAGGAGCTGGATTGACATCTTGTGTAAATTGAGAAGTCGTGGGCATATTAAGAGCTTACCAGCTATGTTGACTACACTGATGCCTAAAGGGTAGCTTATTGTGCAACGTAACATTGGCACCCACGTTAGAGCACAGACGTCAGTTTTATCAAAATGGAGTGGACACTACGGTGAGATGATGTTCATATTATTAGAAGTGATTGTTGGTGTATTCCTCTGGGTTCGAGGAATGCATGAATATACGTTGCTTAGCCATAGAAGTACATATTTCATGTTAATTACATTGTCATAACAGCAGATAGCTAACACTGCAAGTGTAGTTGATGTCATCCCGACATGGCGCATATAGAGAGTACTTTTCCAAAGCAGTTTTAAGCATTGGCATGCCTGTGTAGTAGAATACTTGACTGTGACGTTGAGTGCATGGGTGTAATTCTGGCTTGAACCGTGATTTTCATTCTCTGTGCCCATCGATATTTTTTGCTCACCGACAATGCAATCGACGCCAACAATGAATTATTTGCGACATGAGTTGTGTTTGACATGAATTACATGTGCCAGTGACGGGCATGTGGCATTCTTCACGTGATGGCGTGTTAATCATGTATGTCGTGCACTCATGTCCTCCAATACTGATTTTCATGTATACTAACTTCAGCAGACAACTACGAGAGGGCCCAGTTGTAGGCAGAGAGATAAGACAGAAATGGCCAAAGTGCCTTTGGTTCGCGTAGAAATGTTTTGCATTTAATATAGCCAACGGTACCCTAAAACATTGTTCTCTCGTTGCTTTCTGTAACATTGTTTTTGACAACAAAGCAAGCAAAGAAACCTAATGTTCCCCTATGCAAGTTTACATGTGATTCAAGCATTGTGTTGTTTACATTCGTGTCAGTATTTTGCCTCTATCCACTCCTAGACCATAGCACCATTCCCTCAATATGGAATTTTTAACTACCATCACTCCGTAACACTTCACATGGCAGGTGATTACAAAAACCAGAATGAATAGAAGGGCACAAGTGTCTCACTGCACAAACGTAACAAAAAATGTTCCAGTGGCTTAGCTCGGCTATGCCAGGATATACGTAGCGTTAGCAAAGGTTCAGCTGATTATTCTTCGCGTTCCTGATTGTCTAGATTGTCTAGGATTAGGTTGATTATCATGCTTACTGCTGCTCCAATGACACACAAACACGGTATAAGTATTATGTGGCACATGTATATTTTTGGTCAACGTCAGGTTGATTCTCTATTGCCACAAATACGGCTTGGTGATCAGTGAAGTAACACGCTGCCGTCTCTATGGCCCCAACACAGTATTCTGTTCATTCTTCCAACCCTCAACCGCTAATAGCCAGGCAACTACTTCGGGATCCGATGAGTCACGCTTCTCCGCTCTTCTGCGCTGTTGAGCAGCATTTGCGCTCTCCTTCTCCATGGCTATACCACACTGGCAAACGCCAGTCGGAAGCGCAGCGGCTCCAGCGCAGTGTCAGACGGCGACTGCACAGCGAAAGCGAATAGCTGCGCGCGCGCGCAGGCGCCAGTGCGTCTACCACGGCTACGACGTCACTCCTCTGGAATGCGCAGACCGGCGGCGGTGGAGTGCGCGGGAGATGCCGGCTCTGGTGCGCCAGCTGTGTGACATCACTGATCCTCGCGCATGCGCAGCACGGCTCTTGATGTGCCACGCGCGAAACGGGTTTGGCTAGGCCAGTGTAGCTAACGCTACAAAAACCTTTTTGATGAAATTTATCGTTGCTACATGTTACACTGTTATTTGATTTGAACACACTTTTTGTTGGTATACTGCAGATCCATACCTTTAAAACACCAGAATATGCAGAAAGAATAGTTCTGTGCTTGCAAATGAGTTCTGCGGAATCCCGCAAGGTGGCGCATCGGTTAAAAAAGGGAAAATAGACAACCACCCGTTTGTAGGATGAAGCGACAAGGAAATCCGTATGGATTTCTCAGAAAGAAAACCTCTTAGTTGCCGAAAAATTCGTCCTGGTCCGTGGTTCGAACCCGGGACCAACGCCTTTCCGGGGCGGTCGCTCTACCAATTGAGCTTAGCAGGAAGCTAGAAATTGGCAGCGCGAGGGCGAATTCATCGACAACTCGAAGCACATGGACACAAGTAATGCAAATGAGTTCTGCGGAATCTCGCAAGGTGGCGGAAGGGTTAAGAAATGAAAAATAGACAACCGCCCGGGTGGCTGTCTATTTTCCCTTTCTTAGTTCTGTGCTTGATTGATCAAGCACAGCAAGAAGAATAGTTCTGAACACATTGATCAGCACAACACTACCATTTATGGCGCCTTGGTGCAGAAAATATGAACATATGGTACACTTGTTAGTTGAAACTTATTAAAAAGTGGCCACCTGTTTGGTCCTTTCAATAATAATATTGAATGTTTCCCAGGCTACTGCTATTAAACCACTAGTGCCCTTCAGGTAAACTTAAGCGTCGAGCCAAAGCTATGAAGAGAAAACTGTGCATAGGCAAAAATCAGATGTATGCATTAAGGGACAAGGAAGGCAAGGTCACAACCAATATGGATAGAATAGTTGAGATAGCGGAAGAGTTCTACAGAGATCTGTACAGCAGCCGAGACAGTCAGGATGATAACGTAAGAAGCAATAATAGCCCAGAGGAATCTGACATCCCACCAGTATTGACAGGAGAAGTAAAAAAAAGCCGTAAATGGGAATGCAAAGAGGCAAAGCCGCTGGTGAGGATCAGGTAACATCAGACCTGTTGAAAGACGGTGGAGAGATTGTGTTAGAAAAACTGGCCACCCTGTATACGAAGTGTCTCTCGACGGGGACGATACCAGATTCTTGGAAGAATGCCAACATCATCTTGATCCATAAGAAAGGGGACGTCAAGGACCTGAAAAATTAGAGGCCCGTCAGCTTACTGTCCTGTTGTCTACAAGCTATTTATAAAAGTAATTGCTTACAGAATTAATACGACATTAGAGTTCAATCAACCAAAGGACCAGGCAGGATTTCGTACAGGCTTCTCAACAACAGACCATATTCATACTATCAATCAGGTGATAGAGAAATGCGCGGAAATACAACCAACCCCTATACATAGCCTTCATAGATTACGAGAAGGCATTTAATTCGGTGGAGACATCAGCAGTCATGCAGGCACTGCGGAATCAGGGCATCGACGAAGCCTATATAAACATAATGGAAGAAATCTACAGCGGATCCACAGCCACTATAGTCCTCCATAAAGAAAGCGACAGAATCCCAATAAAGAAGGGCGTACGGCAGGGAGACACGATCTCTCCAATGCTATTCACCGCGTGTTTACAGGAGGTTTTCAGGGCCCTAGATTGGGATGAATTAGGGATAAGAGTTAATGGAGAGTATCTCAATAACCTGCGATTCGCTGATGACATTGCATTGATGAGTAACGCGGGAGACCAATTATAGCTTATGATTACTGAACTGGATACGGAAAGTAGAAGAGTAGGTCTGAAAATTAATATGCATAAAACTAAAGTAATGTGGAACAATCTTGGCAGAGAACAGCGCTTTGCGATAGGTGGCGAGACACTGGAAGTTGTAAAGGAGTACGTCTACTTAGGACAGGTAGTAACCGCGGAGCCGAACCATGAGAGTGAAATAACTAGAAGAATAAGGATGGGATGGGGCTCATTCGGCAAGCATTATCAAATCATGAGTGGTAGTCTACCACTATCCCCCTCAAGCGGAGGGTATATAACAGCTGCATCTTACCGGTACTTACCTACGGAGCAGAAACCTGCAGACTTACAATGTGGGTTCAACTTAAACTGAGGACGACGCAGCGAGCGATGGAAAGGAAAATGATAGGTGTAAGATTAAGAGACAGGAAGAGAGCAGAGTGGGTCAGGGAACAAACGGGGGTTAAGGATATCATAGTTGAAATCAAGAAGAAGAAATGGATATGGGCCGGGCACGTAGCACGTCGGCAGGATAACCGCTGGTCATTAAGGGTAACTGACTGGATTCCAAGAGATGGCAAACGCGTGAGGGGGGAGACAGAAAATTAGGTGGGTAGATGAGATTAAGAAGTTTGCAGGTATAATGTGGCAGCAGAAAGCACAGGACCGGGTTGATTGGCGAAACATGGGAGAGGCCTGTGTCCTGCAGTGGGCGTAGACAGGCTGATGATGATGATGATGAAGCGTCGAGCGAAGCAAACTACAAAAACAAAGCAAGCCATATACGACGTACACCATGCCTTGTAAGTATGCACACGTGTGTGTTACGCGTGTGTACACACTCACATCCTAATTCAGATACAGAGATAAACATGGTCCTCTTTTTACAATATATTGTAGCTTTTCATCACTGTGTGCCAGGCAACATATGTGAGAAAAGCTACACTACAACTACTAGATTGTAATATTGTTGAGCAACTGATGAGCATGAAACAAGCTTAAGGTTAAACGAATTTGGATTTGTTGCAGGAGGTACAAAAGCAAAAGCGCAGTTTTTGCATTCTAGAGCAACATTACTGTTAGTACTAAATGAACCCCCCTCCCTGGCAAACTGAAAGACATTTTTTTATCTTTATGGCGTTTTAACAAAATACTTTGGGATTCATGGAATACACAGCACTGTCACAGCGTCAGAAGCAAGGGCATGCAATAGGCTTGCTCTAGTACAATGGACACATTTCCGTATGATCGTGACAGTGCGCTGCACATCAAAGTTACAAGCCAAGCTGTCAAAGTGGGTTGTGCCACTGCCACTTGTTCAACAAATTTTAGATGCGAGGCATCTTATGCTCGGGGCTATGTCCGTCCCGCGTCCCCCCGTCCCGCGTCCCCCCGTCCCGCGTCCCGCGTCCGGCCACTTTCATGAAGTAGGGAATCACCCATTATGCGAACCAGAACACTGTAGTAATATGAAGGCTGTCAACCCTATCACAGTCCTGAGAGTCATGGCCGAGAGCACAGAGAGGCTGCTTAGCAATAGCTAGGCAGGTGGTGTCTGTCGCCCAAGTTGACCCCATTCCTTGAGTCATGGCCGAGAGCACAGAGAGGCAGCCTAGCAATGGCTAGGCAGGTGGTGTCCGTCGCCCAGGTTGACCCCATTCCTTAATATTGATTGCATGTGTTTGGAGGGGGGCTTAGTCCTTCCCGCGTTCCACAGCGCATGCGCGTCCCCTCCCCCTCTCTCTCCTACGCTCACCGCCTTTCTCTCCTCTAGGAATCCTCTACTGTACGGAGCGGCCCCCCACGTCCCACACCACCACAGCGCGTCCTCTCCTCCTCTCTCCTCTAGGAATCCTCTATGGAGCGGCTCCGGCGTCCCACATCCCCACAGCGCATGCGTGTCCTCTCTCCTCTAGGACTTCTCTACTCTACGGAGCGGCTCCCGCGTCCCACAGCGCATGCACGTCCCCTGCTCCTCTCCTACGGTCCCCCCCCGTCCTTTCCTCTAGGAATCCTCTATGGAGCGGCTCGCGACAGGTGGTGTGACAGCTGCATACTCCGCTGGGCGCGTCATGGTAGTTCTACAACGTAACTTTTTGTTTTCAAGTCTGCCTACTCTTATGAAGTGACTGCATGCTTGTATGCTGCTTCTGCTGCAGCATTCAGAGGGCACACATGTGTCCTATTGCAAGTCGCAGTCTGGAAAGGCCACCAGCATGTTGATTTGTCGATTGCCTACTGATGAGGAACTACGCGCGAAGTGGCAGAAGAAAATGTGCCGCAAAGATTAGGTGGTTTGTGACAAGTCTCTATCCACTGATGTATGCAGCAGGAACTTTCTTTTGAGCCACTATGTTAGAAAAAAAGCGGGTTCCTGGTGCAAGGTGAAAAGAATTTGAGGGATGTCTGCACCCCACAAGTACATCTGCCTTCTGCAAACAAACTACGTAAAGATTGAAAAGCTTGAGATGTTACTGCTTCGAGCTGGCCAGCAAACGAAAGAGAGCCAGACAGTCATAAGCTTGCCGTTCTGGAGTGCCCAAAAGAGAAGGCTGAACAGAATATCATGGCATAAACAAATAACAATGTACAGCGAGCCAGTTGACACATTTCACTGATAGCGAGGCTTCGGTCACAGGTAACGCAACATCACTGCTCTAATGAAATGCCCATAGTTGCTAGATGCTGAGAGAAAGCTGTAACACTTACGGTTACGGCAGGCACTACACTTCAGTGGCGTAGTAAGGGGGTGGCACACACGGCGCGTGCCCCCCCACCCCCTTGAAATTGTTTTTCGCCATGGCATACAGAGCGAAAAATGACTATTTCAAGGAGGTGGCCCCCCTGCCTGAAAAAAATTTCTGCCTATGCCCCTGCTACAGTTTACTCCCATAAATTATCATTCATGTTCAAAATGATAAATAAAGCTGCTTTTCAGCCTCATGCAATAAAAACTGCTTAACATTGCAATCTTACCCAAAAAAATCCACAGAGAGGATCACACGGTGCTCTGTTTTCCTCAAATGCCCTTATTGTGCCTGAACCAAGCTGCTAACACCACCACAGCTCACTGCATAGGTACGCCAGTCCTAGCTCATCATTAGAGAAAATTAGTGGTTGAATTAAAGAACGGCTGGTTTGACAAAGCTCCTCGCCTATGCGGCGCCAGCGCAAGCCTTCATTATTAGTCGTTGATCTTTCAGTAAAGCCATATTGCATATCTGATCGGATGTCTGACGTGGAATTTGGCATCAAAGACCGGCCAGAAAACAACAGCCAAGCGGCACAAATGAAACTCTTTCTTACAGTGAACGAAAGTAGGGGAATTTTAAGGGCTCGTTTTACTTTGTTAGACAATATATTAATGAGAGTGAACAGACACCAATGCGAAGGAAATATGGGAAATGTTCTTTGTAGCCATTGTGATATAAATGTGAAGATAATAAAGTGGACGAAAAGATAGCTTGCCACTGGGAGGGACTGAACCAACCTGCGACCTTCGAATAATGTGTCGGACGCTCTAAAAAAGCTCCTTTTCAATATTCACTGAGTTACGGCAGAGGTCATCCCCCCCATCCACTTTATGGGGTATACGTGTACCACATGCGACAGGCTTCATGGAGTAACAAGGTGCCATGTTTTGTTATTTCAGAAACAATCACAGCATATCCATTGAGTGAATGATGACGAGTGGGCGAAGCTCCGGAGGTTCATAGGTAAACCATGAATCTTCCGTGAATTATGCCCAGTACACCATCAACGACGTGAGATCGGGCGCGTTTATACTAAAGGGTCGATGAGAGTCATGGCGACTTGCAGCACACTTTAATTTTACATGTACGCTGTGAATTTTTAGGGGCGAAGCTCCCTATAGCGAGACCTGGTCGGTTGTCGATCGTCGATCCATCCTCTGTACCCCGTAGTGTTCCCTTACCGTACAATAGAGGGCGCTGTCCCATAGAGATGCATGCAAACTGCAGTCGGGTGACGATATACTAGATCGCGCTGTACGCATTCTGTGTCGTCATCTCCATTTCTCGTCTCGTTTCCGAGAGGGCGCTGTCCTATAGACATGCGTACAATATGGCGGTTGGGTGAAGGTACGCTAGATGGCGTTGGCGGTGCAGCTGCGCTCCGATAGGCTGCTGCGCGGGCTTGCGCCGGGCGGCGAGCGCCCGCTATCTCTCATTCCCCGGATCGTCGCCGTACGAGTGCGCTTGTCGGATCGTGCTGCTTGGTGGACCATGGACGACGAGGAGCGCTGGGTGCGGAAGGCCGCTGCGGCTCGTGCTCGTCGGCAGGATCCCGAGGTGCGAGCTCGAGAGGCCGCCGCGAAGCGAGCGCGGCGCCAGGCGGATCTCACACACACTATCGCTTTGATACTGCTGGGGGAAACCACAGAAGATTTCACGGTGTAACCATGATTGCTTCACGAGCTTCGCCCCAATTCTTCATCATTCACCCCGTGGATATACTATGATTTTCATTGTTTAATCACATACAGGAGAAATCTCACACAAGCACTAGCTTGGAGGTCAAAATCCAGTGCCCATATATACGGGGTGGTCAGTGAACGGTTGTTCAGCGCGAGCATTCGGTTTTTAAATGCGAAGCATTTCTTAGCGAACTTCGGCGAGTTTGAACGTATCTATCTATCTATCTATCTATCTATCTATCTATCTATCTATCTATCTATCTATCTATCTATCTATCTATCTATCTATCTATCTATCTATCTATCTATCTATCTATCTATCTATCTAGCCGCCTACGACATTGTGCTCTCCTGGCCGTACCGTTAATGGGATTTATACCAAATTTGGTATGGCATAACATGACCATTTCACGAACACAAATGGCTGGTCAGATCATGAAAATCATGACTAACTTGTCATGAAAAGTATGATTTACAAGCCACGCTCATGGCGCGCTCGCGGCCGTTTCGTTAGCTTGATATACACCAAATTTGGGATTGAGTGACGTGACTGTATGACGAACATAAATGACAGGTGGTAATATGGAAATCATGACTTGTCATGTGCGACATGACTTGCGTGCCACGCTCATGGCGTGCTCGCGGCCGTTTCGTTAGCTTGATATACACCAAACTTGGTATTGAGTGACGTGACAGTATGACGAACATAAATGAATAGTGTTAATATGAAAATCATGACTTGTCATGAGCGACATGACTTGCATTCCACGCTCATGGCACGCTCGCGGCCGTTTCGTTAGCTTGATATACACCAAACTTGGTATTGAGTGACGTGACTGTATGACGAACATAAATGACTAGTGGTAATATGAAAATCATGACTTGTCATGTGTGACATGACTTGCATGCCACGCTCATGGAGCGCTCGCGGCCGTTTCGTTAGCTTGATATACACCAAATTTGGTATTGAGTGACGTGACTGTATGATGAACATAAATGACTAGTGGTAATATGAAAATCATGACTTGTCATGTGCAACATGACTTGCATGCCACGCTCATGGAGCGCTCGCAGCCGCTTCGTTAGCTTGATATACACCAAATTTGGTATTGAGTGACATGACTCTATGACGAACATAAATGACAACTGGTAATATGGAAATCATGACTTCTCATGTGCGACATGACTTGCATGCCACGCTCATGGCGTGCTCGCGGCCGGTTCGTTAGCTTGAGGTACTCCAAATTTGGTATTGAGTGACATGACTGTATAATGAACATAAGTGGCAGGTGGTAACATGAAAATCTTGGCATGCATGTCATCTACAACGCCGTTTACATGCCACGCTCATGGTGCGCTTGCGTCCAGTTCGCTAGCTGGATATACACCAAAATTGGTATTGCGTGAATTGACTGTATGACGAACATAAATGATAGGTCCTAACATGTAAAACATGACATGCAAATTATGTAAAGCATGATCTGCTCCTTCCTGGCTGCTTCGCATTACATCGATTCCCACAGTGCGTGGGATCTGCCGGCTTTTTCAATCAAGAAACTCGCTAGCAGACGCTGCCTGCGTCGGCGTCGCGAGGCGAGAGAGGGATGGGACCGTAGGAGAGGAGAGAGAGGGGGGGCGCGTAGGAGAGGAGGGAGGAGGGGGGAGAGCGGTGAGTATATCCACCGCGGTGAGCACGTCCACCGTGGGAGTACAAACTCCACCATCTAGCGGTCTCCTATCACACTAGAGCACGCATCTTCAACGCAGCGAGCGCCTCCGCGCCATCTAGTGATCTTTTTGAGAACTAGAGGTGGCTACGACAGCGCCATCTAGTGAACACTCCAAGAACTAGAGGTGGCTACCTACTACTACTACTACTACTACTACTACTACATACTACAGAGGAGGGACAGACCAACACCGTGAGGAGCTTCGCCCCTAAAAATCCGTGCGGAAGAGACTTGTTTTTCTAGATGAAACGTAAAGTGATTGCACCGGGTAAACAGCAATAGTAAAACTTATGGCTCCCGGCAAAAGCTATGCTGACTCAGAAATTCCCAACCGGTAGATTTGCTTGCATAGAATATCAGCAAATAAAGTTTCGTGAGGATGTAACAAGGATTGCAAGTTTTGCAGTTCCTCCGACACATTTGCTCTGATGGCATTGCACAGGTTCTCAGAACAGAGGGCTTGCCGGAATTTAGCATTGAATACACTGTTGAGTGTGCCCTTCTAATGTCTTCACAACTGTCATCACCTCAGAAAGAAATTTTTTGGATGGTCCTGGGTGGGTCTGCATTAATCAACCGAAGAGCTCCAGCTGTGCTGCTTTCTTCTCCTCAGACACGGTGGCATAACGGAAAAGGTTGGTCATCTCTTCCGATAAGATTGGGATGTTTTCGTTGTGGTACAGCATAAAGGCGTTAAAAAAAGTTTTCACCCTTTCCTTACAAACAATGCTCATGGAGACGGCTGGTGCGGAACGCGCGCAACATCTCATTTTTATGCGCACAAATAGGAAAAATATCAATTATGTCTTGGTCCTGTGGCGGCCACCGATGCAGCAAGGGGGGAACGCTTTGATCGGCCCTCTCAGACGGCAAGGGTACCAATATGAGACGGCGCCTTGTTACTGCCTGCGAAAGGTGAACAAAAATAAATATGTGCGGTGTGTGCTCGAAGCAAAAGTGCGGTACCAGTAGTGCAGTCTGAATTTTTTTCGAAGAGGAGGGGGCTTGAATCATACTTTATTTATGTTCGTGCATGCGTTTGTATGAGTGCACGTGTATATACATAGGCGTGCGCATGAGGGGGGCTGGGGCGGGGCGGCCGCCCCCCTTGTCACTTAAGGGGGGGAGAGCAAAGTCAGCCCCGTACATTTAAATAATAAGGAAGGGGGGGCACTGAGATGCGCTTTCGCCCCCCCCCCTGAAGGGGAACCCTGCGCACGCCTATGTGTATATGCACATACAAAATCGAAAAATTTCGGGGGGCTGAGTATAACCTCCCTCCCCATTCCGAGTAGCTTTGGTACTACTCAGTGATTCATCATAGAGTGCTACCAAATGATGGACCTCGATCGCACCTCCATCGAAGAGGGGTTGCTCACAAATGAACTCATTTTTTCGCGGTGTGAACCACGGCCTGTAGTGGAACGTTTTTACGCTTCACGAGATAGTCGCAGATAACATCAACACACGTTCACACCACACATTTCACGATGGCGAACCAGGCTGTCGCTATAGTTGATGATCACAAATCAAATCATTTTCTGTATCCACACAAACAGGTATCACATTTGTGGCTTCGCAGACGTGGACTTTTCGTTTGATGTATGTGCGGTATGGGAAATCACACGTTTCTACACACAGAGACGCGCACACACACCACTCGTTCATAACTTCGGGCTAAACTGCTCGAACACGACAACACAAACACGCATCACATTTGCTGTTTCGCAGACGAGGTTTTTCGTTTGATGCACATAGGAAATTAAGCGCTTCCCACACACACGCACACACAGACGTGCACACACACCACTCGTTCATAACTTCGGGCTAAACTGATCGAACCCGACAACACAAACACGCATCACAATTGCGGCTTCGCAGACGTTGGATATTGGACTACAGCTTGCTGCTGCGTTCAACTGAGGAATGCAGGTGGTAGCAAGTAGTGCTCTTGGGAAATTCCGTGCGACATACACAGTCACCATTCTTTCGTGAGTTCGGGCTTAGCACGGGGATTATACTTGCACGAACACGACAATATCGTACTGAACGAAAACAGCTGTAACAAATGTCGTACTATCGCGTAGTACACATGCAGTGTTACCAAGCCTTTTGATGCGAAGCATCTTGTGCTCGGGGCTCTGTCCGTCCCTCCCGCGTCCCGCGTCCCCCGTCCGCCGTCCCGCGTCCGGCCACTTTCATGAAGTAGGGAAGCACCCATTATGCGAACCAGAACACTGTAGTAATATGAAGGCCGTCAACCACTATCACAGTCATTAGAGTCATGGCCGAGAGCACAGAGAGGCTGCTTAGCAATGGCTAGGCAGGTGGTGTCTGTCGCCCAGGTTGACCCCATTCCTTGATCTTGCTTGCATGTGTTTGGAGGGGGGCTTAGTCCGTCGCTCCTTCCGCGTCCCACACCACCACAGCGCATGCGCGTCCCCTCCCCCCTCTCAAGTCTACGCTCACCCCCTTTCTCTACTCTAGGAATCCTCTACTCTACGGAGCAGCCCCCGCGTCCCACACCCCCCTACAGCGCATGCGCGTCCCCTCCCCTATCCTCTCCTACGCTCACCCCCCATTCTCTACTCTAGGAATACTCTACTCTGCGGAGCGGCTCCCGCGTCCCACACCCCCCACAGCGCATGCACGTCCCCTCTCTCCTCTCCTACGGTCCCCCCCGTCCTGTCCTCTACGGAGTGGCGCGCCCGACAGGTGGTGTGACAGCTGCATACTCCGCTGGGGGGCGCCACGGTAGTTCCGCGGTATGAAAATAAAGGAGCGCGCGCGCCTCATTCTTTCTCCCGTGCAGCGCCGCGATGAGCGCCGGAACCGCTGCAGTGAAATGACAGCGGCGACGTTCCTCCCACTCAAGCTGAATATCTCCCCGCTGCTTCGCATCCGCAAATGGTTCCCTTTTGCGGGAGATGGGGAAGTTTTTTAGATGCGAAGCATCTTATGCTCGGGGCTATGTCCGTCCCTCCCGCGTCCTTCCCGCGTCCCGCGTCCGACCACTTTCATGAAGTAAGGAAGCACCTACTATGTGAACCAGAACACTGTAGTACAATATAAGGCCGTCAACCACCACTACAGTCACCAGAATCATCGCCGAGAGTACAGAGGGGCGGCTTAGCAATGGCTAGGCAGGTGGTGTCTGTCGCCCAGGTTGACTCCAATTCTTGATCTTGCTTGCATGTGTTTGGGGGGATGCAAGCAAAGAATAACGCACTCTACCGGTGGTGTGTCGCCCACGTTGACTCCATTCCTAGATCTTGCTTGCATGTGCTGGCGGGGGCTTTGTCCATCCCTCCTTTCCGCGTCCCACAGCCCCTCTCCTACGCTCCCACCCTTTCTCTCCTATAGGAATCTACTCTACGGAGCGGCGCACGCCTCCCGTTGACGCCATTCCTTGATCTTGCTTGCGGGGGCTTCGTCCGTCCCTCCTTCCCGCGCCCCCCACACCCCCCGCTCTCTCCTCTCCTACGCTCCCCCACCTTCCTCTCGTCTAGGAATCCTGTACTCTACGCAGTGGCGCCCGCGGCCCGTTGACTCCATTCCTTGATCTTGCTTGCATGTGCTTGCGGGGGGCTTCGTCCGTCCCACAGCGCATGCGCGTCCCCTCCTACGCTCCCCCCCTTTCTCTGCTCTAGGAATGCTCTACTCTACGGAGCGGCGCCCGCGTACCACGCTTCACAGCGCATGCGCGTCCCCTCTCCCTCTTTCTCCTCTCCTACGGCCCTCTCCTCTAGGAATCCTCTACTCTACGGAGCGGCGCGCACGACAGGTGGTGCGACAGCTGCATACTCCGCTGGGGCCGCCGCAGTAGTTCTGGGGTTTGAAAATGACGGAGCGCTCGCGCCTCATTCTTTCTCCTGCGTAACGCCGCGAATCGGGAGCAGCGACGTTTCTCCCGCTCAAGCCAGCCATCTCCCCCGCTGCTTCGCATCCACACATGATTCCCTTTAGCGGGAGATGGGGAAGTTGTTTTTGGTTCACGAACTCGTCGAGCGGCGCTTAGCGGGATAACGCGCTCCGTTGTATTGCTTGAAAGGTGCTATACGTCGCGGGTTGGAGCCTCAATGATGCGCAACTTTTTTTATGAATGTTTTTTTTAATTAACGTCCCTAGTGAAAAAATTCGTATGTAGGGAAGAGACGGATCCGTACATACAGAATTATGGTATTACGGATCCGCATGGTACGGATCCGCATGATACGAATACGCATAGTCCATATATATGAATTATACGGATCCGTATCCTCCGTATATACGGCATCTATATACAGGGTGTCCCAGCTATCACGCAGCACGATTTAAAAAAGAGGAACGGCGTTACGCGAAGCAGACCTAGTGCATATTGTTCCCAATATACTGTAGTAGCCGCTACTAATTTTTTTCGTTAATGAGAATTAATTAATTAGTCATAATTAAAATTGTAACTCCAAAAAATACTCATCTAATTATCAAAGTGCCAATGAGGCAAATGTGGGCATGTTGAAATGACATCTATCTGTGCTACTTTCAACAACGTACTAATTGCGTGCTAATTTTTTTCTTTCGGATTCGATTGTTGCTTCATGCATGGCCTCCGAGATTGTGCACCGGCGCGCGACCTCGGAGGCCATGCACGAAGCAACAATCGAATCCGAAAGAAAAAAATTGCACGCAATTAGTACGTTGTTGAAAGTAGCACAGATAGATGTCATTTCAACATGCCCACATTTGCCTCATTGGCACTTTGATAATTAGGTGAGTATTTTTTGGAATTACAATTTTAATTATGACTAATTAATTAATTCTCATTAACGAAAAAATAAGTAGCGGCTACTACAGTATATTGGGAACAATATGCACTAGGTCTGCTTCGCGTAACGCCGTTCCTCTTTTTTTAAATCGTGCTGCGTGATAGCTGGGACACCCTGTACATGGAAATATGGTATTATGGATGCCGTATGATACGGCTGGTCGTGCGGATTTGTGGTCGTGCGGAAACCGCATGATACGGCTTACATATATGCCTTTTCCGCATCAGATACCATATGATTTTGTACCGTCCATTTCGGGATACTAAAATCTATCTTCTGTAAGGCAAAACTAACTTGTACAAGCGTTAATTGTTGTGTGAATTTGGTTTAGCGAATCCATACAATGCAGACAAGGTCTTCCATTAAGTCAGAACTTGTTGGAGGACAGCTTAATCGAGAGATCAAAGTAAACTGAATAATATTTATTCGGCATATGTACGCGCAGAATAAGCCTAAATGATGTGCACTGTCAGATGACAACACCCTCGCATGCACCACACAGAATAACCAAACAATGCGAACTGTCAGACAAGACTATACCCTGGCACGCACCACCACACACGCACTTGTTTACGTCTGCCACCACTGGTTATGCTCCATGTGTCGAGAATGTAGAAACAGTGGCAGTTCTCACACGCAGAGTAAGCATAAACAATGCACACTTTCAGACGACACGACACCCTGGCACACGCCACAACACATCCACTTATTCACACCTGCCGCCATTGACAATGCCAGATATGACGAGAATGTAGAAACAGCAGCAGATCTCACGCGGCACTGCAAACGGAATGGCACTAATCTGCCACCCTTATCTACAATGAAGGCCTGACATTCACACTGGCAATAAAACTGAACCTTTATTCTGCACGCGTACCTACGTATGCAGAATAAGTACAAACAATGTGCACTGTATGCGAGACGACACGACACCACTGTGCTGACAGGCACCACCACACACGCACTTCTTCACGTCTGCCACCATTGACCATGCTCAATATTATGAGGATGTAGAAACAGCAGAATCTCTCACACAGGTCCTGCCGTTGCGAGATAATCGCATTGACCCGCCATCCTTAACTCCATTGAAGGCATGGCATTCTCACTGGCGGGTAAACCTTTGAAGTTGTAATGCCAAGCAAGCGGGAAACGTGGTGGAGCAAGCAAAGTCCATGGTGACACAAAAATAGGTGGTTCTCCGATGTAACTATAGTTGTGGCAGGTCGTGTCATGCACCTTCGGGTTCCCAAGGTGTTACGAGATCCTGCAGACTATAAACCTTTCCTGCAGGCACACACACACACACACGCACACATCTGTCACCATTTGGTTGCAATGTAGGCAACAGCTAGCCGACGGGCGCCTATTCAGTGCCGCACAACCACAGGACATCCAACGCCTAGCTGGTTGCGAAGGGCAGGGCAGCCGCTTCAGCACTGGCGTTCCAGGTATCCGGCCAGGATGGCTACAAACGCTTACGGGTATATCAGTAAAGAATCGCAGCAGCAAGGAAACGTCGCAAGCGCAATTTCTTAGACGCGGCAGCGTCCGATACATTGGCAGGAGCGCCTCAAGCCACGAAAGACAAGCCCAACGTAGGTGGCGCCGCGCCGCTGTGGAATCTAGCGTAATACCATGGTGGGTGAGAGGGAAAGACTACGGTCGTCGAGGGAGCGTTAGACGGGCACAGAGGGAGGGAGGCCCCTCCCTCTTATGTGCCAAGATGGAAAAGGGGGCGCCCCCCCCCCCCCCCCCGTGCGCTCGCCTATGGCCATGGGTTCAGGTAGAACACCATGCTTTCCGTATACTACTTATTGCCACGTGGATCTCTCCGCATAGCACATACGGATTCCGTTTGTTCCTTCCGTATCCCATGCGGTTTCCGCATGTTCCGTTGCATACGTTTCATACTGTTCCGTTCCGTATCGCCGTATGAGTCTATCCGTATAACAGATACGGCATCCGCATGTTCCTTAAGGCTACATCCGTACGCCCATACGGAATTCCTGATGTACCATATGATACTTCCGTATGTTCCTTACAATTTCGTAAGCATCCGTATACGTCCGTAAAAAATCCATATATTTTATACGGTAAATATGCGGAATCCGCATGTTTTCCGTATGACGGCATGCGGATTTTTTCAGTAGGGGTTACTTCTCCGAAGGAGCCGTAACTTCTATTTTTAATTAAGCAAGAATCGTGGTGTCAGCAGCGGGCGTGGGCGCACTTGTGCCCGTCGCTCACTGGCTCAGGCTGTGTGACGCGATCAATATAGTGAGCGGCGAAGGCGCACCGTAAAGGGGGACCTGTTTAGTGAGCCTCCTCCTAGTAACACAGGCCAATTAATGACGCTGCCGAAGTAATAAGAATCAAATGGGTACCGCTAACAACACGCTGATAACCTTAGTGACACTAGATACAAACAGCGCGAACAGCTGTTGCCCCGTCAATACAGCGCTGGCGTTAAAGTGACGGTTCCCCCTCATCTAATTTTATGGCTATTTAGTGCATTTAGTGCGTATAAATTACAAAACACTCGTGCTATTCGCTCCAGTTGATTAAAAGGTAACATATAATGACAACGTAAACAGAAATATTAATAAATATTTGTCACAATTGTGACTGTTACTTTTAACACTTTTAATAAGCAGTAGGTGGCGCTGCGCTTCTTGCTTTTTTTTTCTTTTCCCGCTCCACGCTCTTGTGTTTCCTCACGCTCAACTTGATCGGTGTGATGGTGTGATTTCGACGCTCAGTTAGATCAACTGTGCAGTGTTAACTTCTCAAATGTTTTCCTCATCGTCTGGAGCAGTGAATTCTCTTGCGCGCTACTTTGTTTCCATACGCTGGATATCGTCAATTTTACAAAGAACAACACTACGAAGACTTCTTGGCTGGCGAGGAAAACGCCCGCGGCCCCCACTTACTGCACATGAGCCGTGAGTATTGAAGCATTGTTTGATTGGTTGCTAACGCCCCGTTAAGACATTGTCTACTGACTGCAGAAGCTGAGGAAGGGATAAAGGAGGCGTGAGTCGAACAGTCGATGCTGAACTCGGCGATGCTGAACTGGGACTAGGACCACGCAAAAGTGAGCTACGCCTGTATGCATCCTTCTTTAATGTAACGGAAAGTCATTGTGCGAAAAAAAAGGTGCCGTCCTTCTTGGGTGCAGTTTTCGTCCCCATTCTCGAGTGGAATGAGCCTCGTCAAGAGGCGACACGCACAATGAAATAAAGTAAAATGGTCTCCTCAAGAGTTTGTGAGCATTCAGCAGCCTTGCGAGATTACTTTCCCGATCAACCCCGCATTTTTATTATTATTTTTTTTTCGCAATGCTCGACAGCAGCATGTTTTCATATTTTGCGTTTGGCACCACAGCCACCAGAACAGCTGTCATTCACGCCAGCCTTGACGGGTCTCTTTCCTCTTTGTGTTCATAATTCTTCAGCATTGCCATCTTGACAACAATGCTGTGGGGTTTCAAACCTTGCCGAGATTTTAGATCAATTAGAGGGGAGAGGTACCCCCTTAAAAAGCGTTCACTACACTTCAAGGAATATGGAGAGAAACCCTGCACTTTATATCTGTTACTTGTTCAGCAGCTATTTGGACTACCTTGTTTACAAGAGTTTCATTGACGAAAACCCAGTGTTGCAACAATACAGGTCAAAGCAGGGAAATGTGAAGTAGAAACTGCAGGGACATGAATTTGGACACGAAAGCGACGAGTGATGTGATGGAGATTCCTGTCTCGTCACTCGTTGCTTGCAAATTCAGTTTTATTAGTTAGAATGCAGCTACTGTTTACCAAAACTGGCTCCATTCATGCAGTTATAACTTGCTGCATGCAAAGATATTCAAAACTGAGTAATCTACCATGCAGCGACTACTTTCATCGTTTTCACCGTTTGCAGCTCATGCGCACAATATAGAATGCTTGCCGTTTGGGCTTGGTAGCTCATCGTCAAAAAAAATTTCAACAGCACAGAAAAACACAAATTGATGAAAAGGTAGCTGACAAGGACAGCGCTTGCCCGTGTCGGCTCCCTTTTCGTCCATTCGTGTTTTGCCGCGCTGTTGAAATTTTCTTGACGATGATTTATCTCGCTCAAACACTCATGTTAATCGCTTTGTAGCTGAGATTGGTGACTGTTCTTAAGTAGCCAATAGGAGGCAACTACAGTGAGATATTTGAAACAGAGCCACACAAGAATAGTTTTTTTTATGCACATATTAGAAGTAGTGGCTTTGTAGGGATCACCTTTTCTGACAATTTCACTCTGAGTGAGTCTACTCATGTTAGCATAAAATTAGCTTTTTCAATTTTGGGGTCAACGCCAATACCTCACATAATTGACGCTTTATGATACTCATTTATATTGCCACGCGCGTTTCATTTACTGTATTCGGTTTCCGCCCACAAAGACTATCAGCAGTACTCGGCGCAGACCGCGCCTTATTGTTCCAGAAGCTTCTCGCTTGTAGTATATCGTTCTGTTAAGATTGCACGCAAGACGCTAACATTCAAGATTATTCCAGAGCTTCCGCTAGGACTAGTGATAAGGCTAGAATGTTCGACGCTTGAGTTATAAAAGCCGGCGCGTTGCAAAGATGTCCAGTTGATCGACGGGCGACGCTCTGCTCGCCGCTATCAGTGCCAGCGTGTATTGCTGTAATCTCACTTTCTGTTTACCGGCCACAAGTTCGGCCTAATAAACAGTTTCATCTTGGAGACTCCACCTGGTGCCTTCGTTGACGTCACACCCACGCGACAATATCTTGTACCTTCAAAGACGAGTTATCGGTGGTTTCAATAGAGTAAGGACAGTTTTATAAAATATGCGACTCGCAGGACATATCTGTATCAAGAACGTACTACAGCATAAAGGCCACTGTTACCATCAGTATGCCTTGGTGGCTTACTGATCTTGGGAACCTCTCAACTGTTATCCTTCAACATGTTACCCAAGCAGCTGGCACTTGCAAATTAAGCAGCGGTAATTCCCAAATGTATGTAAAGTAATTTGGTAGCACTGTCACTCAACATGTAGTGCCCGATGACTGTTATGCATTTATAAGGGAGGAGTAAGGATACACATTGCTTGCCTAACTTCTCCGGGCCAACTGAAAGACCCATTTGGCGGAGGTACAGCTTGATTTTGTGTGTAATTTTGCTTTTCAAGATTAATTATTTGCTTCTATTTACTGTGTTACTGACCAGGCTGTCTCTAAATGTGACTAGATTTTTCTTGTATTTTGCTTTGCAGTGGTGTTCATGACACAACCATGACTCAGGTATTTTCCAATTGTCGCAATATTTCACAAGCATTTGTTGAAATCTTAAACCCAATGATGCAACGAAAATACAAAACAGTTGGTGATCGTAGTGAGTTCTCATTCGCTTAGAAATGTTAATAGGAAGAGCAGGCCCGTTGCCAGAAAGGGGCCTATGCCCCCGAAACATTAATGGAAAGGGGTGTTTTACCAGAAATAATAAAGTTAAGTGCTTTTCTAAAATAGTTCAGAATTCCTGCAAGTACCCCCCCCCCCTTCTAGAACAAAAATTCTTGTCCAAGGGCCTGAGGAAGAGTTGTTGGTTTTCTGTGCATGAGCTATCTTTCTGGATGTACAGGCACATTTTTGTGTACTTCATTTAAGCTTTCAGATTCTGCTCTAGGATACTGTGGGAAATCATTTTAGTGCACTATTTTCCCTCCCACAGCACTTTTATGAGAAAATTTTTTTTTGCGTCCCTACATTGATTGGAATGTCGCCGAGGTGGTTGGAACATAGGTTGCTGAGAAATCGCTTTACAATACTGCGCAGATCTTGTTTAATATCTGCTTGTTTTTCCTTATTCACTCCCAATAGTATGCGCTACTTTTTCTCACGATGTGCTTTGTGGTGAAGCAGTACGGCAATTCAATGTCTATAGTGACAAGTCGACTCATACTAGAAAAAAAAAGAAAACAAAGCCAGTCCCGTGTACCTTGTCTGTCCTTGTGTTGGTTTCGCGCTACAATTTTTTCTTCACGTGTCTCTTATTTTCTGTGATAATATTTTCTTTGAAAGTGCCAGAAAGGCATCATATTTCACAAAATCAAATCGCTTAGCCCAGCATTCACTCATGATATATTTGTTGTGCATAAGCCTTTGGAGCTTGGTTAAACATGACGCCTTTCGGGCATATGAATGCAACCTTGCTGTCATCTGAATGTTATGTCAATTGCCCATCTGCCATCAGGGCTCGTGTTTGCTGGGCATGACACCACTTACTGACGAGCCTCCGGAGTTTGTCATTGACAGCGAGTTCAAGGAATTTCATGCATTCGGCAACAGCTATTTGTTTGGGGTACAAGTATTTGCTGCTGACTATACATGCTATCACCTCAGCTTGCATATGAGAGGCACCTTACTGCCACCTTACTGCTAGAATATTCTACAGTATTCGTATCATTCTGTACTTTTGAAACATCTCTACACTTTTATACCTCTGTCACACGGACAGCTTTATCTGCGGTTACGCTTAACCGTGGTTTACAGGATTAACCGAAGTTAACGCAAATGCGGTTTGCTAGTGCTACACGAGCTCAGTTTAGCAAACCAATGCAATCACGTGGTCATCGTGTGAGCGAACTTTCGCACGCAATTTTCGTGGACGACAGCAAATAATATACTACTAGAATGTGCACATATGTCGCGCCAAGCTGTGCAATAACTGTTCGACTACTTTAAGCCTTCAATGAACTGCAATAGCTTTTGCACTTTCTGTGCTGAGACACCATGAAGGAGACAGAATGCCACTTGAGTGAACTATATAATTTCCGGATTTACATTTTTATATTTATTGGTAATACCACTGAGCAAGGACAGAGTGCAATGGTGGGAAAATTAGGGAATGTTGCCTGTAATGCAGTATAATTTGAGAATATTTGCGTGCTAACACCCATGCCCGCCCACTGAAGTGGTATGATGTACGTTATATGTGCGTTTTTTTGTACAAAAAAGTGTGTCGACCTGCACTATTTATCCTGCTAGGTTTTCACATACATTTTCATAATTTGATTTTCCTATAAAGTTAATAAAACTCTAATTTTTATAAAAATTAGTACGTGTCAACTTCACTTCGAAGGTTCCATGTAAATGCGCATGGAAACGTGTGCCACTGTCTGCACTTTAAAAAGCAAGTCACTGCATTAACATGTGTGCTAGTGAAGCTGCAATAAATTTCCTTTCATTTATTTGCACTACTATGTGCAAACACAGTCAAGTTCTTGATCCAGTGGGCGTTGACTACCTCAAAGTAGAATGAGGCATGAAGTGTCTGTTGCAAAATAGCAATCTTTTTAATTACGTTTTTTTTTATAAATGATCCTTAGTTGTCAGCTGCAGGGCTCTCACTCGAGATTTATAAGTATGCAGTGTCATTTATTTATAAGGTTTGCAAAGCTCGTACTTCCGTTGCCTACCACAAAGGAATATATTATTTGTTGCTAAAAAGTATGACAGCAGACTTGCAACGCTTCCGCTTGCCTTGCCAAGAAACTGAATTTCATTGCTGTAGACTACACAAGCAGGTTGCGGTCCTAAAGTAGTGTTGGAGCACAAGGCTGTAGCACCATGACAAACCACCGCACCATGCAACAGACTACTGGATGGCGTGACACTGAACTGGATAATGTGACATAGTGGACCACGCGATTGACAATTGACTACAAAACTGATAATAGAGTACAAAACAGACAACATACTATACGGTAGACAATAGACCATACGGCAGACAACAGACCATACGACTGACAATAGACAATACGACTGACAATACACCATACGACCAACAATTGACTATAGGATAGACAATAGACAACAAGACAGACAATATAGAACAATGCAACAGACAACAGCGTCCCAAAATACGAAAGAGTACAGAATTTCTGTCGTAGTATCCTGTTGTGATTTTCAACTGGGTTCCCGCTGGACGCACAGGGAATAAGGTATCTTGGCATTGAAGACGAGGATGGATTTCTTTATGACGTCGTCTTGTTATTGGCTCTGCATAGTATTCGGAGGTCACGCATGGCTGTACGTCATGCTGACGTCGATGCTCGACGAGCTACTGATTACTTTCGAGAGTCCCTGACTTCGTTTGTAGAATTGCAAAAATTGGAAAATAATGTACCGGATTGGGTGCCACTAATGGGAGCTCTTTTGCACGTGAAACCATTGTAAAAAGTGTGTACGTGCTCATTATTTTTGAAAACAGAAGTACTGCAATAAAGGAAAAAAACAAGTTCTAACGTGACGTAGTGGGTAGCGTGTCAGACTCGGGATGAGAATTGCGTTGAGGTGATGGGTTCGATTCCTCCCCGCAAGCGGATTTGGTTTTACGGTTTCTTTCTTTTTCATTTTTTTTTCATTGTCGCATTGCTTGTGTTGCCGCCTTAGTTACGACGTGGCCATGATCAAAATTTTTTAAAACAATATAAAAACCCGATTTCGGCCCATAACGGGTGTCCCGTTAGGTTGTTTCCTGTCATACTAAATGCATCGCAGAGCGTATCGAAACGTCATATACTGCACAAGCCATTTTTGGCTTTTAGCCACCGTATCCCGAGCACTCGCCTTCGGGGTAGCAGCTTGTTGTCGGCGTTGCCGTTGAGCCGCCGCTTCCCGCGCCCTCAACTCCGAGTCCGCTGGGCGTTTTCGTCGTTTTACCGCCGCTTCCCGAGCCTTATGTTCTTTTTCATACATGGCAGAAAGAGAATGTTGCATGGTCGTCATCGTCATTGGCTACCTTGCACGTCCTAACGCGCTCATTCTTCATCGTGACGGCGTATAGTGGGTACATTGCATGTGCTGTGCACGCCCCCACACGCCGACAAGGCTCGGTCTTAAGGACTTCGCCCCTAAAGCTGTGTCAGTTTTCATCGTCTAGTGGGAGTACAACCCTCCTTTATTAGTTTTGTGGTTTCCCTTTTGAATGCGAGGTGGCCTGTACTGCGTCATTGGTGGTAGCATACGTTAAGTTGACGGCTCGATTCCTGCCATAACGATTTTCATGCTCGCGAGATTTCTATGGTGCCCTTTCGAAACTATGATCCGTCCGACGCACATTTTGTGGTGTAAAATCGGTGGAGATGTTTCTGAAACAGTACAATAGCTCCTCGAAGGTTTTAGGCGACAGTCCTTACACCTGCTTCTGCAGTTCATTTAATAAGCTATAAAAATAAATGGCTATACTGCGGACTCTGTAAGTATAGCTTTTTAATGTAAAAAATGTCCCTTTTCTCGGAAAAAAAATATTATGAGGACTTTGTTCAGCCATATTTATAACAAAATACCGTGCTCCCATCGTTTAACCGGTTTTCGGCAAAGCCTGCCAAAAAAGCTCGTTCTCCACTGACTACATGTATCCGTCATATGTCAAGTGTAGTGGATGTCGTACCAATACTTGGTAAGTCCGCTGAGAATCTGACAAATGTTCCTGGTCATGAGAGTTTGTGCCATGAGTTCTCACAGGCTAGTTCATACAACTGCGTCAAGTCCCTGGTCTTGAGCATTCTCCGCCGAAGATGCCGTGCTTGACCATAAGTTTCCCTAGTCGTTGTTGAGTTTGAATAATTGTAAAAAGTTTTCCCATTGGCTGCTGATGTGCTCGGCCTGTTGCTGCCGCAAGCTAGACATTTCTAACGAGTCCAAGTCCATGGAAGAGTTAGCTTTCCTGGATGAATTTGTTATCTTCAGTAGCGGTGTCATGATATACTCTTGAACTTCGGAATGCTTCAGTCTTATCTTCACTGATGCTTGCACATAGTTCGTCGAACAAGGTTGCCCTTAGCGTCCTCTTCGCGGCAAGGGCTCCGGTCAGATCATCACGGGTGCACCGGTATCATGAACAATGCAAGATCTCCACCAGATTTCACGTGGTCGGGACTTTGACTAAGGCAGAAATCGGCGTGTTCAAGGCCGAGCTCTTTATTTGGGCAAACCAGTGTTCACTAAACAAAACACAAAGTACAGCAACGCACACAGCACACTGATAGCTGCAAAGAGAGCGTCGGTCGTAAATAAGCTGACAAGCCACAAAGCGCCTCAGGTTTTATGCATGCATTATTGAAGATGCCAGCGTTATCAGGAACGATCTTATGTCATCGAGAAGCATCGGAAACAGTCCAGCGCGCACTGCGGCGAGCGTTGGTCACGAAGTCTTTGGTAGGTGCAACCCGACTGCTTCGATATCGCGACTTCAATGCATATATATATATATATATATATATATATATATATATATATATATATATATATATATATATATATATATATATATAGCACGATTTAAAAAAAGAGGAATGGCGTTACGGGAAGCAGTCCTAGTGCATATTGTTCCCAATATACTGTAGTAGCCGCAACAAATTTTTTCGTTAATGAGAATTAATTAATTAGTCATAATTGAAATTGTAACTCCAAAAATACTCACCTAATTATCAAAGTGTCAATGAGGCAAATGTGGGCATGTTGAAATGACATCTATCTGTGCTACATTCAACAACGTACTAATTGCGTGTAATTTTTTTCTTTCGGATTCGATTGTTGCTGCATGCATGGCCTCCGAGGTCGCGCGCCGGTGCACAATCTCGGAGGCCATGCATGAAGCAACAATCGAATCCGAAAGAAAAAATTTGGCTGGTCCTTAGGTGGTAGCACGTCAAGTACGACGCGGGCCGTCACCTCCACCACACAGCAGGGCTTTAGTGCGGTGCTTATACCAGGCCCAGCTGCGCGGCTGTCTGCCGGTGAGCTGCAACGCGCAGTTGCAGCCTTGAGGTGGAGCCGCTTCTGAGCTCCGTCCTCGTTGGAGGTCGAGTTGGACTCGCTGGAGGTACAGGAAATCCGGCCGAAAGCGGCAATGAGGGCAGCACTCCATTCTGCCCAGGACTGCTGTCTGACGGCTTCGTACCTGTGCCACGCCGCGGCACCGTCCCGAAGGTGATCTACGGCCACGGACCATTTCTGCAGTTCCGTCCAAGCCTCTCGAGCTCCTGCAGCGTTGATGGTCGCCACCCAATGTTCGACGTGATCGTGAAAGCCGGGGGACGGCGGTATTTCGCAGGCGGCTTGCGATGGTGGTACCACAGACGAGCATGCAGAGAGCGCCAACGCGAAGCATCCCAGCTAGTGCGAGAGCTGCATGAGGGCACACCTGTGCTCTCTGCGCTGCTCGGGTGAGGTGGCCTCCAGGTCTTGCGAGGCGGCTAGACCCAGCGTGGCGTTGGCGGAGCTCAATGCCGGCATGAAGGCAGGCAACAGCGCAGAGCTCGACGCCCTCAAAGCGTTCACCGTGCCGCGGAGTCGCGCGATGGTATGCCGCAGCTGCGCCGCGCTGTCCGAGGTTCCGCATGATGTGGTGGTTGTGCTTGCGGTTGCAGGTTGCTTGTAAGAGAGAGCTTGTACAGCACCCCTCAGTATCTCAGGTGCCGATGGAGTCGGGAGTGACAGGTGGTCGGCGCGGGAAGTCTGAGCAGTGGCGCCCGGCAACAGGAGGCCGCGTGCTGTCTTCGCGGCACCGAGGCACGCCAAGGAAGCCTGAGCGGCGTCCCTTAGATGCTCATGCGTTGGACGAACCTTGGGCACGGGATCCGTGTTATGGGAAGCGTACGTGTCGTTCGTAAATGACAGGAGCCCGTGTGCCAGACGAAGGTAGTAGCAAGGTTCTTGTCAGGTCGTACCCTGGAACCACCGAAGAGGCATTGACGCCGTCCGCGGATGATTGAATGGGTAGGTGCAGCAGCGATCGGGTCGTGGAGTCCATGATCGAGGATGCGTGGACGGCGTTCCTGGATCGATAGACCCGCGCTGCCGACGACCCGTGAGGACACGTACTGGTGGCTTCAGCCGTAAGGTTCAGATGTCGGACTGCGCCATGTGTAAAGAATGAGAGACACAAGATACAACACCCGTATGCTGGGCCGGCTGTTCTTCTCTGACTTCGTCCTCCTCTTTCCTAGCCGGGTATTCGCCCGTGCCCGTGCGCCGCTTTGTCCTCATTACAATATATATATATATATATATATATATATATATATATATATTGTGATGACGAAGAACGACACCGGGGTTTGGGCGCGCGGGCAGGGAGATCGAAGGAGAGGAAGTCGAGGTAGAAAAGAACTGCCGGCCCAGGAACGGGTGCTGTCTCTGTCTGATTCCTTACAATGACGCAGTCTACTAAACCTGAACCTTCTGGCTGAAGCCATCTGCATTTGTGGGTCATCGCCAGCGGGGTCGCTACACCTAAGGAACACCGTCCACGCTTCCACGCACATGGACACAAGGACCCTACGACTGCCGGTAGGACCTACCCCACCATCATTCGAGGACGTCGTCCAAGCCTCCTCGGAGGCCAAAGGGCAGGTTTACTGCGCCGTCGTCAAGACAGTGCCCAGCCTCCTGCTGTCCGGGAATGCTGTTCACGCTTCCCGTATCGATAACCTCTCGCTTAGGACTTCATCGTCACGTGAGTTGCCCAGGGATGCTGTTCAAGCTCCCTCTGACAAGGAACACGTGACTATGAACACAACCATGACATCATGCGGATTATCGGACGGCGCCGCTCAGCTGCGGCGTACCATCGCACGACTGGGTGTCACGGTCAACGCCTTGGCAGCGTCAAGCTCCGCGCTCGTTCCCGCGAACGTACCGGAATTGTGCGCCATCAACGCGATATTGGATGCAGCCGCCTCACACGATCTTGAGGCCAGCTCACCCGAGCAGCGCAGAGAGTTCCGGTGCACCCTAATGCAGCTCTCACACCAGCTGGGCTGCTTCGCGTTGGCGCTCTGTGCTTTTTCGCCTGCGGTCCCACCATCGCAAGCCGCCTGCGAAATACCGAAGATCCGCGGCTTTCAAGATCACACCGAACATGGGGTGGCGACCATCAACGCTACAGGAGCTCGCGAGGATTGACAGAGCTGCAGAAATCGTCCATGGCCGTAGAGCGCCTTCGGGACCGCGGCGTGGCACAGGTACGAAGGCGTGAGGCAGCAGTCCTGGGCAGAATGGAGTGCTGCCCTTATTGTCGCTTTCGGCAGGGTCCCCCTGTCCCTCCAGCGAGTTCAACTCAACCTCTGAGAACAGAGCTCAGGAGGGGCTCCACCTCGAGGCAGCAAGGGCACGCTGTAGCTCACCGCCAGACAGCTGCGCAGCTGGGTCTGGTATAAACACCGGACAAAAGCTGTGCTGTGTCCCTGCGTCGGTAACCCGTGCCAGAACATCCCTGCCAATGGCCGGCAGCGTTTGCCCTCCACACCTATCAGAAAAGCTGCCTTCACGCTCGCTACAGCTTGAGAACTTGGAGGCACCAGCGAGCGTCGTACTGGACCTTCCAACACGGAATGAAACGCGCATGTGCGCAGATTCCACCAAGATCCTTCCTGAACAGATGGAGGCGGATCTGCACGCTTTAAACCATTCACTGGATGAACGTGAGAACGTTACCAACTCACTCAATGACGTCTCTCCCAAAGACAGCAAGGCCTCCAACACGTCTCTGATCGTTTTCTTTGTTGATCTGACTGCGGAGCAGAAATCTCCTGATCCAAGAACGGCTTGTGACGGGGATGTTCCTTCTGCACGGAGCGCGGCTTCAAGAGCTGCTCGATATAGAACGTCAAGGAGGGACAAAGGCCAGCGTGGCGCGGAGGACCTGCGACCGTGCCAATGCAGTCAGAGCCACCCGCGGGAAACGTCGCCGAGAAAATTCTTGACCAAGCCGCATCATGTCACCAAACTTCAACCACCGCAAAGCTGCCAACTCTGTCCACCGGAGCAAAATAAAACCGCTTTCCCTGCAATGTCGCAGCGTGGCCGAAATCGTAGACCACCACAGCAGAGTCAAGGTCGTCCGCCAGAGTCGTCATCGACGAAGGTACAAGCCAATACCAATGCCCAGCATCTACCGCGACATTGCGACCGACCATGGTGACATTTCCAAACCAAGTCGCAGCGTGGCCGTGTC
This sequence comes from Rhipicephalus appendiculatus, assembly GCA_030522465.1. Lineage (NCBI taxonomy): Eukaryota > Metazoa > Arthropoda > Arachnida > Ixodida > Ixodidae > Rhipicephalus > Rhipicephalus appendiculatus. The sequence goes on along the minus strand of JALIZH010012622.1, from coordinate 48,344 downwards.
GGCCATTCCGAAACAGCCAGTGCCGCCCCACTGAGACATTGTCGGCAGCCCGCGCACTCGCAGTCATGGCCGAGTGTCATGACTAAGAACGACACCGGGGATTGGGTGTGCGGGCAGGGACAATGAAGGAGAGGTAGAAAATAACAGCCGGCCCAGGAACGGGTGTTGTCTCTCTGCCTGATTCCTTTATATATATATATATATATATATATATATATATATATATATATATATATATATATATATATATATATATATATATATATATATATGTGACTGGAAACGAACATTCGACAGGTCCGGTTTATGCCTGTATTAAATGTATTGGCAGCAGGTAGCACTCACCAAGAAGGAAATGCTTTTAGGGATGTTTCGGCCGTGGCGCGGCCTTCGTCAGAGTATGTATATATATATATATATATATATATATATATATATATATATATATATATATATATATATATATATATATATATATATATTATGGGGGGTTTGGGGTCTACTCCACACTGAAGGCGCTCGCGGATGCCAAAGAACTGAAAATCATTTATTAGTGAGCACTTTAACGATGTTACTGTGGTACGAAAACATTCCAAGAACCACTCCCACGAACAACCTACACGCCGGCGCAGCTATCCTTGGCCCCGGCGGACTGCACGCCGCGCACACGAGCGCTCGCAACAAACGTTCGCCGGCAACTGCCCCGAACTGCTCGCTCTGCTGGTTTAACAAGCATTCGCACAAGTAGGGACATGCGCAGTGGTGCTCATCTCTGCTTGTTATCACCACTGTAGTGGGTGAGAGCAAGGGTGGTTATCCGTAATACCCGCAATCTATATATATATATATATATAGTTCAGAAAAACTATATCAAGCACGTAGAAAAAAAATTGTTTTCGGAAACAATTTTTTTCCTACGTGCCTGATATATTTTTTTTGAACTGTTACTTCCGGGTCGTGTGTTTTCCCTTCATTGTTTATGTATATATATATATATATATATATATATATATATATATATATATATATATCATCACCATCAGCCTGTTTACGCCCACTGCAGGGCAAAGGCCTCTCCCATGTTTCGCCAATCAACCCGGTACTGTGTTTTCTGCTGCCACGTTATACCTGCAAACTTCTTAATCTCATCTACCCACTCAATTTTCTGTCTCCCCCCTCACGCGTCTGCCATCTCTTGGAATCCAGTCAGTTACCCTTAATGACCAGCGGTTATCCTGCCGACGTGCTACGTGCCCGGCCCATATACATTTCTTCTTCTTGATTTCAACTATGATATCCTTAACCCCCGTCTGTTCCCTTACCCACTCTGCTCTCTTCCTGTCTCTTAAGGTTACACCTATCATTTTCCTTTCCATCGCTTGCTCTGTCGTCCTCAGTTTAAGTTGAACCCTCTTTGTAAGTCTCCAGGTTTCTGCTCCGTAGGGAAGTACCGGTAAGATGCAGCTGTTATATACCTTCCTCTTGAGGGATGGTGGTAGACTACCATTCATGATTTGATAATGCTTGCCGAATGAGCCCTATCCTATCCCTATTCTTCTAGTTATTTCACTCTCATGGTTCGGCTCCGCGGATACTACCTGTCCTAAGCAGACGTACTCCTTTACAACTTCCAGTGTCTCGCCACCTATCGCAAAGCGCTATTCTCTGCCAAGATTGTTCCACATTACTTTAGTTTTATGCATATTAATTTTCAGACCTACTCTTCTACTTTCCGTATCCAGTTCAGTAATCATAAGCTGTAATTCGTCTCCCGCGTTACTCATCAATGCAATGTCATCAGCGAATCGCAGGTTACTTAGATACTCTCCATTAACTCTTATCCCTAACTCTTCCCAATCTAGGGCCCTGAAAACCTCCTGTAAACACGCGGTGAATAGCATTGGAGAGATCGTGTCTCCCTGCCGTACGCCTTTCTTTATTGGGATTCTGTCGCTTTCTTTATGGAGGACTATAGTGGCTGTGGATCCGCTCTAGATTTCTTCCATTATGTTTATATAGGCTTCGTCGATGCCCTGGTTTCGCAATGCCTGCATGACTGCTGATGTCTCCACCGAATCAAATGCCTTCTCGTAATCTATGAAGGCTATGTATAAGGGTTGGTTGTATTCCGCGCATTTCTCTATCACCTCGTGGATAGTATGAATATGGCCTATTGTTGAGTAGCCTATAGGAAATCCTGCTTGGTCCTTTGATTGATTGAACTGTACTGTCGTATTGATTCTATTAGCAATTCTTTTGTAAATAGCTTGTAGACAAGGGACAGTAAACTGATGGGCCTGTAATTTTTAGGTCCTTGACGTCCCCTTTCTTATGGATCAAGATGATGTTTGCATTCTTCCAATAATCTGGTATCCTCCCTGTCGAGAGACACTTCGTATACAGGGTGGCCAGTTTTTCTAACATAATCTCTCCACCGTCTTTCAACAGGTCTGATGTTACCTGATCCTCACCAGCGGCTTTGCCTCTTTGCATTCCCTTTAGGGCTTTCTTTGCTTCTCCTGTCAATACTGGTGGGATGTCAGATTCCTCTGGGCTATTATTGCTTCTTACGTTAGCGTCCTGACTGTCTCGGCTGCTGTACAGATCTCTGTAGAACTCTTCCGCTACCTCAACTCTTCTATCCATATTGGTTGTGACCTTGCCTTCCTTGTCCCTTAATGCATACATCTGATTTTTGCCTATGCACAGTTTTGTCTTCATAGCTTTGAGGCTTCTTCCGTTCTTTAGAGCGTGCTGAATTCTCTCCATATTATTGTTATATCGGCTACTTTACGCCTATTGATTAACTTGGAAAGCTCCACCAGCTCTATTTTGTCTGTTGCATTTGAGGCCTTCATGGTTTGACGTTTCTAATGAGGTTTTTCATCTCTTGGGATAACTTACCAGTGTCCTGTCTAACAACTGTACCCCCCGACTTCCACTGCACACTCCTTAATGATGGTAGTCAGATTATCATTCATTGCGTCAACGCTAAGGTCAGTTTCCTCGGTTAAAGCCGCGTACCTATTCTGAAGTGAAACTCTGAATTCCTGTACTTTCCCTCTCAAAGCTTGTTCATTAATCGGCTTCTTGCGTATCAGTTTGTGCCGTTACTTCCTCCAGTCTAGGTGAATTCTAGATCTTACCATTCTGTGGTCCCTGCATCGGATCTTGTTAACTACTTCCACATCTTGTACAATGCCCGCCTGGGCACACATTATGAAGTCTATTTCATTTCTAGTTTCGCCATTAGGACTCCTCCACGTCCACTTACGAGTAGCCCGTTTTCTGTAGAAGGTATTCAAGATTCGTAAATTATTGCGTTCTTCGAATTCTATTAGTATCTCCCCTCTGGCGTTTCTAGAGCCGACGCCATATTCCACAACTGCATGATCTCCAGCCTGCTTCTTGCCTACCTTTGCATTAAAGTCGCCCATCAGTACAGAATACTGTGTCTTTACCTTACTCATTGCTGATTCTACGTCTTCGGAGAATCGTTCAACCAGTTGAACATCATGGCTTGATGTAGGCGCGTAGGCCTGGACCACCTTGATCTTGTACCTCTTTTTAAACTTAATTACGATACATGCCACCCTCTCATTAATGCTATAGTATTCCTCTATATTACCAGCTATATTTTTATGAATAAGGAACCCCACCCCTAGTTCTCTCCTGTCAGCTAAGCCACGATAGCATAGGACGTGTCCGTTCTTCAGCACTGTATAAGCCTCATGTGTCCTCCTAACCTCACTGAGCCCTATTACAACCCATTTAACACTCTCTAATTCCTCGAATAGTACAGCTAGACTCGCCTCGCTAAATAAAGTTCTGGCGTTAAACGTAGCCAAGTCCAGATTCCAATGGCGGGCTGTCCTGCTGCATGCGAGGCCGATGCTCCGACCACTACGCCTTCGCTGCCTTCTATATATATATATATATATATATATATATATATATATATATATATATATATATATATATATATATATATATATATATATATATACAGGGTGCTTTTTTAAGCAATACAGATTTTTTCCTTTAAAAAGTATAATAGTTAGGCACTTGTCGTCTTCGCAGCTCATTTCTAGGCCGAGGCGGAAAGATTTTACCACTAATTAGATCACCCAGAAATTGCTAATTAACAAAAAATAATTTAATTAACTTTTTAATTATCAATTTTAGGGCAATTGTTTACATGGCGAAGTTGTTCTACGTCACAGCCTATGGCGAGCCCAATTTTTAAAAATCGAAAATATCGCGTGTAGTTTGAGAGATCCATCATCGAATTCCGGCTTGACGCAGCACGTGGCGCGCCCGGTGCGTCAATTTCGGTATCTACCGCACCGTGGTGTGGAAATTCGACGATGGATCTCTCAAACTACACGCGATATTTTCAATTTTTAAAAATTGAGCTCACCATAAACTGTGACGTAGAACAACTTCCCCATATAAACAATTGCCCTAAAATTGATAATTAAAATTAATTAAATTATTTTTGTTAATTAACAATTTCTGAGTGATCTAATCAGTGGTAAAATCTTTCCGCCTCGGCCTAGAAATTGGCTGCGAAGGCGACAAGTGCCTAACTATTATAGTTTTTTAAGGAAAAATCTGTATTGCTTAAAAAAAACACCCTGTATATATATATAGTTGCTGCAATGAAATAACGCTCGCCCCGGTAGAATAAGGAACAGAAGAGAGTACGACGCACGTTGGTTTGCAAAACCAACGTGCGTCGTACTCTCTTTTGTTCCCTATATATATATATATATATATATATATATGTATGTATATATATATATATATATATACCTTCTCTTGGAATCCAGACAGTTCCCCTCAATGACCAGAGGTTATACTGCCTACGCGCTACCTGCCCAGCCCATGCCCATTTCTTCTTGATTTCAACTACGATATCTGTTCCCTCACACTCTGCCCACGCGTGAGGAGAAGACAGAAAATTAGGTGGGCAGATTAGATTAAGTCTGCAGGTATAACGTGCAACGGGCAGTCAACAGGACAACACTGTGCGCATTTAAGAGAGCAACGCCTGGCAACGCTGTACGCAAGCGTTTCTGTTGTAATCAATAAATCAGTCTTGGGGCCACCGCTGTGTGCAGACGCTCTTACAAGACGCTCGATACATGGTGTCAGAAGCGAGAGGCCACGATGACTGAACTACGCCCGCCCGAGCCACTGCAATGGGGTGACAACGCAGCGGCGTCTTGGAAGGTATTCAAGCAACGCATTGAGCTGTACCTCATAGCAACGGAGCCCGTCAAACCACGCAGTAAGGAGCAGAAAGCTGCAATTTTTTTGCACGTCGTGGGTCAAGAAGCAATTGATGTCTTCAATACCCTGAACCTGACGCCGAAGGAAGCTAAAGACTTCGACGCTTTAGTTAAAGCGTTCGAAGCCTACTGCTTGCCCAAGTGCAACGAGACTTACGAACGCTATGTGTTTCGCTCGCGTCGTCAGGCACATGAAGAGCCATTTGAACAGTTCTTTCGGGACTTGCAGCTAAAGGCAAGAACGTGCAACTTCGGTGATTTACGAGACTCCATGCTGAGGGACCAAATCGTGTATGGGATATCTAGAGCTTCCCTGCGTGAAAAACTTCTTCGCAAGAAGGACCTGACCCTTGTCGCAGCAGTGGAATACTGCAAAGCTGAGGAACTTGCTGAATCGCAAAATAAGGCTTGGGCTGATGAACACAAGATTGAACTCGTCTCAAAAGTGCCAGTTAAAAAGGGCCGAAAAAAATGCCGGTACTACCTCTCGCACGCGCCGAGAACGTGTCCAGCGTACGGCAAAATATGCAACAATTGCATAAAGCCTAACCACTTCGCCGCCTGCTGTACGGACAAGCGAGCAGCTGTTGATGACGTCGTCGACGAAACCGGGAGCAACGGGAACTTCGACGTTCTGGAGATCAGGATGACAGAACGCAAGTGTGGCCGTGAAAGTCGCGATTGGGTTGTAACAACGATCATTGAAGGAAAGAAGGTGCAGCTGGAGGTCGACACCGGAGCGCAGGCTAAATTACTGCCGCGTTCACTGTTCAACAGGCTCGGTACTAAGCAGCAGCCGTTCCCCACGAGGAGCGTCTTGCGCCATTATGGGGGTGGAGAAATACCACACTGGAAAGGTTCGCCTCGCCGTGCAGTTAGACAAGCGGCGTGTTCTGCTCGAGTTCTTCATCGTAAAGAAGAAGCAAGCCATTTTGGGCCTCGCGGCTAGTGAGGAACTTGGTCTCGTCAACAGGGTCAACGCGGTGGATGACAGCGAAGGCTACGCAAGCCTAAAGCAGACATACCCGAGGCTATTCACTGGCATTGGAAGGACGCAGCGCGAGTACAAAATGGTGCTTCAAGAGGACGCTGTCCCTGTGGTGCAGCCCACCCGGCGTGTGCCTTACCCACTCAGAAAGCCACTCAAGAAAGAGCTCGACCGGATGTGTGCCGCGAACATCATCGAGAAGGTAGAAGAGCCATTGGACTGGGTGAGTCCCTTGGTTATCGTGAGGAAGAAAAATGGAGACTTAAGAGTTTGCATGGACCCGCGGGCAATTAACAAGGCAGTGAAAAGAGAACACTTTCAGTTGCCATGCCGGGAAGAAATCGAGGGTGAGCTAGCGCAAGCGAAGTATTTCAGTAGACTTGATGCGAACAGCGGTTTCCATCAAATTGCTCTAGATAAAAAGACTTCAGAAATCTGTGCATTCAGTTCCCCTTTCGGTGGTTATCGATATATCAGGTTGCCCTTCGGTATTGCATCTGCACCTGAAGTTTTCCAGCGTACCATGAGCCAGATATTCGATGACCTCCCAGGAACGCGCGTGTACATCGACGATGTTCTTGTGTGGGGTTCTAGCAAAAAGGAACACGATTAACGCCTGCACAAAGCGCTAGCGAGGGCACAGGCTGAGGGCCTTACTTTGAATGTGGAAAAGTGTATTTTTGGACAAACTGAAATCACTTTCTTGGGCGATAAAATTAGCTCCAAAGGTATTGAGCCCAATCCCGACCTGATAAAGTGCATAATAAACCAACCTGCGCCAACGACTAAGAAAGACGTTCAGCGTTTCCTTGGAGCTGTGAACTATTTCGGGAAGTACTTGACACTGTTGTCTGCCCACACTGAGGCCTTGCGCAGCCTGATAAGGAATGATACAGTTTTCGAGTGGACGCACGTTCACGAGCGTGAATGGGAGCAGCTAAAGTTGATGTTCACAAAAGCACCAGTCCTGGATGTTTTTAATTCCGAGCTTCTGACGAAACTGTCGACGGACGCGTCCGAGCTTGCACTCGGAGCGGTCCTTTTCCAACAGCATGGACGCGATTGGCGTCCCGTAGGCTACGCGTCGCGAGCACTCACAGCAACCGAGCGAAGGTACGCTCAGATAGAAAAGGAGGCGTTGGGCATAACATTTGGCTGTGAAAAGTTTAATGATTATATCATTGGCAGACATATTGCAATCGAAACTGATCACAGCCCATTATTGCCGATTTCAAAGAAAGAAATAGGTGACATGCCACCACGTCTGCAGCGCCTGTTTCTTCGGCTGCTCAAATATGAATTTGAGTTGCAGTATGTTCCAGGCAGTAAATTAGTTGTTGCTGATACCTTGTCAAGAATCCCATCTCAGGAACTCCCAGACGACAAGGGCACAACAGATGTTGACGTTCATGCTGTGGGCGTCCTTACTGCAAGTGTGGGCCCAGCCACCCTTTCCCGTCTGCAGGCAGCAACGGCCAGTGATGCAACGCTGCTTCCAGATTTTTCAATGTCACCCCCAACGTCTGTGCGAAAACATGTTCAAGCAAAGACCACAAGAAAATCACTAGCTCTACTACAGAAGGGAGACGTCGTCCGCGTCCTCAACAATGGTAGATGGGAAATAAAAGCGCAAGTCCAAGCTCTCGTGGCGCCAAGGTCGTACACCGTTCTGACAGAAGATGGCCGGGTGTTCCGTCGAAGTAGACAGCACCTCCGCAAAACGCCAGAAGCGTTCTGTCGACTCTCCAGTTACGATGCCGACGAGAGGGACGACACCTTCGATTCATCTACAAGCGCAGTCATACCGCAGGGGCGAGAACCTCCGCAGGCTACACAGGACCGACCACCAGCCGGCCCATCAGGCTCACCGGACACCGAGGATTTATGCCGACGGTCCACCAGACCCCAAACACCATCACTTCGCCTGACTTACACTCACGGATTCCACCAGAGTGAAACAGCCTAAGAAAGCCGGCTGTTACGGACTGGCGTTCCGTGTTTTCTGTGTTTTCAGTGTATCTGGCGTGTTTCGCTTTCAAAGAAAGGAGGATGCAACGGGCAGTCAACAGGAGAACACTGTGCGCATTTAAGAGAGCAACGCCTGGCAACGCTGTACGCAAGCGTTCCTGTTGTAATCAATGGAGCAGTCTTATTGTGGCCACCGCTGTGTACAGACGCTCTTACAAGACGCTCGATACATAACGTGGCAGCAGAAATGACAGAACCGGGTTCATTGGCAGTACATGGGAGAGAGCTTCCCTCTGCAGGGGGGCGTAGTCTGGTTGTTGAAGATAGTGATTATATATATATATATATATATATATATATATATATATATATATATATATATATATATATATATATATATATATATATATATATATATATATATATATATATATATATATATATATATATATATATATATATATATATATATATATATATATATATATATATATATATATATTGCCACGCGCTGTTCTTAGTTTCACTTTTGTTGTATTCGGTTTTCGCCCAAAAGACCGTCAGCAAAGCTCAGCTCCAACCGCGCCTTATTGTTCTGGAACCTTCGCGATTATTGTAGATCGTTTTGTTAAGATTGCGCGCAAGACGCGACCACTCGAGATTATTCCTGAGCTTGCGCGATGACCAGTGATAAGGCTAGAATGTCCGACGCGTGATGAATAAAAGCCGGCGCGCTCCAACGATGTTCAGTTGATCGCCGGCCGACGCTCTGTTCGCCGCTATCAGTGCCAGCGTGTATTGCTGTAATCCTACTTTCTGTTTACCGGCCACAAGTTCGGCCTAATAAACAGTTTCATTTTGGACACGTCGCCTGCTGCCTTCGTCGACGTCACAACCACGTGACATCTGGTGGAGGTGCTTCCCGTTCCATGTACCGAACACCCCCTCCAGCCGTGAGCCAAGCCCGCACCGTGAAAAGGACATCGACGCCAACGCTGAGCAGCTTGCCAGCCGCAGGCAACAATGTCTACCGCCAGAGTACGGGCCTCTCCCTGAAAAGACCTGGAAGATCAAGACCCTGACGTCGGCCGCAGCGACGATGACAGCGCCTGTGCCGTCTGCACTCATCCTGCTCCGGCAGCTGAAGGAGCCGCCGACCTTCTATGGATCGCCAAGTCAAGATCCCGAAACCTGGCTCGAGACGTTCGAAAGGGTCTCGGTATTTAACATCTGGAGCTCCGAGGACAAGCTGCGTCATGTGTACTTCCACCTGGAGGACGCAGCAAGGACCTGGTTCGAGAACAGGGAGCCCACCATTACAACTTGGGACATCTTCCGGACCAACTTTCTCACCGCGTTCGCAAGCGTCGTGCGAAAGGAAAAAGCCGCCGCTTTCCTGGAAACACGGGCGCAGCTCCCGATGGAAAACGTCACAATCTTTGCGGAAGATATGATCCGTCTCTTCCGCCATACCGACCCTGACATGACCGACGAGAAGAAGGTCCGTTTGCTCATGCGAGGGGTAAAGCAAGTGCCCTTCGCTGGGCTAGTGCGGAACCCACCCAAAACAGTCGAAGAATTTGTCTCGGAGGCTACGATGATCGAGAAGACGTTGGAAATGCGCAGCCGCCAGTACAATCGCCGATAGATGGAAGAAAGCGCAGCTGTTCACGCCCTCGGAGCCGACGACCTACGCGAAACGATCCGAGCGATCGTGCGGGAGGAGCTGCAGAAATTGTTGCCTTCCTCGCAGGCCCAAGTTGCCTCGATCGCCGACATTGTTCGAGAAGAAATCCAGCACTCGCTGGGAACCATTGAACCACCACATCCTCAGCCGCAAGCCATGAGCTACGCTGCTGTAGCCCGACGCGACGCCCCTTGTCCACGCCCACGTCAAGAGGCCGCAAGGCCGCATTTCCGCTGCCAGACACCGCCGCCACCGCCGTCGACGCCATACCGTCCACCTGCCGGCCAGCGCTACGCCCGAAGGAAGACCGACATTTCGCGGGCCCCTGAAAACCGCCCGCTCTGCTACCTCTGCGGGGAAGCCGGCCACACTTACCGCCGTTGCAAGTACCGACAGATGGGCCTACGCGGTTTCGCCGTCAACGCGCCTTGTCCACAGCGGGGTGAACGACCACAAGACATCTCCGACTACCTCGCAGGACCTCAGTGGACGCCCCGACGACCTTCCCGCTCGCCGTCGCCCGGCCGCTACATGTCACCGCACCGCCGGCAGTACACTGGCCCAAACCGGGGCCGGTCACCTAGCCCGTACCCGGGAAACTAAGGGCAGCAACCCATGGAGGTGCGGTTGCTGTTCGACGAAATGCCGAAGACTCTCCGCGGCCGCCGATGACGACAATGCGACGAGACCTGCGCAACACGACGCGAAGCAGACGAAGCCCTGCCGAGGAAAACTCGTGGACCGAAGAAAACCTGACGACGCAGCATGGAAGCACCATAACATTTCGACGCAGCCGTGATCCGACGCCGCGACCCAACCGCAACGCACGACGACGAACCAGCGACCTCGACGTAATATTCGACGGCCACACCGTCACCGCTCTCGCCGACACTGGAGCCGACTATTCCGTCGTCAGTGGGTCTTTCGCGACGAAGTTGAAGAAAGTAAAGACTGCTTGGCAAGGCCCTGAAATAAGGACTGCTGGGGGGTCATCTAATAAAGCCGGCCGGTGTCTGCACCGCAAGAGTCACCATCAATAACCGGACTTATCCCGCCAGATTTCTAATTCTGCAGCACTGCTCCAGTGATGTGATACTGGGGATGGACTTCCTAAGTCAACACGGCGCCGTGATCGACCAGAGGTCTGAGTCGATAACACTGACTTCAGAAAAAGCGTTGCCGCCCCACACGTCGCCGGAGAATCATGCCTTGAATGTACCAGAAGAGCAGGTCACCGTTCCGTCTCTTTCCAGCGTCGTCATTTCCGTCGGCACCGAAATACCCGCTAACCTTCAAGGCGTCGTCGAGGGCGATCAGCACCTGCTTGTGAACCGTCAGATTTGCGTCGCAAGAGGCATCGCCGAGTTGCGCGACGGCAAAGTAAAGCTACTACTGACAAACTTCAGCCAGCAATATAGGCACCTCAACATTGGTACGACGGTCGCCTACATCGAGAAATTCGTGGACACCAGCAATGCTTTCGCCCTCTCCGATACTGCCGAACATTCTTCGACGAATCGAGGTCCCGAACCAGATTTCGACGTCAACCCCAGCCTCCCAAAGCAGAAGCAAGACAAGCTCAAAAATCTGCTCCTGCAATTCAAGGACTGCTTCTCATCGTCGTCAAGGATTCCGCAGACCCCAGTCGCCAAACATCGTATCATAACTGAAGAAAGTGCCCGACCAGTCCGTCAGAGCCCGTATCTAATTTCGACGCGAGAATGCGAAGCCGTAAAGAAGCAAGTCGACGAAATGCTACGCGACGACATAATCCAGCCGTCCAAGAGTCCCTGGGCGTCTCCCGTGGTGTTCGTGAAGAAGAAGGACGGGACGCTACGTTTCTGCGTCGACTATCGTCGCCTGAACAAGATCACGAAGAAGGACGTGTACCCCCCTTCCACTGATAGACGACGCCCTGGATCGACTCCACAACGCGAAGTACTTTTCGTCGATGGACCTGAAGACGGGCTACTGGCAAATCGAAGTCGACGAGAGAAACCGAGAAAAGACTGCCTTTATAACACCAGACGGCCTGTTCGAGTATAAGGTCATGCCGTTTGGTCATTGCTCGGCCCCCGCGACCTTCCAACGCGTTATGGATACTGTACTGGCTGGCTTGAAGTGGTAGACTTGCCTTGTGTACTTGGACGACGTCGTTGTGTTTTCCTCGAACTTCGATGAACACCTGCGGCGCCTTGAAGCTGTACTTCAGGCAATCAAGACGTCCGGACTCACTCTCAAGCCAGAGAAGTGCCGCTTCGCGTACGAAGAACTTTTGTTCTTGGGCCACGTGATAAGCAAATCCGGAGTACGCCCCGACCCGCAAAAGACAACCGCCATCGCTGCTTTCCCGCCACCCATCGACAAGAAGGCCGTGCGTCGATTTCTCGGCTTGTGGGCCTATTACAGGCGGTTCGTTAAAAACTTCGCCCGCATCGCCGAGCCTCTCACTAAACGGACGGACTGGAAAGGGTTATCTGTTATGCTAGCCGGTCGCTATCAAAGGCAGAGGCCAACTACTCCACAACAGAAGAGGCGTGCCTTGCCATCATCTGGGCTACATCAAAGTTTCGCCCCTACCTTTACGGCAGGCCCTTCAAAGTTGTGAGCGGCCACCACGCCTTGTGTTGGCTAGCTAGCTTGAAGGACCCTTCTGGTCGTCTCGCACGGTGGAGCCTGAGACTTCAAGAATTCGACATTACCGTCGTTTACAAGTCCGGGAGAAAACACTCCAACGCCGACTGCCTGTCTCGTGCCCCCGTCGACCCACCGCCGCTGGACGACCAGAATGATGACGGCTTCCTGGGAACCATAAGTGCCAACGACATCGTACTGCGTCATGGCGCCCCAGAGGTTCTCATTACCGACAGAGGTACGGCCTTACCGCGGACCTAACTCAAGCGATCCTAAGGTACAGCCAAACAAGTCACCCCCGGACCACCGCCTACCACCCACAGACCAACGGCCTGACCGAGCGTATAAATAAGACCATCGCCGACATGCTGGCCATGTACGTCGATGTCGAACACAAGACGTGGGACACCATCCTTCCATACGTGACCTTCGCATACAACACGGCCCTGCAAGAAACGACGCAGTTGACGCCATACAAGTTGGTCAATGGACGGAGCCCGGCAACAACGCTCGACGCCATGTTACCGAACGTCACCGATGATGAAAACATCGACGTGACCGCCTACCTTCAGCGCGCCGAAGAAGCACGACAGCTCACCCGCCTGCGGATCAAGAATCAGCAGACGACCGACAGCCGCCGTTACAATCTTCGACGACGCTTCGTGGAATACCATGTCGGCGACCGCGTTTGGGTGTGGACACCGATACGCCGACGTGGACTTAGTGAAAAACTCCTTCGGCGATACTTCGGGCCGTACAAGGTGCTTCGACGTCTCGGTGCTCTGGACTACGTGGTCGTCCGGGACGGCATAACGAACTCTCAACGGCGCTGTGCGCGACCTGAAGTCGTCCATGTCGTGCGCCTCAAGCCGTATTACGCGCGTTAGGAAACCAGTGGACTGCACTTATTGCTTAATTATTGTACTTTCTTTCTTTATTGTTGTGATTTATTGTTGCATGCATTTTCCCCCGTGTTCTGTTTTAAGCATCGGGACGATGCCTTTTCAGAGGGGGGCATTGCCACGCGCTATTCTTATTTTCACTTTTGTTGTATTCGGTTTTCGCCCACAAAGACCGTCAGCAAAGCTCAGCACAATCCGCGCCTTATTGTTTTAGAACCTTCGTGATTATTGTAGACCGTTTTGTTAAGATTGCGCGCAAGACGCGACCACTCGAGATTATTCCTGAGCTTGCACGATGACCAGTAATAAGGCTAGAATGTTCGACGCGTGATGCATAAAAGCCGGCGCGCTCCAACGATGTTCAGTTGATCACCGGCCGACGCTCTGTTCGCCGCTATCAGTGCCAGCGTGTATTGCTGTAATCCTACTTTCTGTTTACCGGCCACAAGTTCGGCCTAATAAACAGTTTCATTTTGGACACGTCGCCTGCTGCCTTCGTCGACGTCACAACCACGGGACAATATATATATATATGTAGTGAGGAAGAGGAAGACGACGAGTTTTCTGTTCTTGTTGCTGTGCGCGCGATCTATTTTCGTGTTCCGCCTGTGCTACCTCGACTGTTTAAAGCGTCGTTGTCCCGTAATAGAACTGTGCCTGCTGGCCAGGCACAGTTCCCGTATATGTGTTTCCCTTAATAAATCGTCGTACGACATTTGGTGGAGGTTGCTGCAATCCCTGACCTCAACCTGGAACTTCGCAGCCGAATGTTGCCAGCTCCTTCAACCGCTACAATGACTGACAGTGCCAGCAATCACCCCGACACCGCCGCGGCTTCCAGCTCCAGCGGCGCCATTCAGCGGTACCGCGACCCTCCTATCTTTAGCGGTACCGGTGAAGCTGACGTGGATGATTGGCTTTCCACCTATGAGCGCGTCAGTGGAACCAACAACTGGGATGACCCGGCGAAACTCCGTGTCGTCATCTTCTACCTTTCGGACGTCGCCAAGCTCTGGTTTCACAATCACGAGCGTGAGATCCACACCTGGTCCGATTTCAAGAAAGCGATCGCAGAAGTCTTCGGCCGCCCGACTTTACGGAAACTGCGCGCTGAACAACGTCTACGCCAGCGTGCTCAAGAGGCCGGTGAGGCGTATACGAGCTACATTGAGGATGTAGTTAACATCTGTTCCCGCGTCAATGCTTCCATGAGCGAGGAGGAGAAAGTGAAGCATATCCTCAAAGGCATCAAGGACGAAGCATTGCAAATGCTTCTTGCGCGGAACCCTGCTTCTGTCTAGAACGTCGTCACTGTTTGCCAGAGTTTCGGTGAACTGCGTCGACAAAGGGTCCTTGCGCGCAGTGCTGTCGCAGCTGCAGAGCCACTCTCGAGCCTCACGCTAGCTTCCAACCCACCGTACGATACATCGCTGTCAAGCCAAATAAAAGATTTCATCATGGAGGAGGTGGCGCGCCAGCTCTCTATGCTGCCTCTAAGCAATTTACTCCTACAGCCTGACGCATCCCTGGCTGCTCCCATCAGGAGGGCTATCAGCGAACAACTTGCTGAATCGGTACCTCTGACCCAGCCATGTCTGCCTGTGGCTGCACCTCTGACCTATGCCGCAGTTGCAGCGCGACCTGCACATCAAACGTTCGCATTTCCGTCCGCGATGCATCCACGAACACCCCACTTCCCTTGTCGCCCCAAGTTCCACCTCGAAGCCATATTCAGAATCCATTGCGCACGCGCGACAACAGGCCCATATGCTTCGCTTGCGGTTTCGCGGGCCACGTCGCACGCTTCTACAATCGTCGCATGGCTTCTGCTCATCGAACTGTCGCAATACCGGGATACGGCTATTCGCATGGTGATGCCGGTAATGCCATGCATTCGAACCCAGACTTTTCACCGCCACCTCGACGTTCTTCCGCTAACCATAGCTCCCCGTCTCCACGTCGTCGCTCGCTTTCGCCCTTGCGTCACCGCCAGTCACCAAGCGAGGGAAACTAGCAGCTGCAGTTCCGCAGGCACGAACTGCAAGCTTCGCGACTTCTACAAGGCCTGCACAGTCGCCGCGCAATTTACTGGACGTTATAGCTGAAGGAACTGCCGCAATAGCGCTTATTGATACTGGGGCTGCAGTTTCAGTCATAGACAAAAAACTTTGTAGAAAACTGCATAAGTTCACGAGTCCGCTGTCTGGCATGCTCCTGCGCACTGCAAGTACGCAGCATGTAGCACCACATGCTGCGTGCACTGCAAGAGTCGTTATCGAAGGCGTTGTATGCGTTGTCGAACTATTCGTGCTGTCTTCATGCTCTCACGAAATCATCCTCGGCTGGGACTTCTTGTCGCAACATCGTGCCATCATAGACTGTGCCCGAGCTGAAGTGGCGCTTTTCCCATTCTCCGGATCCGTACTGCCAGACCTTTCGCCAAGTAAAACCGCAAAGCTCACCGTTGTATCCGACACGGAAGTACCATCCGAAATGTCGGTCAATGTGCCCGTATCTTGCTCCGCTGCACCAGACGCCACCGTACTTTTTACGCCGTCGCCTATTTTTTTACGTCGCAAGGCTCTTCCTCTCCCGTTTGCCGTTCTCGCCACTGCATCCCGATTATCAGCTATTTTTGTTTGCAACCCGTTTAAGCACCCCGTAACCTTAGTGCGGGGAGAATCTATAGGTCATGTTGAGCCCATCGACCCAATTCACAATCTGGAGACGCCTGGCGACACACCCTGTTATCAGCTCGACGCCCTTACATCTTCTGAGCACTGCACTTCCCCATCATTGTCATCGCCCTCGTCAGACGTTCTTGAAACCGCCTTGGACGCCAATCTGCCGAGTCCATACCGCCAGGAAGTCCTCGAGCTCCTTCCGAATTTTCGGTCATCGTTTGATTGCGACCAACCATCCTTGGGACGTACGTCGAGCATCCTCACTCACAGCATCCACACTGGTTCCCATCCTCCACTACGTAGCGCCCATACCACGTGTCGGCTGCCGAACGACGGGTAATTAGCGAGCAAGTCGACGATATGCTGCAGCGTGGCGTCATTCGCCCTTCCCACAGCCTTTGGGCGTCTCCTGTGGTGCTGGTACGCAAGAAGGACGGGTCAATCCGCTTCTGTGTGGATTATCGTCGGCTCAATGAGATCACTCGCAAGGACGTCTATTCGCTGCCCCGGATTGATGATGCCCTCGACTGCTTGCAGGGCGCGGAGTACTTCTCATCTCTCGATCTTCGCTCCGGCTATTGGCAAGTACCCATGGCTGAAATAACTGCGAAAAACAAGCTTTCGTCACGCCTGACGGCTTGTACGAATTTACCGTCATGCCCTTCGGCCTGTGCAACGCGCCAGCTACCTTCGAGCGCATGATGGATACCATACTTCGCAACTACGAGTGGAAAACATGCCTGTGTTATCTTGATTATATCGTCGTGTTTTCGGCAGATTTTCAAACGCATCTCAGTCGCTTGGGTGAGATACTGACCTGCCTCTCCTCTGCCGGCCTCCAACTGAACATCACAAAGTGCCGTTTTGCTGCCCGCAAGTTAACAATACTAGGGCATGTTGTGTCAAAGGATGGTGTCCTTCCTGACCCTGCGAATCTTCGAGCGGTCGCCGAATTGCCAAAGCCCACTACGCTCAAGGCACTCCGTAGCTTCATAGGGCTCTGCTCTTATTTTCGACGTTTTGTGCGCAATTTCGCAAGCATCATAGCGCCACTGACCAATTTGCTTACCGCAAACAACGGCATCTCCGCGTGGTCAACCTCGTGTGACGAAGCCTTGGAGCAACTACGGCGCCTACTAACTTCGCCACCGATCCTCCGTCATTACGACCCCCAAGCGCCTACAGAGATACACACGGACGCCAGCGGCATCGGGCTTGGTGCAATCCTAGCGCAACGGAAAGACGGCTACGACGAGTACGTTGTGTCATATGCCAGTCGCACTTTAACGAAGGCAGAAAGAAACTACTCCGTCACAGAAAAGGAATGTTTAGCCATCATTCGGGCTCTAGTGCAATTTTGTCCATACCTATATGGTTGACCTTTCGATGTAGTTACCGACCACCACGCCCTTTGCTGGCTGTCCTCGTTAAAAGATCCGTCAGGACGCCTCAAGCGTTGGGCGCTTCGCTTACAAGAACACGACATCCGCGTTGTCTACAGGTCAGGCAAGAAGCACTCTGACGCCGATGCGCTTTCCAGATCACCGATACTATTCGATGTGGCTTCGACATCCATGTCCTTGGCATCTCTGTCACCCATCAACGTAGCCAACATGCCGGTCGAGCAGCGTAAGGATCCCTCCGTGTCAGCTATGCTGAACTTCCTTGCCGATCCAACCACTTCTCGCACGCTTCGTCGACAAGCCGCTAACTTTGCTTTGCACGATAGCGTCCTTTACCGGCGAGACTATTTACCGGACGGTCGCAAGTGGCTACTCGTGATTCCCCGGCAGATGCGGTCTGAAATATGTGAATATTTTCATGCTGCTCCTCATAACGGTCATGCCGGTGTGCTGAAAACGTATACTCGGCTACAGCAACGCTTCTACTGGGCCGCAATGTATCGCTTCGTCCGCCAGTACGTTCGCGCCTGCACCGCATGCCAGCGACGAAAAGTTCACCAGCGTTCTTGGGCCGAATTACAACCATTGCCCTGTCCAGCTCGTCCCTTTGATCGCGTCGGCATCAACCTATGTGGTCCACTTCCCTGCAGCTCCTCGGGTAACCGATGGGTCGTTGTAGGAGTGGATCACCTGACGCGCTACGCTGAGACCGCTGCACTTCCGGCCGCTACAGCGCGCGAAGTCGCATTCTTCATTTTGCGGAACTTCATTCTTCGGTATGGAGCACCACGGGAACTGCTCAGTGACAGAGGGCGCGTGTTCCTTTCCGAAGTCATACAAGCCCTTCTTGCTGCATGCAACATCGTTCACCGCAAGTCTACAGCCTACCATCCTCAAACGAACGGCTTGACGGAGAGTTCAACCGCACTCGCGGCGACATGTTGACTATGTACATCGCCTCGGATCACAGCAACTGGGACACTGTTTTGCCCTTAGTAACATACGCTTACAACACTGCCATACAAGCTACCACGTTCTTTCTGCTATACGGGCGAGAGCCCTCTTGCACCATGGATACATTGCTTCCGTACCGACCCGACACTTCCGAGTGCACGACGGCGTCTGAATCGGCCAAATATGCAAAATACTGTAGGCAGCTTGCACGTACGCTTACGACCGCCGCACAAGGTCGCGAAAAGCTGCAGGATGACAGTGACGTGTCTACACAACATTTTGCGACTGGTTCACTCGTTTGGTTGTCAGTCCTACCACACAGCCCTGGACTGTCGACAAAGTTCCTGGCCCGTTATGATGGCCCCTACCGCATAATTGACCGCACATCCTCTGTCACCTACGTATTTGAACCTGTGACGCCATCCCACGACCTGAGACGTCGCGGTCGTGACACGGTGCATGTTAGCCGACTCAAGCCATATTATGACCCTTTGATCCTACCTGCGCCTTAGTCGCCAGGATGGCTCATCTCGACTCCCGGGAGCCATTGTAATGAGGAAGAGGAAGACGACGAGTTTTCTGTGGTTGTTGCTGTGCGCGCGATCTACCTTCGTGTTCCGCCTGTGCTACCTCGACTGTCTAAAGCGTCGTTGCCCCGTAATAAATCGTCCTACGACAATATATATATATATATATATATATATATATATATATATATATATATATATATATATATATATGGAACAAAAGAGAGTACGACGCACGTTGGTTTTGCACGGTATATTTTCTGACGTTTCGGCTGGTGGACCAGCCTTGTTGGTTGCGTTCATGATTAAAAACGGCGAAAAAAAAACACAAAACGAAGAATACGAAGTGTATTCTTCGTTTTGTGTCTCGTATTCTTTGCGCCGTTTTTAATCATGATCACTTACTATCCCCCATGGCGCCCTACGCGACCTACGCGCTACTATTGTGGATATCGTGGACACATCGCACGTCTCTGACGCAAGCTTCAGCAAGATGAGCGTCGCGGGTGTCACACATACGAATGGGACGACTTTGCTACTGGGACAACTTTCCAGCACAGTCCTTAAGCTATGCCTCACGGCCGCTTTCCCTCTCCACCTGCAACGTCCGGGACGGCTTCTAGCAATCGTGGTGCCAGGCGTCCCTCGGCGTCACCCCTTCATTGCTCTACCTCGCTACTTCGACCAGCCTGTCAACTCGCCGACCATCCCCCGGAAAAATAAATCATGCAGCTTTTGGAAAAAAAGCTGGATCTTGCGAAATCATAGAAATTCCTCCAGTGCGTCCCCATAACATGGTATCTGTTTTGGTAGAAGGCATACAAGTGGAAGCATTAATAGCCACTGGTGCTAGTTTGTCAGTTATTGACTGTGGTGTGTGTGTATAGGCGTCTCTAGAAAGTTACTACTCCCTACGATGAACCTACTTTGCTCGCTGCTCAAGGAGACGCCATTCGACCTTCCGCAATGTGCACCGGTCGTCTCTGTATTGATGGAATTCTGCATTATGTACAATGCGGAGTGCTTTGTTCGTGTGTCCAGCAGCTTATTTTAGGGTATTAGGGTTACAGCGTTGGCGCTGCGCGGGCTATTTCAAACTTGTCTGCTGCAGTAACTTTTGAGAAGTTGACGCTGAGGCTGAGAACAATTCTGTTTGCTTGTTAGTTCTTGACCAAATGGGCGTACTTGAATACACCCTTATGCCCCGTGTCAATATTTTTTTTATTATTCCCATTTCACATCATTCAACTACCATATTTTCTGATTTTAGATGATCAAGTAGAATAGCGGGTTCGGCCCATTTTACCCCCCTGCCTAGAGAGTTCGTATCTAGGGCTTAGGTGGTAAAAGGGCGTATCGCCTGCTAAAAACGCCCATATGGGCTAATTTGAGTTTACATTGTATCTCACTAAATTTTCAATGTTGTACAATACGGTTGCTCATCTTGGGGCCTATCGCCCCGCCCCGTAAACGCGTGAATAACGTCGCTGCACCATGTGCTTCTTCGAGTAATAAAGACAGCAAGCCTAACATGTAGTCTCCGGGTGAGAACTCCTTTGCAGTATCCGTCTCTACCAAAGTGAACGCCGTCTCGCTGGCCGGGCGAAATGTACGAATTCCGTCGTTCCGTTTCGCGAGGTATTCATCGCCACAGGTACAGCCGTCAGCACCTTTAACGCGAACGCTCCGACGCGTGGCCTCGGCTCGCTTGGACTGAGGTCAGCGCCGCCAAGCGTTGAAAATGATATGCTTGCCGCAGTTAACGATAGATGGAGCGCGCGTCGCTTTCACTAGGAAGTTTCTGTTTCCAGTCTGCCTGACCGGCGGGTCGAATGCATTCACTTGGCATCTAGTTTTCGCCACGTTTCGCTCGTGGCTACGTTATCGCGCGCGCCCATGGCGTTCGTTGTCGTACACTTATCTCGACAATGAATCATTGCGTATGACAGCTTTGAACCGAACAGGAAGGCACACTCTAAATTGCGAGAACAGTTCAATTCACGCTGCCTGAAAATTAATGAATGAGAACGTGAACAACGCCGCCGCATTTCAGATTTACTTATTTTGCGACTTTTACAAACGCCATGAACATGCGTTTGCTCTGCTTTTTATACATGTGATTTCTTTTGAGCAGCAGCTGCGAATTCAAACTCGAAAGGTGCGTAAGCTGTCGCACGCAATGGTTCATTGTCGAGATAAGTGTACGACAACGAACCAACGAACGCCATGGGCGCGCGCGATAACGTAGCCACGAGCGAAACGTGGCGAAATCGGGATGTCAAGTGAATGCATTCGACCCGCTGGTCAGGCAGACTGGAAACGGAAATTTACTAGTGAAACCGACGCACGCTGCATCTATCGTTAACTGCGGCAAGCATGTAATTTTCAACGCTTGGCGGCGCTGACCTCAGTGCAAGCGAGCCGAGGCCACGCGTCGGAGCGTTCGAGTTAAAGGTGCTGACGGCTGTACGTCGGTTTGATTTCACTGTCACGTCGTTTGATGTTCAGCTGAGCGGGACCGTTTTTCTTGCGATTACCATAGCTGCGTAATCTCTAGCAGCCGAGAATCGATGCACTCGCCAGGCCTAATTGCATTGCTCTCTACATTAGCCTAGTGTCAGCCATCTTTATTTTGATGAGAGGGGAGTGTTTGTCCGTGGCAAAAGGGAGAAACGTTACCCTATTTAAAGACGAACATGAGGGAGATCATCGTTTCTCTCTTAATGGAGCGAGGGTCACTCCAGTTTTTTAAGAATGTATGGCGCCCTAATCGGCCCTTGTTCTCATTTCATACAAGTTTGGCTGTTATAACACTACAGCAATTGTGCGAATAAATATCTTGAAACTAGCACTTCACAATGACGATGCTACGCTTTACATTGAAACATAGCCCACAAAAATTGAAGAAACAGTTACACATATGCTCACAGATTGAGGTAGGCCATCTTAACTGCGGACACATGTAGGGATAGCTCTTTTAATGCGGTTGTGCTAGGTTCAAAGGTAACGTCACATTTTACTGTCACTGCATTGATAGGATTTCACATTTCTTATAAGTATGAGACCTCTAATACAGAAACCAAGTTTGCAGAAGTAATGGGGGCTACAGAATTACGCGGGTTTGTATTAATAAATATACTTTTTATCTTCTAGGATTTCCTTGAAGCTCTTTGATGTAAGCTGGAGGTTCACGTGTCCTGGAGTTTGTGAATAATTTTTTTAGCTGCAGTTAAGTATATAGTACGAAAGCACCGGTTCTCTATGCCGTAAAAAGATTGAAAATTGCTGTTATTTTTTATTAGTTATATGCTTTCGGACTATCAACGTATTCGCACTATAAAACCAATCAAGATAATTATAAACCAAGACCCAATTATGTAAGCTTTGCAAATTGAAAGATTCACTTAACACAAGCACTCTCTCTCAGGCAGTGTTGTAAAGTGTTTCCACTGTCCTATTTCACGTGGTCGTCATGCTGACGATGGCAGCAGTCGGTGTGTTCAAGACAAAACTCTTAATTTGGGCGACCCTGTGCCCGGAGAACGAGAACTGAAACTAGAGCAATACTGGTTACCCACTCACAGCGGTTAACAGAGTGTTGGCTGTCGATAATGTGGCCATCAGCGCAGCGCATCGCCTTTGATGTAGTCGCTATCGAACCTTCCAGTGTTATCTCTTATGCTCGCGTATACTCTTGAAAAACTTGACTGTACACGGTCCGCCTGTAATGTTAATTAACAGAATAAGCTCAAATAATCGTGAAGCGTATGGGAACCACGCGCACCGGCTATCCAGAGATAGCGCCACGTGTTGCGCAGTGGCGGTGCGCGTGGCCCACCTGCGCTGTTGAAAAGCGGCAGCCTGCGCGTTGCCATGGGAAGAGGTGACTTGGCTGCCGAGAAGGGCGGATGCTGCCACCCGCGCCGGCCGGTTGCTGCTGCCGTGAACCATGGTCGCCGCTTCGCTGCCGAGAGTCCCTGGACCCGCCCTGCCGTATGCCGCGTTTAGTTTAACAAATTGTTGTTGTTTGTTTTGACCTGAAGCCTCCACCGTCCTTGCTTTAACTACGGACGGGACGCAGCAAGCCCCAAACCCACAGATGGCGCCCAACGTGGTTTTTGCTCCCGCCCGTAGGAATAGCATGGTGGACGTAGGTCCGGCCCTTTGTTTTATTCACCGAGCTTCTGTGTAGCGCGTTCTCGTGTGTGTTCCCTTGTTGCGCGGATTTTTTTTCTTCCAATGGCGCAAGCGAACGGAAAGGAGCTGCGATCCGGGACGAGCTCGCCTACCGGCGGCAAGGAGGATTCATCTCCCCAGCCGGCTGACCAGCTGCTGGCAGAGCAGATGGACACATTTCAGGGTGTCGCTGAGTTGTGCAACACGGTCATGGACCGCGTGAGCAGTCTGGCCGTTGAGACATTAAGGGTAAGTGAGTCACAACTGCGACCGCAGGTCGAGCTGTCCACGTTTACGGGCTACGACGACCCGAAATCAGTGGCTGACTTCCTAGATGAAGTAGATAGCTATGCCAGAGCTACTGCCGCCTCGGAAGCATACGTGATGGCTCGAATCCTGCCGTTGGCTTTACGGGATACCGCAGGAGGGTGGTGGAGGCCACAGTCGCCTTTCACCACTTGGGCAGATTTTGAAAAGCGTTTCCGAGAGGAATTTCTGCCCCCCTGGGTACGAGCTGCGAGTCCAGCATGAGCTCGAATTAAGAAACCAGCATCCGGACGAAAGTTTGCTCGAGTACGTCCAGACGATGCAGGAACTGCAGCGCCGACTGCTTCGGAAAGGGACAAAGTAGCTCGGGTCATTCGACAGTCATCCCAGATTCAGGCCATTCCTTTACGGGCGCACATTCGAAACCCTTGAGCATATCGCACGGAAGGACCGCGGTGTACAAGACGCCCTATTAGATGAGAGCACTTACGCTCCGCCACCAGCGCCGCAATCTGCTCTTTAGCCGTCACTGGCTTGGCCCGCCCCCGTTGCCAGTCCCTCATACGACCTGACGAGCCCAGGCGAAGTCACGGCTGTCTCATCCCGCGCCCTGGACTCCTTCGGATATGAGCAAGGGCGGCGCGAGGCCCCATTCAATACCGTATCAGGGGTCAGCTGTTCCTGGGAGCAAGTGTCCGCGGAGCAGCGTCATAGTGGAGAGCGCTCGCTCCTTACTCGAGCCGTACAAGAGCATGGTCGGTCGGGCCCCCAGTCCCGATACGCGGGGTCCACAAGTCCTGCGCGAGCGGACTGCGACAGGCGCTCCTGTTATGGGTACTCCTGGGGCACTCCGCCGAAAGGCGTGATTTCAGTGATAGGCTAACTGGCCAATGCAGACATGCGCAAGTCGTACGCTACCAGTGCGGTCAAACTGGTCATGTCAGGCGACAGTGCTTTGCGCGCCGCAGCGTGAATGCAGGACGTTCGGGAAACTGCTTCGGCCGGCGACATTACACACTGGCAGTGTGTCGCAGTCCACGCCCATAAATGCCAGGAGCATGGAACACTGCCCGGTACGTGCAGACGAGGAACAACAAGCTGGTGAGTCAGTCATCGTTCCCTCTGTTTGCCGCATAGCGCAGGTGCTGTCTCCAGAACCGACGATGAATGTTAAAGCGCTGGGCATTATCGTATCTGCACTCGTTGATTCTGGTTCAGGAATCCCTTTAATCGGTGCCGCGTTGCTGGAACAGTGTAACGTTAAAAAGTTGAAGCTTCTTAACGCAAATGTTTAATTGCGAATGGCATCAAACCACGTATCAAACGCCGAAGCTTGTGTTCGCTTACGGATAAGTTTTAACGGGAAAACGAAGCGCCAGCGATTTGTTTGTTTGCCTGGCCTATCAGTGCCAATGCTTCTCGGCCGAGATTTTTTTGCAGACGAGGGATTCACGCTCGATTTTCTGCGAAGAGGCTACCGCCTTCATAGACAGTCAGAGACAACACCCTTTGCGGAGAAAACAGACTCCGGGCCTATACCAGGAAACACCGAAGGCGTGGCAGCCATGTACACCACGCTGCCGTCAGCAGTCATGCAATCCCTCAGCGACTTCAAAAAAACAAAACACCAGCGGAACCAGCTGGAGGCCGTGCTGAGACCGTTCTCGGAAATGTTCACAGAGCGTCCTGGTAAGACTGATGTTCTAGTGCATCGCATCAATACTGGCGTCACCCAGCCTTGGCGGTGTAACCCGAGACCGCTGAGCCAGCACAAGCGAGCCCTTCTGGATAGAGCCTTGGACGAGATGATTGACAGGGGATCTGTACGACGCTCCGAGAGTCCATGGACCTTCCCTGTGGTGCTGGCACCAAAGAAAGACGGTACTGCACGTCTTTCTTTGGTGACAGCTCAACGCGGTCACGGTGAGAGATTCCTACCCTTTGCCGGCAATATTGAGCACAAGCTATGCGCTGGGAAACGCAAAGTTCTTCACCACCATTATGACTTCTCTCGTGGGTATCTGCAAATCGAGGTTCACCCTGATGATGTCTCAAAAACGGCATTCACATGCCATAGAGGCTTATTTCAGTTTGTGCGCATGCCTTTTGGTCTTTCGAATAGTCCAAGTTCCTATCAGCGCATGATGGTTATGGTCTTGGGTGATGCAAAGTTTAATTATGCACTTTGGTATCTTGATGATGTGGCGATGTTTTCGCGCACGTTTGAAGAGCGCCTTCAATATTTGCATACGGTTCTACAGCGCATGTCAGCACCCGGTCTAACAATTCATCCCGGTAAACTGCAGCTTGCCACTAACAAGATCAACCTGCTTGGGTTTGTTGTCGACAATGGTGTACTAAAACCAAACCCAGATAAGCTCCAAGCAATCGCGGACTTTCTTCCGCCACGAAATACTAACAGTTTGCAAAGGTTTCTGGGAATGATTGCTTTTTATTGTGATTTCATTGCACAGTGCTCAGACATCTCTCGACCACTAACACAGCTGCTGAAGAAAGGCGCGAAATGGCTATGGAGCAGTGAGCAACAAACAGCTTTCGACAGGCTTTTGAAAGTGATTACCTGTAACGCCTCCCTTCAGCTGCCAGATTTTAACAAGCATTTTGTGTTATAGACCGATGCCAGCGATTACGGCCTTGGCGCAGTACTTTTACAGGAATGCGCAGGCGCTCTGAGGCCCGTTGCTTTCGCAAGCCACACTTTGTGCGGTGCGGAACGCAACTACTCGGTAACAGAGAAGGAATGCCTGGCCATCATTTTTGCATTAAAGAAGTTCGACATATTTTTGGATGGGACTCAGTTTGTTATTCAGACTGAACATCAAGCGCTGTCTTGGCTGAAACGGTTACCTAATCCCTCTGGCCGATTGGCCCGGTGGGCGCTGACCTTGCAGCGCTACGACTACGTCATTGAGTACAAGAAAGGTAGCACTAACACAGTTGCTGACGCACTTTCACGTGCGCCATTGTCTATTGAAACCAAGTCGAGCCGGAAACAGTGTGTGTGGTAACGACACAACCTGAAACCTTGCAGTTCCGTTGGGATACCTTGGTGACTAAACAGGAGCTTTTTGCAGCACAAAAGAGCGATGGCCTCTGTCGTAAAGTGTCAGAAAAGCTGGCGGCTCGTGATCCAGCTGACAGAGGAAGCGACGAGGAAACTGACTGCTACCTGCTCGGAGAAGGAGGCCTCCTGTTCCGGTACTTTCCCCAGGTTGACGATGGTAATGTGGAATCACCGTTTCGAGTTGTTATTCCTCGCAAACTTCGCAAATAGTTCATAGCGTACTACCATGACAGTGCTTTAGCTGGTCACTCTTCAGGGCAGAAAACTTACGAGAAACTGTGTCGTACGGTAACTTGGCCAGGTATGAAACAGGATGTATTACGCTACGCGCGTTCCTGTTCTGTTTGTCAAAAGGCGAAACCACGTGGTGGCTTACCACTAGGAACAGTGCAGTCAGTTGAGAGTACGTCGCCATGGCAAATAGTAGCGTGTGACGTAATGGATCCGTTTGCCATGATTCCGCGGCGAAATCAGGATCTCCTTGTGGTGACTGACCATTTCACTGAATGGGTAGAATTGTTTCCTTTGCGCAAGCTCACTTCGCAGAACGTGTGGGACTGCCTTCTCGAAACCTTCACGAGGTTCGGATTCCCTGCCCAGCTGATAACGGACAACGCGACGTACTTCACCAGCAAGGTGTTCACGGATTCCTGTGACGCCCTGGGAATTCGTCACAAGCGCACGTCTGTCTATCACCCGCAAGCAAACATCACGGAAAGGGTAAACCGAAATCTCAAATCTATGCTTGTCGCGCATACTGAGCGTCACAAAGACTGGGATCTGAAGCTGGCAGAAATTGCGTTTGCAACTAGAACGACAGTGAATCTCTCAACAGGGTTGACTCCTGCGCAACTTAACCTGGGCAAAGAAATGAGTTTCCCGCAGAACAGTGCTTTGACATGTGCGAACGCTTCTCCGAGACCTTATGCAAAGTTTGCAGGTTACCTGAGGCATAGGCTGACCAACGCTGTACAACAAGCCAGACAGCACTTGGATGTATCGCGCATGGAGCAGGCAGGGCAATATGATAAACGTCAGCAGAACATTAGCTTTGAGGTTGGGGACCTGGTCTTGAAGCGGACACACCCCCTCAGCGACGCCTCGAAAGGGTTTCCAGCTTCCCTAGCTAACAGGTGGGACGGACCATATAAAATCACCCAAAAATCCAGGCTGTCGTACACGTTGACAGATTGCTTGACTAATGAAGTGTGTGGCCCTATTCATGTATCCGATCTAAAACCTTTTTATGCACGACAAGATGCAGCTGCTCTGGATCCAGACATTCCCACCAGAGTTTGGCCACCGAGACACCGGCACCGTCAAGCAAGTGGTGCAACCTGCGTCTTCGGTAAAAAAGAGGGTTCGGGAAGATGGCGCATTTTTTTTAGATGCGAAGCATCTTATGCTCGGGACTATGTCCGTCCCGCGTCCGGCGTCCCGCGTCCGGCCACATTCATGAAGTAGGGAAGCACCCACTGTGCGAACCAGAACACTGTAGTACAATATAAGGCCGTCAACCACCACTACAGTAACCAGAGTCATGGCCGAGAGCACAGAGAGGCTGCTTGGCAATGGCTCCTCTCCTATGCTCACCCCCCTTTCTCTCCTCTAGGAATACTCTACGCAGCGGCGCCCGCGTCCTACAAACGCCACAGCGAATGCGCGTCCCCTCCCTCTCTCTCTCCTCTCCTAAGCTCACCCTCTTTCTCTCCTCTAGGAATCCTCTACTCTACGGAGCGGCGCCCGCGTCCCACAGCGCATCCTCTTGCCCTCTCTCCTACGCTCACCCCCCTTACTCTGCTGTAGGAATCCTCTACTCTATGGAGCGGCGCCCTCATCCGACATCCCCACAGCGCATGCGCGGCCTCTCCCCCATTTCTCCTACGCTCACTCCCTTTCTCTCCTCTAGGAATCCTCTACGGAGCCGCGCGCGACAGGTGGAGCGACAGCTGCATACTCCGCTGGGGGGCACCACTGTAGTTCCGCGGTATAAAAATGACGGAGCGTGCCTCGTTCTCGAGGCGCGCTCCGTCATCGATCCACACATGGTTCCCTTAAGCGGGAGATGGGGAAGTTTTTTTTTTCACCTGTGCTTGTTTTTTTTCCTCTCCAAAATACACTGGTGTGCTGTTCGCATCGTTGTTCTGCGCGGGATCCATATAAGTTTGTTGGTGGTGTGAGGCAAAAAGTTTGTTGGTTTTCTTTGTCCTCACTACGCTTTAGGGTCCCTGCGGTCGGGCACTCTGAACCGTCCTTCGGTCCCCACCCCGCCTTCTTGAGGGGGGGGCATGTATGGGAACCACGCGCACCGGCTATCCAGAGATTGCGCCACGTGTTGTGCAGTGGCGGTACGCGTGGCCCACCTGCGCTCTAAAAAGCGGCAGCCTGCGCGCTGCCACGGCGAGAAGGTGACTTGGCTGCCGAGAAGGATGGATGCTGCCACCCGCGCTGGCCGGTTGCTGCTGCCGTGAACCACGGTCGCCGCTTCGCTGCCGAGAGTCCCTTGACCGACCATGCCGTATGCCGCGTTTAGTTTAATAAGTTGTTGTTGTGTATTTTGACCTGAACCCTCCGCCGTCCTTGCTTTAACTACGGACGGGACGCAGCAAGCCCCAAACCCACAAGCTTCTAAAGCAGGGGTCCCAAATTCATCTGAGGCAGCCGGCCACAGTCATAGAATTTAGTCCTGCAGGGGCCGGGTAAAAGGAAGGAGTTAAGATAATTGTAAGCCAGGATTCTATTCAACAACATCGTCTAAAACGATTAAAACTGGACCCCGATTCTGAAATTCTGCCTTTTGCTAAATAGTTACAATTAAGCACTAGTGACTAGGTGACCAGTCATGCCTGTGGAGGTCACGCACATGCTTAGCATGAAAAAAAAATATATATATATATGGGGCAATCATAGCGATGTACTGGCCGCGGGCCGCCTGCAGCCCGCGGTTTGTGTATTGGAGACCCATGCTCCAAAGCATCGTGGCACGCTCTCAGCCGATTGTAGCTAACAGTCTTTGCGGGTGAGACCTGAACACACTAAAAGAGAGCAATAAACACGCGTGGTAATACCACTCTTTGAAAAAGCATCGCCCCGATGCTTGGATGAGAGCATGGAAGTTAAAAGATATATGAACTAACAATAAAGCCTGCGAAAACTAGAGTCATCAGGTTCTATAACACGCGTAGAACGGCTTAAGGCGCACGACTTCTGGTCGCGCCCTGCTCCGCTTAGAGTTTGTATTGCCGTGGAATGACATTCTCGCTATGTGCACGTCCGCCTATCGTTGTCGAGACCCACATGAGGTCATCAGGTCGGTCTCGACCTGATAGCGACATTGTCTGTGAGTGGTAGGCGGTAGTCCGGCGCGGAATTGTCTGGCTATGTCTCCAAATAGCCTCAGTTAGTCATGCAGTGAAGGCCAAGCATCTGTTGGTAGTGAGGACCTTTGGGGCGCCATTACGCCTGACGATATTCTAAACGAAAAGCTTGGCAAACTCAGTGGCACTGTCTTTGGGCATTGCTCTTGCTCTACCGTAGCAGGTAAGGTAGTCGGTAGGATGATCCACGTGTTGACATCGGGAGTGGCCCCAGCAAGTCCATGCTGTTCTGCTGCAAGGGTCGATGGGGTGGCTCGATTGGCTGAAGAAGCCTTGCTGACGTTATCGGCGGCGCCTCATCACTGACAGTCTGTGCATGGCCTTACGCAGCGAGCGACGTCGGCGCCAAGAGGCGGCCAGTAGTAGTTCTCTATTCTTGCGAGCGTACGGAAAACCCTGAGTTGTCCTGCCATCGGGTCCTCTTAGAGCCGGAAACACTTCAGGTCGCAATGCTGACGGTACGACGAGAAGGTACTATTTCGAAGAGGCGAATTCTTTTGGAGAACGCAGTTTTGCTAGGATAATCACGTCAGTGCTTGCTTGGCTACTTTCTGAACCACCGTGGTCCTGTCCTGGATGTCTTCAAGGTCGGCTCACTGTTTTCCAGCGAAGTCTTCAGAACTTAGCGCTCCCAACGCATGTTCACATGTATTTTCAATATACAATTCGCGCATTGTTCACGTGCCGACCAGCAGCACGCTCCGGAACCATGTTGTGAATTTAAAAGGCAGGCTGGCGAGCGAATCATTCCCAGGTGTAGTCCATATTTGCTTGACAAGCAAATATGGCCTTCACCTGTGTCCATATTTGTCGATGTCCATATTTCTTGGACAAGCATGTCCAGAAATTATGGACATCGACAACTAGCGCGATCTGTTGTCTTGGCTGTTAAGTGGCAATGTCACTCAACGGGAAACGACCTTTCAACATTTATTGCAGCTGAACGCTTCTGTATAAGCTTAAATCACTCGGTATACATAATCTGGGCGTCATTGTTTCACCATGAGAGAAAGTATGTTTTATTCCCATAAACTTTCTGGGTTCTCGGACAACTTTTATGTGCTGTGAAACTCCATAGGAGATAATTTGAAATTTTATTTAAGATGATTGCCCATTCACCATCTTATATCACGGAAATCACAAACTCTCGATGACTTCGTCTTCCTGCCTGTGCAGTTTGGTTGATATTCGCGAAGTTCCTGAGGTTGCAAAACTTTTGTAAAAAAGAGCATTGCAGTGGAACCACCTTATAGGGGCAGACGTGCTTCATAGTGCTTTTGGTTACCCCAAAACGTAAACATTTAAGAGCTCTTTTGCATAACGTTGTTTTAGATGCGAAGCAGCTTAGCGCAAAGTTCAATCCGGTGGTGGTGGTGGTGTGCGGCCTGACCACCCTTACTGAGCATGCGCAAACCCTTTAAACAATAAAGATAAAAAACCTTCTCTCTCCCCTCTAGGCATCCCTCCCCGCGGCGACCACACGCTCACTGCGCATGCGCTTCCCTCCCTCTCTCTCTTCCTACGCCCCCCCGCTCTCTCCTCTAGGCATCTCTGCCCGCGGCGTCCACACCCCCCACTGCGCATGCGCGTCCCCCTTCTCTCTCCTCTCCTACGTTCCCCCCCCCCTCTCGCCTCGCGACGCCGACGCAGGCAACGTCTGCTGGCGAGTTTCTTGGTTCTGCTCGCGCTGCACAACCGTCCACTGCCCCCCCCCCCCCCCGTATATACGGCACTGGATCTTGACCTGCAAGGTAGTGCCGGTGGGAGATTTCTCCTGTGCGTTGTTGAACAACAAAAATTAGCAGCGTGCACGTTAACTAAAAGCGGACTGCAGGTCTCTGTGTCCAGTCCGAGTCTTCTGTCTCTCATTGCCCATTAGCAGCGATTGGCATGTTCCAGTAGCACCGGTCCATCACTGCGTGCTTTGCGCCTCCCCAGGTTTCTCTCCTGCGCAACGCTGCGATGAGCGCCAGCGTCAACGCCGCCGCCAGAGTAAGCGTTAGCGCCCGCCGCTTCGCATCTGCACATGGTTCCCTTTAGCGGGAGATGGTGTAATTTTTTTAAACTGCTCATTATACGCAGGGTATGAACACTGTGCAGTTCTTACGTTGATAATTAGGAATCACACGCCTCAGGTTAATTAGAGTAAACGATTAAAGATGAGTATAGCTCTTCGCAATTCAAAGAAGTAACAATCAACAAGACATATTAATATACATAGGACTCTGTTATGAGATATAGGTATTCAATGGAACTGTTTAATTTAACAATTAATTTAAATTTAAACCAACTCCCAGGCTTTTCGCACACGTCCGCCCTGCGCGCTCTTCGTCTTCTGCCGCCGATCCACACGTGCTCTTTCGAACAACCACACTCTGCTTTTTTCGCTTCTATGCCTTCCTTTCGTTAAGTGCGTCGTTCCCTTTCACCAGGCGTATTCTTCTTCATTCTCTTTTACTCGTGACAATATACCCCCCCCCCCCCCCCCCCCTGCTGTAATGCCTGCAAATGGCGATGCAGGTACCAAATAAATAAATAAATAAACTGCGGAAGTAAACAATGGAGACGTCGTACTTCTTGAAGACAGCCAACAACCACGCCAACTGTGGAAGCTAGCCAGAGTGACCGAAGTCCACGCTTGTCGGGATGAAAAAATAAGGCCATGTACCATCAGACTTGCAGACGGAACGCATCTGAAATGACCTATCAAGTTTCTCTACCCTTCGGAAGTCCACCAGCTTTCATCAACTGTGCTTTGCGCGGGGCAGGTTGTTGCAACTTCCGAAGATGTTGGTACATTCACGCGCGGCTCGAGGGCTCGAGACACGTTCTGCTTGGCCTGTTTGAGCAGCAGGTCAACCATGAGTTTTCTACCGCATTAAAGTATTTAAGTTCTTTACCGAAGGCGTATGTCTCTTCAATGCCCGTTTATTATGATGACAGTTTTCGGATAGCCCTTACTAACTGCGGATAGCCTATGCACCTTCACTGTTAATAAAAAATTATTTCAGGAATATTATTGCAGTGCTTCAGATGATAGCACAAAGAGGGATCGTTAATAAATATATATGTATTAACCGTTCCTGTTTGGTCTTAAAGAGGGCGTCTTGCTAATAAGCCTTTTTCAAGCAATATCAGAAAGCCCCGCGGGTGCACTGATTACTATAAGAAAAGGGCTACATCGAGCAAGCCGGCTGTTCGGTCACCCGCTGATCGTTGGCGCCCTAGGAACGTGGAACAAAATAAAACATGACGGCATGTTCACCGTTCTTCCATCGCAAAATATTACACATATCCGAAGACATCTGCAAGTATCTCTACACAAGAAATGTGAAAGAAACAACGCAGTCAGTGTAGGTATTACAGAGCGGATGTATATCTGATATAACAGTTTAGCAGCATGCGCGATAGTGCAGGCCGATACAGTACAAATGTTTTGTGATGCGCAATGTGAGCTGGAAGCCGATTTCATGTTTATTGAGCGATTACACAAGGCACTGATATGATGGTGACATATTGGATTACCATATATACCTGGCGTTTCTGAAACGCAACAACTGCAGTTAGTGTCAAAGAGGGGTGACAGCAGCTCATCGTTTGTTACATATTGTCACGTGGTCGTGACGTTGACGAAGGCAACAGTCGGTATGTCGAAGATGAAACTGTTTATTAGGCCGAACTTGTGGCCGGTAAACGGAAAGTCAGATTACAGCAATAAGCACTGACACTGCTAGCGGCGAACAGAGCGTCGGCCGTCGATCAATGGATCATCGTTGGAGCGCGCCGACTTTTAAACATGGCGCGTCGAACATTCTAGCCTTATCAGTTGTCGTCGCGCAAGCTCTGGAATAATCTGGAGTGTTAGCGTCTTGCGTGCAATCTTAACAAAACGATCTACTACAACCGAGAAGCTCCTGGAACACTAAGGCGCGGTCTGCACCGAGTACTGCTGATAGTCTTTGTGGGCGGAAACGGAATACAGTAAAGGAAACGCGCGTGGTAATATGTGTTCCGAGCGACGCGCACCCTCTCTAATCAGTGTATACTTTATTTTACTAGCGCTATGCTCTCTCGCGTGCTCTTTAAGTACCAGAACAGCACATTGCACTCGTCGACAGTGTCGGTGGGCGTTCGTTCTAAACGCATCCACGAATTCCACGGAGGATACACAGCACTTGCCGAGAGTGCTGTGTATCCTCCGTTCGCCAAGATTATTTCAGTGTAGGTGCCGCTTTTTAGTTGAAGCACATGGTAAAGTGCACTTGGCGTCGTCCCAAACATGATGAGTTTTAAATATTGCGTGAAAGCAGCGTTTTAGCGACTGTGTGTTATACGAAGTTTTGCATTGTTGTTAGGTGTCTAACTGCGGCGCTGTTGCTTAGCGGTTATGCGACGAGCTTTAATTCTGCTTGAGATAACCTTTTATTGTACGGTCCTGGTCCCACCACAGCGAAATATTTCTGTCTAGTAAATTCTGACACTTCGGATCTTAAATTGTCCCTTAAAAACAATAGAAAATGGAATGACACGGAGTTTATTAATCTTGAGTCGCCGAGCGCAATTTTAGCATTGGGTGAAATTTTTAAGACACACCGGTGTGCTTAGATCTGGGTTCGCTTAAAGAATCCAGATAGTCAAAATTAATCCAGACGGCATGCATCACACTTATGTCGTGTAATTTCAAGGAAAACGTCATCCTTTTTTTTCTTCTTTTTTTACAATGTATTGAGCGCTTTTGTGGCGTTGTCATAGACTGACGGAAGGATCGGACAATATTCGCTTGATAAAAAAAGAAAAGGAAAGCTTTTGTCCCCTCAAATAACCGAACCTTTGTTGCATCACTGTCATGCAGATAATCAATCGAAGAAAGCTGCGTGCTGAACTGTTACCTCTTTATACTGTTATTGGAGTAAAAACAAACGCGCTAAAGCGCTGCCAACCACGTAAATTTCCTGAATAAGCTTATCAACTCTCCTACGTGCATTGCATGGAGAATCGAATAATTAAAAATGGGGATGCGTATTCGCAGTTATTTCAGCTGATCGCCCAAGGATATGCGATTTCTTTCTGTCTCATTTTTTTAGTATCCAAGACCAGCATGCATGAAGCAAAGAATGAATTAAGTCGCACTACAGCAGTGCGAAGTAGGTGGGACACAATCTCAACACTTACAAATAAAAATACAAGAAACGTGACATAGTGCGAAAACGCAGACACTCTCGCGAAGCGCGAACTTCCCTTTCAATGGCAGATTGCGTTTCTCTCACAAGTAATAATAACGTTCGGCGAGGTTCGTGCATCCATTCGGCAATGGATGACATATATATTTCGAGTAGGCTGCAGTCAGCGCATTTTATTTGCCGACAATCAGCTGACACCGCTCACAAAAAAGCGCCGCTGCCTACATTTGTATGCGCGCCGCCGGCCGCCTATCCATACTAGTGCGGTGACGGTGCTGCCGCCTGTAGCCCGACCTCGGGGCGAATAGGTTGTGAGCTGCAGAAATTAGGGTAGATCCACTGCTCGCCTCCGGTCCACTAAAAAAACTTGGAGGAAGCTTCAGCTTCGCCTTCACGAGCAGAACGTGATAACGTATTCGGGCTCTGTGCGCGTCGTCTTCTGAATTGTTAGTTTGGCTTCATTTATGGCTAGGTGCCTCAACCAGGCCGCACGTAAGCGAACATCTCTGCTCATAACATTGGCCGCTTCGAACTCTCCTACACTGCCTACTGCAGTTGCGAAGCGCCCACTACGCCATCCTTATGTGAATCAGTGAAGGGCCCACTAGAAGTTTGTAAGGCAACACGCGAACCTACGCTGCTGCTCACTTTGTTCATGCTTTTGCTGATGATAATAATTTAATATGTCGGAGCGCTTCGTGGTGGCTGGTCCTTTAGAACACCAACTGCTTGCGCAATTTACATGTTTTTACGCCTGGCGCGATCTTACGGTTCAGCCAAGCAATATTACGTGCGTTAAGGAGACTCCTCATACTACATGACATTCATACAATCTTTTTTTTTCCGAAGCGGTTTCAAGCAATGACGTATCTCCTTGGTAGAACACCTGCTTGCCACACCGGAGGCCAGGGTTCGATCCTCACTCGAACTGAATATTTTATCATTGATCTTTATCTGCAGTCTTTCTCCATTTTTCGCTTATGCACAACGCTGATTTTTCGCTCACAACCAACGACGCCGACACTGACGCTGACACTGACCCCGTAATATCTGCGAAACGAGGTCTTTAACGATATTACGTTAAAATGGAGCTCTCTCTTTCTTGTCTAGCGGGTATGTGCCACATAAATTCGGCAAGTCACTACGGTATACTCGGCTCGGGTTCACAAATGTTAGACATTTAAAATTGGAAGCAGCTTCGCTGACTTATCGTCCCGTAGACTGGTTGAAAAAAATCAGTTAAGGAGGATAAACGCTGCACAGTAGGTAGCGGTTCTTCAACACCGGCCACTCATGTCATAGTGAAAAGAGGATCGGGGGTCTGCCACTTCGGCTTGCCCCATAATGATAATGTTGTTAGAGCGCGTAATAACCCTCACTTTATCATTATTTACATAGGCCGCTTGTAGGCAAAAAAAAAAAAGATATGCGAGAAACACGCCTCATACAAATGCTTCATCGTTAACACCGGGGCGTCACCCACCGAGTCTTTGCTAAATTAATTTTGTTGCGCAGTCCTTGTTCGATGAAGTAAACAACCTTGGCACAGACGGCAAAGAACCATGCTCCAGCTTTTCGGCATTGGTGTTTTTCTGCTTGGAAGCTTTATTTTGTTCGAATACTTGGTACAACATGTGGAACAAGATTAATCATTTATAAAAGACTCGGTGAGTGACGCTCCCGCGTTAACGATGACGCATTTGTACGTGGTGTGTTTCCCTGCATCTTTCTTTTTCTTGCCCACTAGCGGCCTATCTAAATAATATTAACCTGAGGGATTTTACGCGCTATAACAACATTATCATTATGGGGCAAGCCGAAGTGGGAGACCCCCCGCAGTGGGAGACTCTGCTACAGATTTCACCACCCTGGTGTGACCTATATCTAAGGAAGCGGGTATTTTTGAATGTTATTGCTACATGAATGTGGCCACCGTGGCTTGAAATCAAACCCGCGGCCTCGCACTTAGCCGTACCACCCTTTATCTCCCAACTGCTATCACGGGGGGTTCCGGTTATGTCACGACGTGGATATCATGTTTACACTCCTTTAGCTGACGCTAAAGAGACCACAGTATCGTTGGATCTGGAGAGGCATTGGTCAAATTACTTTAACGTTGTTGGTCGTTGCATTGTTCGTCCGACCCTCATCCTGAAGCACGGTGCACCTCAACTGTTGTGTGACGTCCTCCGGTATCGGCCCACTTGAATTTTAGGGGCGAAGATCCTTACGGTGTGGGTCTGTCCCTCCTCTGTAGTATGTAGTAGTAGTAGGTAGCCACCGTAGGCAGGTCATATGTGGTGATGTCACATATGGCCCCACTACCGTGCCATATGTGACATCACCACTTTCCCTGCATTTCACCGATCACAAAGCGGTGATAATGAAGGGACCACGTAAACCAACAGTACAATAAAAGTTTGATGTTTAATATACACACGGTGTTTCACACTCTTTTAATGGTGTACTGGGCGAATTTCACTGAAGAGTTTCACGGTTTACCGATGATTCCCTCCGGAGCTTCGCCCCACTCATCATCATTCACCCCGTGGATATGCTGTGATTTTGGTGCCAATTGTGTTCAAGCCACCGAACGCCGGATTTTTAAAAGCACGAGCCACACTATGCCCCCGCCTTAATGAATGACATTTAGTTAGCACCCTCTGATGGAGGGAAGTGTTTGTTGGCATTATTATATGCTTCCGATTATCGCAGTGGCGTACCAACTCTTTCGCGAGTGGGGGGGGGGGGGGGGGGGGCTAACCTGCCGAACTTACCGACTGATGTGAAAACAGCGCACACTTGACACGGACCGACAGAAATGGGATACACGTTCTTTTTTCATCTCCTGACCGCTTGTCAAGTCTGTGCAAACGAGTGAATCAGATGGGTCGTACGAATTTCGGCTGCACCACTAATCATCGAGATCAGTTCGTGCCATGTGCTGAGGGAGTCATTTATTCTATTCCCCTGACTTGCGGACGCTCTTACGTCGGCCAAACGGGCCGATGCCTTAAATAAAAGATTCTTAGAACATAAGTATAATGTGACCGTGCGAATCTCAGGACATCTGGGCATCCACTGCCGAGATTGTGAATGCTCGCCTCAATTCAACAACACGAGAGTACTGCGCAGGTCCGGTGATAAAATGATTACAGAAATTGTAGAAGCCCAAAACATTGTTACCCTACAGGATAGCTGTGTCAGCACCCCATCAATAGCCCTTTTAGATAAGGAGCTAGCCTTCCTATCAGGGGCTACATAATCATGATCCCTCTTGGTAAACTGCTGTGAGTGTGCTCTTTTATCAAGCCTTGCTCCTTTTACTGCGCCTCTCCCCAATCCTTTTTTTGTTGTTGATACGTGCTATATATTTCCATGGCGTATGAACAATAAAACTTCAGTTGTTAGTCAGCGCCTGTGTCTTGTCTATTCTCTGTCGGTCCGTGTCAAGTGTGCGCTGTTTTCACCTCAGTATGCTCAACCAACTAGCTCGAGATGTGTTATTCACGAACTTACCAGCTGCGATACATATATATATATATATATATATATATATATATATATATATATATATATATATATATATATATATATATATATATATATATATATATATATATATATATTCATAATACCTCAAAGGGCCCACATGGCACATTACACGAGAAACGGGTGACCAACACAAAAAAGGCGGGTCATGTTCGATTTCGTGAATTGAAAGATGGTCTTCAATGGCAGCTTGCAATTGAGAAATGTCAGTGATGAGAGCGATATCTGAAGAAAGGGCATTCGATCCTCCGGCAGCATGCAGGAAACATGAACGTTGATAGGTGGTCGCACGTGCACGTGGCATATACACAGCATTTCTCTGCGAGTGGCGAGAGGAACGATGTACAGGAATGATGATTTGGTATCCTGGAGGCAGCGAATGAAAAAAACTTAAACAATAATAGTAGACGAGCAGTCTTGCGGCGAGAAGAAAGTGAGGGGAGGCATAGCTGAGATTTTAGGGCGGACACACTTCTCCTGTAGGAATAATCGAAAAGAATGAACCTGGCAGCGCGGTTCTGGACATATTCAAGGAAATTAGGTATATTAGCTTGGTGGTTGTCATAGATAGTAGAGGCATAATCCAGTTTCGATCGTGTCCACGTTATATATGCAAGTAGTTCTTTCTCTCTATCCCTCTGTCTCTCTCTCTCTCTCTCTCTCTCTCTATATATATATATATATATATATATATATATATATATATATATATATATATGGTGAGACGACGTGAGGTACGACGAAACGATCGTTGCCTTTACAACGAAGGCGCTCGAGCCAGAAAACGAACACCCGGCGAGAGACCATGATGACGATGATTACGACGCTTTGTATGTACAGGTGAAGATGATGGACTACAGAGTCAGCGCACACATTATTCTACCCCTTCACGAAAGCGATCAGGAAGACGTCCATTTAGTAAGGGTACGAGCGCCGGATATAGGGCTTCAGGCGAGACACATGGGCTATCTCGGTACCGCGACGACGGCGGCCAGGAGCCGAACTAACAGGAGCGAAGCGATAATTCACGGCAGATGTTCGTTCAAGCACGGTGTAAGGACCTAGGTTTCTATGGACGAATTTTTCACAGAGCCCCGGTGCGCTAACAGGTGTCCAGAGGAGCACTTCCTCGCCTGGATGGAACGACACAACTCTACGTGTCGCATCGCAATCAACTTTCCGCCTGGCCTGAGCGGGCGACGCGGGCAGCGAACTCTTCTGGAAGGGACGCAGATGGCACAGAGGACGTCAACAAGAAGCTGCTGTCTAGAACAAAAGACAGTGCATGGCAATACACGAGGACGAATGGGCTGTAAATAGTAGTGTGGTGTCTGGCAGTATTGTAAGCAAACGTGGCGATAGGTAGTATTGTGTCCCAGATCTAGTGATCGGGCTGAAAATACCTAGGGATCATGTCTGACAAAGTTCCATGAAAACGCTCGGTGGATAATATGCCGAGGTGGTCTCATGGATGGTGTCAGACACCTGTAGGACTTCAGCGAGGACATGAGTAATAAATGTATTGCCACTGTCACTAAGGAGAACACGAGGGGCGTGGTGCCGCAACATAATAGCACGCAGGACAAAGTCGGCGACTTCGGTGGCAGCGCCAGAAGGAAGAGCTGCCGTCTCAGCATAGCGAGTCAGGTGGTCCACGGCACTAACAATCCAGTCGTGACCGGTGGCTGTAAGCGGAAGAGGTCTGGAAAGTCTATGCCCACGAACTCAAAGGGAGCGGACGGGCATGGTAGAGGTTGCAAAGGGCCGGCGGAAAGAGATGTCGAACGTTTCCAGTACTGACATGACGAAGAGGAAGTGACGTACTGGGAAACACTAGCGGAGATGCCAGGCCAGAAGCAGCAATACTTGATGCGATCGTAGGTTTTTTGAAAACCTAATGGCCAGCCTTCGGGTCTTCGTGAAGGGCTTCTAAACTTGGAGTCGAAGTGATTGAGGGATGACCGGGACCCATCGGTTACCGAGAGGATGGTAAATTTGCCGAAGTAGCGGTCTATCGTGAAGCTTGAAACGCGGGAGTAGTCGTCGCAAGCGGCTGTTGGGAGCACGGGACGAGCCAGTGAGCCGAGCGATGATTGTCCGGCAGTAGGTATCTCCACGTTGGAGCAAGGCGAGGTCTGCGGACTGAAGGAGGTCATCAGGCGCAGTGAAATTGGTCGAACTAACACTGGTCGTCTAAGGAGTCGATTGGCTGGGAGGTGCCGAACAGCAGGTAGGTGCGTCATAGTTACTTTGCAACAGCGCACAGTGCGACAAGGCGTCGGTATCTGTGTTTTCTACCCGACCTGTATGTGACAATGTACTCATACTCCTGCAGTCGGAGCACCCAACGGCTAAGGCGTACTGACAAGTTCTTCAGAGAGGACAACCGACCGAGTGCATGATGGTCCGTCACGATTGTAAAACGGCGGCCGTACAAATAGGGGCGAAAGTTTTGTACAGTCCACTCGATGGCCAAACATTCTTGTTCGGTCATGGTGTAATTCCGTTCAGCTGGAGAAAGAGTACGGCTCGCGTGAGCCACGACTTGCTCATGCGAAGCGCGGGCACGCTGCAGCAGGACAGCGCCGATTCTCTGCCCACTTGCGTCAATGTGTGAGATAGTAGGGGCTGTGGGATCGAAATGGAGAAGAACTGGCCCTGACGTGAGGCATCGCTTGAGGGCCTGGAAAGCAGCTTCACAATCAGTCAAAACAAGGAGTGTACTTGTGGTGAGAAGTTTGTGAAGAGGACCTGCGATAGTGGCAAAATCACGGAGAAGCCGGCCGAAGAATGACGCTGAGCCGAGGAAGCTGCGAAGGTCTGAGCGTAGTGGGTTTAGGAAAGTGCAAGACAGCGGCCACCTTGTCGGGATCACGTTCAATGCCAAGCTTGCTGACGACGTGACCCAACACTTTGATGCTGCTGCTGGTAAACCGTCACTTCTTGGTATTTAGCTGAAGACCGGATTTGGCTAAACACGTTAGTACTTCGTCTAGACGTTCTAGGTGTTGTGAGAAGGCAGACAAAAGATGACGATGTCGTCCAGGTAACAAAGACCGCTCTTCCATCTTAAGCCCCGCATCATTTGCTCAAATGTGGCTGGGACGTTGCAGCGCCCAAAAGGCATCATATTGAATTCGAAGAGGTCATCAGGAGTAGCAACTGTGGTTTTCTCTTTATCAGACTGATTCATCGGGATCTGCCAAAAGCCAGATCGCAAGTCGAGGCTTGAAAAGTATTCAGCGCCCTCTATGGGCGCTGAATACTTTTAAAAGGCAAAGGACATACATCCTTCCGGGTGATTTTGTTTAGGGCCCTGTAATCAACGCAAAATCTCACTGACCCATCCTTTTTCTTAACTAGGACAACAGGAGAACAGGCCTCATAACATTGCGTGCAAGCGTGCCATTGACTTGTTCCTCAATAACCCTGCGATCTGATGACACACGGTAACGGCGACGGCGAATGATACCAGACCCGTGTGTGTCGATGCGATGAGAGGCCACCGTAGTTTGACCCAGGCCATCCAACAAACGTCAAAGCAAGCTTGGTCTTTCGCTAAAATGGCCAGTACGTCATAGCTTTGTGTTGGAGTCAAATCTGTACTCAAAGTGGCCTTGAGAGCATTAGATGAACCTCCGCGGGCGTATTACTTTGCGACTGACGAGGCAGACGATACACTGACGACACATACCGGTGCTGTGTCGATAAGGCTGGCAACAGTGGACCCCTCCGCCAGTAGCTGCATCTCCAATGTTGTGTTGTAAGCACGACCTATTGTACTCCTGACCTGCCCAGCTAGCGGCGTTCTACGAAGCTGCCTGCTCCGACTCTCGTTCCGGACTTCACCGCTAAGGGGGCGCTCGAGTTACCCCAGCTCAACGCCGGTGAATGCATGACGATGCATGCGTTGTCGCCGGTTACCGCCGGTTCGATCAGAGTTTTATCACGCATCGTGTTTAAATGTGACGTCTATCTTGAATCGTTTTATTGAATGTGACTTTGAGAATCTTCTTTTGCATTTTAGTTGACATTTCAGTGCATTAATTTTCAAATAGAACCGCAAAGGAGATTCAAACACATGTAACAGCGTGCAAAACGAGAAAGGATGACGACATAGACAGAGTGTAAAAAGTGCCGACCCCCCAAATGCTTATTCAACTGACGATACCAGATATATGTGTATGCATGGAGGAAGTATTCCTTCCTCCATGTGTGTACAACGGTAGGCTTGTAACCGCTGGCGTACTAAGCTGGCGGGCAAGAAAGGGCGAGGACCTTGACATTTAACAGCGACCGTGGCTTCTCTCTTGAGGTTGTTGCTTTCATTTTGCGCTAATATATGTCTCAGCCAGTTATGCACCACCAACTAGCCCAGCAATTAACTCTTTTAGACACACATTTACATTTTCAGCACGCCAGACAACGCGTAATTGAGTAGACTTACCGTTTCTAGAAATCACCTTGAACCATTTTTCACGGACCTTCGTTAGTGGGAACTCATGAAAAGTCACATGAGGAGTCTTCCCTTGCCCGATTCGCAGAAAGGCACGCAGCAAACCACCGCCGTGAGGGTTCATTTGCACCAAGAAATCTTGCCTCGCTGGTGTACAAAACTGCACCTACCTGTTCTGTGACGGCTCGGCACGAGCAGACGGTAGCAAAAGATCATTATCACTTCTAAGTTTATTTGAAAACACGCGTAAACATCGCTGCTTTTCTGCCGGCTTCGCGCGAGCAGACGACAAGAGAAGCGCGGTGGCGCATGTTGCGGCCGCCACCAGCCGGTGCTCGGTGGGGTAAGTTGCAGCGCCACAGGGTTCATAGCGGCAGGCACCCGCGCTAGCATGGGCGTGCTGGCGCTCCGCTCGCTGGGCAGATCAGGAGTACAGTAGGTCGTGATTGTAAGTGGTGAGATGGCATGACCACGTGAAAACCACACTAGAGAACAGGTGATGGCTATTCTTCGAAAAATGCAGCGCTCATCACGGATAAACACTGCGTCGCCGTCTATAGTATATCTTGACCTAATTGTGAAAATACGTTCTTGGGCTGGTGGCAGTACGAAATCCGCCGCTGCGACAAGATGAGACGACCAGAAATCGTAAGCACTAAAATGCTCGGTGTCCGTAATGCGAATAACGGGTGGACCACACGAAATGACAGCTGAAGCAGCTGAGAACTCCTAGCTTAATATAATCTGGTGACCGCACGAAGAAAGCACAGGAAGCTGTATATGATGGTGTATTCTGTCGATCAGAACCCGAACAGTGCACTGTCCAATAGGGTAAATCGG
This sequence comes from Rhipicephalus appendiculatus, assembly GCA_030522465.1. Classification (NCBI taxonomy): domain Eukaryota; kingdom Metazoa; phylum Arthropoda; class Arachnida; order Ixodida; family Ixodidae; genus Rhipicephalus; species Rhipicephalus appendiculatus. The sequence continues at coordinate 4,370 of JALIZH010012622.1, read as the reverse complement.
ATTGTCAAGCGCCACATAACACCGCACCCAAATTCGGACTTCACACTTTTCGTAAACGATGGCATAATTCGCGGTTAATGACCGAAATGGCGGCTCCAGTGTCTACAAGGGCGTCCACCGAAATACCTTCCACACAACCAGTCAGTAAATTTGCAGGGCGCGCAGGAGGAATTATGACATTTAGACGACGAGCAGTTTCCCCAACAAAAACTGAAGCTTCTAGTTTCCCGAGTGGCTGTCGAGAGGCATCGCGGTAGAACATATCCCCTTCAGGCGCAGTGTCCACATATGTGGACGCGACTTGTTTTCGCCAGTTCCACCGACTCGTGCGGAAGAAAGGGCAAGATACATTGCGCAAAGGAATAATTGGACCTTCTACATAGTCAACGCGTCTTGACTTGACCCTAATGTGCTGCACACGATTGCAGCCGATCACATTTATGAAGGCACTACGATGTTTGACGGGTCACAGGACGTGCGGCGTTCCAGAACCTACTTCATAAATATTATTTTTCTTTGCTCAAAATGAACAGAGCCAAGTACGAACTTCGTGTTCATTTTGAGCCTAAGATTACCTTCTTTCCGTGTAAAAATCACGCATAAGTTGTTGCAGAATAACTAAATATTTAATTATACGCTAATTATGATTAATTAGCAAATCTCCCAAATAACAACATATTTCTACATTTTCTTTCTTGGAATGTAATAAGGAGTGCCTTAGAATTATGTTGTGCGAAATTTAGCCAGTGCGTCATAATGTGCACCTTCAGGTGCACATTATGATGGGCGAAGAAGTACGGCGGAAGGGCGACGGTGAACGATTGCGGGGTGAGCGGGAAGGACGAGGGTCACCGTGGGACACAGGAGGTGAAGGCAAGCGTCCTGACGAGGGAACGTAGGTTCTTGGAAAGTGGGAATAAGACCTCCGAGTACCGTCTCTCTCGTGGGAAGAATAACCTCGTCGTTTGTCTTTCTGGCGCCGGCGACAAAAGTTCGTATGTCCTGGTATGCCACGGTAGAAACAGACCGAACGCGCAGGGTGCCAGGCTGTCGGGTGTGGTTGGGGTGGTGCCTTTGCTGCCATCGCGGCCAAGTGGTCATATACGACGTCCGCAGGCACAGGTGGAGTTGTACAGGAGGCCGTGATACAATTACGGCATACGAATGTGCGCGGAAGGGCACAGGAGACGGGGCACGTGCAAAGCTCGTCATCGACGCCAGTTCACCCTTGATGATGTCCCGCAGATTAGGAGGACAGCGGACAGATGAAGTTGCTGTGCTGCCAGGAACAAGGCCGTGAAGTTCCTTTCTCACGATGGTGTGGATGAGAGCACGCAGTTCATGTTCTCCGGTAAGGCGAGAGTCACAGGAGGCATGTGCAGGCGCACTGAGTAGAGTGCGTCCAGGCGTTGGTGATGATGTCCTGAACTGAAGTTGGGCACTGAATGACGAGAGTATTGAAGGCGACGAAGTTGACGCCCTTCAGTACATGACGAATACGATCGGCCTCCGGCATGTCACTTTGGGCGCGGCGGCAGAGAGCCACAACGTCTTCAGTGTACGACGTATACGATTCTTCGGGTCCCTGGATACGGGTAGCCAGCTTCTGTTTCGCTACCTCAGAATGTCCTGCTGACGTGCCGAATATCTGACGCACCTGCACCGTGAATGCTGACGAATCAGGAAAGTCGCTTTGGTGGTTACAGTACCACGTCTTCACGACCTCCTTGAGGTAGAAGGGAACATAGCGCAGCTTGTTTGCCTCGTCCCAGTAATTGCAAGCACTGGTTCTGTCATAATTATCCAACCATTCTTCTACGTCCTCACCGCGAAGGCCGAAAAATACTGGAGCGTCTCAATGCGAGGTACTCACGGTGTAGTGAGGCCCAGCAGGTTGAGCGGGGGGCGGCAGGGGTGGCACTGGATGGGTCGTTTGATGCTATAGATGTTGTTGACAAGCACAGCCGTCGACCAGACTGGAGCTCAAGGGTTGACCGGTAAAGCAACAGGTCGGGAAATCACACCATGCTCCGCCACTTGTAAGAGCACGCCAGGTACGCAGTCATAGTCAGCGCTCACTATATATATATATATATATATATATATATATATATATATATATATATATGAAGGAAGGAATTGTAAACTTAAGGGCTCGTTTGCTTTGTTAAACATAGTATTAATGAGAACTAACAGACAAAGATGCCAAGGAAAGTATAGGGGAAGCTATTAGAAGTAATTGTAATGTAATTGTGAAGAAATGAAAGTGGACGAAAAGATAACTTGCCACCGGCAGGAATCCGAACCTGCGACCTTCGAATAACGCGTCCGATGCTCTACCACTGAGCTACGGTGGCGGTCATCTCCCCGTCCACTTTATGGGGTATATATGTGTACTTAAACGTGGGAGCGTCAGTCAGCGCCGCCTGTTGCCATCACGGCGAGTGTGGAACACTCTTTTTTGCCTGTAGGCGTCACGTAGTACGTGATCTTATTACGAGAGGGCAGCTGACTAGTAATCCCTCGCATACCACCTGAAGGCATCAAGTCTGCCAGAACGAGACCCTCGTTATGAATGAAGGAAGGAATTGTAAACTTAAGGGCTCGTTTGCTTTGTTAAACATAGTATTAATGAGAACTAACAGACAAAGATGCCAAGGAAAGTATAGGGGAAGCTATTAGAAGTAATTGTAATGTAATTGTGAAGAAATGAAAGTGGACGAAAAAGATAACTTGCCACCGGCAGGAATCCGAACCTGCGACCTTCGAATAACGCGTCCGATGCTCTACCACTGAGCTACGGTGGCGGTCATCTCCCCGTCAACTTTATGGGGTATATATGTGTACTTAAACGTGGGAGCGTCAGTCAGCGCCGCCTGTTGCCATTACGGCGAGTGTGGAACACTCGCGGCAACAGGCGGCGCTGACTGACGCTCCCACGTTTAAGTACACATATATACCCCATAAAGTGGACGGGGAGATGACCGCCACCGTAGCTCAGTGGTAGAGCATCGGACGCGTTATTCGAAGGTCGCAGGTTCGGATTCTGCCGGTGGCAAGTTATCTTTTCGTCCACTTTCATTTCTTCACAATTACATTACAATTACTTCTAATAGCTTCCCCTATACTTTCCTTGGCATCTTTGTCTGTTAGTTCTCATTAATACTATGTTTAACAAAGCAAACGAGCCCTTAAGTTTACAATTCCTTCCTTCATTCATAACGAGGGTCTCGTTCTGGCAGACTTGATGCCTTGAGGTGGTATGCGAGGGATTACTAGTCAGCTGCCCTCTCGTAATAAGATCACGTACTACGTGACGCCTACAGGCAAAAAAGAGTGTTCCACACTCGCCGTAATGGCAACAGGCGGCGCTGACTGACGCTCCCACGTTTAAGTACACATATATACCCCATAAAGTGGACGGGGAGATGACCGCCACCGTAGCTCAGTGGTAGAGCATCGGACGCGTTATTCGAAGGTCGCAGGTTCGGATCCTGCCGGTGGCAAGTTATCTTTTCGTCCACTTTCATTTCTTCACAATTACATTACAATTACTTCTAATAGCTTCCCCTATACTTTCCTTGGCATCTTTGTCTGTTAGTTCTCATTAATACTATGTTTAACAAAGCAAACGAGCCCTTAAGTTTACAATTCCTTCCTTCATTCATAACGAGGGTCTCGTTCTGGCAGACTTGATGCCTTCAGGTGGTATGCGAGGGATTACTAGTCAGCTGCCCTCTCGTAATAAGATCACGTACTACGTGACGCCTACAGGCAAAAAAGAGTGTTCCACACTCGCCGTAATGGCAACAGGCGGCGCTGACTGACGCTCCCACGTTTAAGTACACATATATACCCCATAAAGTGGACGGGGAGATGACCGCCACCGTAGCTCAGTGGTAGAGCATCGGACGCGTTATTCGAAGGTCGCAGGTTCGGATCCTGCCGGTGGCAAGTTATCTTTTCGTCCACTTTCATTTCTTCACAATTACATTACAATTACTTCTAATAGCTTCCCCTATACTTTCCTTGGCATCTTTGTCTGTTAGTTCTCATTAATACTATGTTTAACAAAGCAAACGAGCCCTTAAGTTTACAATTCCTTCCTTCATTCATAACGAGGGTCTCGTTCTGGCAGACTTGATGCCTTCAGGTGGTATGCGATGGATTACTAGTCAGCTGCCCTCTCGTAATAAGATCACGTACTACGTGACGCCTACAGGCAAAAAAAGAGTGTTCCACACTCGCCGTAATGGCAACAGGCGGCGCTGACTCACGCTCCCACGTTTAAGTACACATATATACCCCATAAAGTGGACGGGGAGATGACCGCCACCGTAGCTCAGTGGTAGAGCATCGGACGCGTTATT